>BLSH010086421.1:160545-184104 GCA_018402905.1 Glandirana rugosa
CTTGGTAAACAGGTAGGGATTAAATATAATACATTCAATAAACCACACAGAACGTATTAACGACCACACATGTAGGGAGGTGGTAAAAGCCGGCTTCAAGAGTTTGGAGATCGTTCGAAATACCGAGTAGTGGGTCTGCAGGGTAACAATCGTCACCCCCTAATATTATTGGACGATCTAAAGATGACCCTGTTTGAATGACTATGAAGGGGTTTACGCGGAAGAGGATTTTTGGATTGTGGTAAAAGAGCTAACAATTCTCTTAATCCGGAACACCTATCTCAACTCGCTTGGGCTTGACATTTCAAACCCAGGGATGGCTTGAAACCCCACAGGCCCTGGGCCTGGACTTGGGCCTGAAAGGCATGGCTGTGATGGCTTCTAAGGGCAAACCAGTGAAACACTTGTTGATTGGCTGTCCTTGGCAGCTATTCAACACGTGGAATCAAATACCAGAACCCCGAACTCGAACTCAAACTTTTTTTTTAAAAGTCCGGGTTCAGGTCCGGGTCCCGGACACCCCAAAGTTCGGTAGGGACCCAAACTTTACAGTTCGGGTTCGCTCAACTCTATCCACAAGGCCTAATTCTCTTAACAATCGAGAAAATGGTGTTAGGTTTTTAGGAGAAGGCGCATTTGGGGAAGTATCAGTAAGTTTGTCCCAGTAGAAATCTAGCAGGTTATTATAATCCCCCACTGCTAACAATGGGACGTCTGGGTGATGAGCCATAAAGCTTGCTAGAGGTTTGAGAACTTCGGCCGAAAATGGTGGAGGGATGTACACACCAGCAATTATGCAAGACACACCAAATAACTTACATAATATAAATTAGGGATGGACAAATGGTTCGGCCCGAGCGTATTTCCGTTGTTCGCCCGATCCCTGAATTTAGAACATTATGGGGTGTTCGGCGTGACTGATAGTCGCAGTGCGCAGACAGCTCCTCCTCCATGGGAGGGCTGGCGCCGTCTGAGCTTGGTTTGTTTTTACAGTTTCTTTATAGCGAAGGGTGGGGCCACCTGGTGAGGTATGGGTGACCCCGCCCCCTTCTGACATCATGTGCCATCAGAGGGGCCGGTCACAAAATTACATCACCAGGTGGCCTGCCCTTCATTATAAATAAACTGTCAAAACAAATCAAGCTCAGTCGGTGGTAGCCCTCCCATGGAGGAGGAGCTGTTGCTGCTTTTTTTTTTGGGGTCCGTCGCGTGCCGTAATTGATGATGGGTTACAACGGGGGACACTTATTTTTTTCTTTTTAATAAAGGACTTGTCGCTAATTGTCTCCTGTGTTTTTTTTTTTACACTTTTTGGTGAATTAGTAGGGGTACAATGTACTCAATATTAATTCCCATGGAGGGGCTTGATCAGGGGGCCCCCTTATTAAAGGGGACATCCATATTCCGATAAGCCCCCTGCCCGCAGACCCCCACAACCACAGCCCAGGGTTGTGTGGAAGAGGCTCTTGTCACCATCAACATGGGGACAAGGTGCTTTGGGGTGAGGGGTACAGAGCCCCCCCTGCCCCAAAGCACCCATACTCCCCATGTTGAGGGCTTGTAGCCTGGAATGGTTCAGGAGGGGGGAGGCGCTCGCCCATCCCCCCCCATATCCTGGCCAGCCAGGGGGGACTCTATGCAAATTTTTTCAGTGTTTTTTTGTATATTGCCAGTAATCGGCAATAGATTACAGCCGTTATAATAAATGACAATTTTTCCTTTACAAATGTCATTTTGCGGTGGCTATGTTCTAAACATCATAGAGGTGCGCCCTTTTACAGGCAGACTAAGGGGACCCCCCAGGCACATTATTTAAACGAATATTTAATTTTTATTGTTTCACTTTAAACATTATTAAAATCACTGCTCCTGAAAAAACGATTGATTGAAAAACTTTTTTTTGCTTTATTACATGTCCCCTAGTGCAGGACCCGGGTCCCCATACCCTCTTTATGGCAACAAGTTGCATATAAGCCTTTAAAATGAGCACTTTTGATTTTTTATGTTTGGGTCGCATAGACTTGAACCCGTTCCACACCCCACGCAGTATATTTACTGTGGCGGTGTGGACGCTGAATGCGAATCCCCGCAAATAGGCGGCGATCGCGGGCACAGCTAAGGGGCGCGCTTGCCCCCAGTGCGGTTGAGGAGGTCCCATTCGTTGCAGGACCGTTCAATCTACAGGAATAGACCAATGGATTTTGGTCTATTCCTGTTGATCGTCCAGCGAATGGGATTTCTTCCCCTGCCTGTGAAATGTAAACACAGGTAGGGGAAGTGATGTCATCTCCCCTCTCTGCTTTCTTTTCCATTGCAGAGAGGGAAGAGAGACATCTAGAAACATGAGTTGCACCAACAGCACACTGACACCAGTACACATAGGCACATTTAACCCTTTGATCGCCCCCTGATCGCCCCCCAGTTAACCCCTTCACTCCCTGTCACAGTGTCATATAGTGCAACGATCTGATTTTTACTGATCGCTGTACTTGTGACCCTTGTGACACTAAATAAGTGTTAGGGTAGGTTACTAGTAGGCCTAGGTAGGTGTAAATACCCCCCTTTGCCCCCCCATAAAGGTTTTAACTTGATTGCCCCCTGTCACCAGTGATCACCGCATAAGTGTCACGGGTGACGCTAGCTAGATAGTTTTTTCCCCATCTGATTACCCGCCGTATATTATTTTATATAACTTTTATAGGTTTTAACCCCCGATCGCCCGGTGGTGAGCCCAGTTAGGCTTTAGCATGCGTTAGGGTCACTGCAAACCCCAGGCAGGGCCAGTTAGTGAGGTACTCTGACACGCACACACACATTAGGTAGGTGTTAGATATTATTTTAATATCTGATCAGATCAATATCTGCGATCTGATCAGATATATATTAGCGTAACCCTTAGATTAGTGTTCTAAAAAATGCAGCATTAGCGGGATCAGCCCAGATAACTGCTAGCACCTGCGTTTAGCCTCTCTGCCCAGCCCAGTCCACCCAAGTGCAGGATCAATAGATTGCTGTCACTTACAAAGCACAAAACACATATCTGCAGCCTTCGCAGAGATCACGCCCCTTCCCTGCGAATTCTGACAGTGATTTTGGTAGCGACTTGACACCAGGTGCACTTTTTTGCCTGTGAGTCTCACTAGTGTACCTATAAATTTAGAGGCCATGTCTAATCCGAGGTACACTGGTGATGAGGCCTAAACGATTGTGAGTATGACAGATGAGAGCAATGGGGAAGACTCACTGTCAGATTCAGACTCCCCAATCGAGTTACTATTTGACAGCGGCTCCATGACAGATATCTATGACGATTGGGTGGTCCCTGCTAAGGTCAGGCGTACCAGATCCCATTTAGCTGTCGCTGAGGTGCAAGAACCGCAGGGCTCTCGTATGGAGCAGAGAGCCAGTACTTGTGCTGCTACCCCTTCTGGTGACCTGGCAAGCAATAGCGGCCTAGTACATCCTGGTCATACAACCAGCACTGCAGTAACACTTGGTGACGTGGCGAGTCCGATAAGTGCAGTTCAAGCTGTTGTGGCTAGCACAAGTAATGCCCCGCAGCCACAAAGACGAAGAATACAGGCCCGCAGAGCCCATAGTGTCAATCCTGACGCGTTTGAAAACCCTAATTGGCAACCCACCATTGATGCAGCGCCCGTACTTCCCCCATTCACTGCCCAACCCGGAATTCAGGTGAATACAGTTGATTTTAGGGCCATTGATTTTTTTTTGCTGTATTTCACCGAAGATCTCTATAGATCTATTGTGGACCAAAGCAATTTATATGCTGGTCAATAGATCACCGCTAATCCCCATTTGTCACTCGCCAGAAATTGGAAACCAATTACGGTTTCTGAATTTAAGACCTTTCTGCGCCTCACCCTCAACATGGGCATATATAAACTACCTGAATTGCGGTTATATTGGTCCACTGACTCAATTGATCACATGTATGTCTACTCTGCTTCCATGGCCAGGACACATTCCGAGCAGATTCTGCGGTTCATGCACTTCAGTGACAATCGACTCGATCGTCCATATGGAGACCCTGAATTTGACCGGCTCTACAAAATTCGGTCCCTCACAGCACATTTTGTTCCCAACCAAGTTGTGTGCGTGGACGAGTCCCTGATTAAATTTGATGGCCGTCTTGTTTTCAAACAGTACGTCACCAACAAGTGTGCCAGATACGGGAGTCAAGATGTATAAGCTCTGTGACAGGGCCACAGGCTATACATGTACTTTTATGGTTTATGAGGGCCAAGATAGCCGCATAGAGCTGGAAGGATGCCCAGACTACATGGGGAATGCTGGCAAAATTGTGTGGAGCTTGGTGTCACCCTTATTCAGAAAGGGCTTCCATTGGTACGTGGACAATTACTACACAAGCGTGCCACTTTTTAGTCACTTACTTGATCACCAAATTGGTACATGTGGCACCGTGTGACCTAATTGCCAGGGCTTCCCCCAACGGCTGGTAGATTCCCGACTTAGTCGGGGGGAGAGAGCCTGCTTGATATGTGGTAATTTGCTTGCGATGAAGTGGAGGGATACAAAGGATGTTTTTGCTCTTTCCTCCATTCATGCAGACACGGCTGTCCAAATTAGAACGGCGACTGGTGTTATGGAGAAACCCCTCTCTGTCCACCAATATAACCTTAATATGGGAGGGGTGGACCTCACTGACCAGTTATTGGTGCCATACTTAATTGCCCGTAAATCCAGACGCTGGTACAAAAAAGTGTCTATTTACTTCTTTCAATTGGCTTTGTTAAACGCTTTTGTGCTATACAAAGCGTCAGGATGGACTGGACCTTTACTGCCATTCCAGGAAGAGATCATCAGAGAACTTCTGTATCCAGATGGTTCTGCGCCCCAAGTTCCCAATCCACATGCAGTGAGCCGGCTGCGTGGATGGCATTATCCACATGCCATCCCTGGTACCCTTACCCAACGATACCCCCAAAAAAGATGTCGTGTCTGCCGACAAAACGGATACAGGCGTGACAGCCGATATTATTGCCCCACCTGTTTGGGCCAGCCTGGTCTCTGCATCGGTCACTGTTTCGAGCACTACCATTCATTAGTTGAGTATTAACGTAGGGAACAGCACTACATAGAAAAAGGACACACTTTCAAAGGGTCTCCAAAGATGTCATCGCATTTTTGGAGACCCTAACCTTTACTGTTCAGTGTTCATTGTTATAAAAAAAAAGCGTACCAAGAAAAATAAAGTTATAAAAACCAAAAAAAAATAAAAAAATAAAAACCAAAAACAGTTTTATGTTTCTTGTTTTTCTATCTCCATTTTCTCTCTATTCTCTTTCTATTGCTTTCTCTATTGTTGCTTATGCATATCTGTAATGATTTGGTGTGGTTTATTATAGTGGGGTTTTTATTTTTTTGCAGGTATGCAATGTTTTTATGTAATGTAATTATTTTTTATTCTTAGCAGAAATATTATTTTTTTATGTGTTACTGTTTTTATTAATCTTTATTTAATTTTCAGGTACGCCAGCTGCAGTGCTGATTTATTTAGGGTGACAGCAATAGCGTTTGCTCCATATATAAAGCAGTGACTCCAGCGCTGTTGGAGGTGATTTCTTTTAAAAAAAGAGCAAATATACCGGAGCATAGGGGCAGTGGGTGGAAATTGGGGCAGATTGCCCCCAATGCTCCGGTATATTTTTTTAAAAAAGTGGCTATGCCCACCATTAGAAGTGGGAGGATGAAGGGAGGTTATCTAATGGCGGGCATACCCACCTATTGATTCTTTTTTTTTCATGAAAAAAAGAACATTACAATATATGCCCAACAAGGACCAGCGACATACTAGTATGTTGCTGGTCTTCTCAGGTTCTCCTGTCCCACCAGGGAAAATGAGAATGCAGCTGGTGGTTCTGCCAGCTTACCATAGAGCTGATTTAAGACTAGAATGGCTCCAATCATCTCCATGGCCTAAGAAACCGGAGGCTACGAGCAGTTTGTGACTACGGTTTCACCAGATATAAACAGCGCCATTGGGAAATTGGGGAAGCATCTTATCAAACCGATTTTGGTGTGGTCAGATGCTTTAAGGGCTGGGGAAAGATCTAGAGTTTAGCAGACCCCAAATTTTAAAGAAAATTATATGCGACAATACCTACTTTTATCAGAGGGGATATTTAAAATCCCTGTGATAAAAATAAAAATGATAAAAAAATAAGAAAAAGATGAAAGGGACAGTGTGAAAATTAAATAAAAAGCAAAATGAATAAAAAAAAAATGCACCCCTGTCCCCCCGTGCATGCACGCAAAGGTGGACACAAGCGTCAGTTTCGTGTCGTATGTAAACAACAATTTCACCATGCATGTGAGGTGTCACCGCGAACGTCAGGTCGAGGGCAGTAATTCTAGCAGTAGACCTCCTCTGCAGATCTAAAGTGGTAACCTGTAAAGGCTTTTAAAGGCTTTTAAAAATGTATATAGTTTGTCGCCGCTTCGCGGGTGTGCGTCATTTTTAAAGCATGTCATGTTTGGTGTCTATGCATTCGGCATGAGATCAACTTTTTATGTTTCAATATGTTTATTGATTTTACAATTTTTGACAGTACATAAAATAATGTTCATATCATTTTCATAGAAGCAGGTTCAATTCAAAGCAACTAACAGTACATAATACATGTTGTTTTGTCACATGGATTTGCAGTTTTACACTCATTAGCTACTACATTCGAGCGAATACATTTAATCGTTCATATATGGTTTAGACCGTAGAGTTGGTGAGAAACTCTCCATGTGGTGCCCAAAATGTATCAACTTTGAAGGCTAAGCAGCCATAACATTTAACCATCAACTTTTTGACTTTTAACTATAGTAATAACTATTACTTTTGGTTTCCACTAGTAAGGAATTCCACCAGTACCCACAGTTCAGAGCTAGGTGAGGGGAACTCCGCAAGCCATTGCTTAATTGAGTGGCCGGTCCCTCCAGGACACCCCAAGGGGAGCAATTTTGTGTCCCGTAGGGATGGCTATGATGGCTATGAGAGAGTCGCGCCCTGCGTTTCATTTATTATTGGGCGGCTATACGAAGCGTTCCACTGATCTGGATTTTACCCAAACTGACCACAGTTGCCACGAGTTTTGTGCCTCTTCCAATTTCCCTTGGCTGGATGCGTGCATGATCTCGTAGCAATTGTGGGTGTTGGTCAGGTTGATGGCATCTATCACTCTCGGAGGGTTTGGGGATTTCCATAGCTTTGTAATAGCTGATCTGGCTGCTAGTAGAATATGGGTTACTACATTTCTGTGTTGATGATGAATTTGATCTATGGTTAAGTTAAGCAGGCCTAGAGCCGGTGTGGCTTCAAGGGGATTGTTTGTTATTTCCTGAATGATTTGGAATATGTCTTTCCAATAATAATGGAGTTTTGGGCAGTTCCACATTATATGTAGAATATCTCCCTTTGTTGCGTGACATCTCCAGCACAAGTCGCTGGTACCATCTCAGTGATATTTTGTGTGTGAGTTCCCAAAGGGATGAGCATTGTGTCGCTTTGAATATCGAGTTTAGTGCTTTGTGCCATTGTGTTTCCGTGTATGTTTGGCCCAAATCCTGTTCCCATTGTAGATGTGCCTTAACTTTGGAAAATTCTTTTTTTCGTTTAATGCTGTTGTATATAATTGGTATGCCTTTTACTTTAATTGTTATGTTGTTAAGATATGACCAAATCTTGGGGGGTATTGTGTATAGTTTAGAGTCAGTGGAATTGAGACAGGCCTTCACTCTGTGGAATGTGAAGAGTTCAGTATTTGGTAACGAGTATTCGTTTTGTAGAGATTCGAACAGTTTAGTTTTATTGTTGGATTGGAGGTTATGTATGTGAGCTATCCCTTTAGTTTTCCAGGTTTTGAGACTAAGGTCTGAGGTCAGTTGTTCAAGAATTCCTAGTGGAAAGTTGGGTTTGATATTACCCGGGTTTATTTTTACCTTTTCAATTAATTTCCTCCATGTATATGCTGTAGCTTTAATGGGCGGGGGTGCTGAGGAGGGTACTTTCCCCCCTAGGGGGATGCAAAGTAGCCATTCCTTCAGGTTGTTTTTGGGTATATGTGTGGATTCCATATGGCTCCATGTCTTAATGGGGCACGGTAGGAACCAATCTTGTATTGGTGCAAGGGTGGCTGCGATATAGTAATCTTCAAAGTCTATAGAGCTAGTGCCTCCTACCTTTTTGTTTTTGATAAGTGTTGCGTGCGCACATCTTGGTTTTGAGCCTTTCCATATACACTGGTTAAGGATAGTGTGTAGTGCTTTAAAGTATGATTGGGGTATTTGTATCGGGATAGTCCTGAAAAGATACAACACTTGGGGGAGGTGGAGCATTCTAAATGCTGCTAATCTCCCACTCCATGACAGTTCATGTTTAGTAAGTTTTTGGGAGTCAGATCTGAGTGTCTCTAGGGCTGGCTTAAAGTTGGTGGCGAACAATTTTCTCACTGAGTTAGGTAGCCTGATCCCTAAGTATTTGAGATCGTTTTTAGCCCAGGTGAATGGGTATTGTGCTTGAAGAAGATTACTGTTGGTGGCATCTATACCTATTTCTAATACGGTGGATTTACTCACGTTAGCTTTATAATAAGAAACCCTACTATAGAGATCTAGGATCTTTCGTACCTCTGCCAGGGAAGGAACCGGGTTGGACAGCATCAAGATTACATCGTCAGCGAATAAGCTGATTTTGTGGTTCTGTTTGCCAATGTTAATGCCTGATATTTGGGAGTTTCTTCTGATCAGTTCTGCCATGGGCTCTAGTGTCAGGTTGAAAATTAGTGGGGATAAAGGGCACCCTTGCCTAGTGCCATTGGCTATGAAAAATGGTTTGGAGAGCATATTGGCCGATAGAACTCGGGCCAATGGGTTGGTGTAAAGAGCCAGTATCGCTTTTAGAATATGACCCGTGAATCCAAATTTTTTGAGGACTTGCTGAAGATATGTCCAGTGGACCCTGTCGAACGCCTTCTCTGCATCCAGAGAAAGGAGCAGAGAAGGCGTTCCGTCGAGTTCCACTTGGTGGATCACATTTATCAGCCTCCTCGTGGCATCTGCTGCCTGACGGCCCATGGTAAAGCCTACTTGGTCTGTGTGTATTAGGGTGGGCATTATAGTACTTAATCTGGTGGCTATAGTCTTGGCAAAGATTTTAATATCTAGATTTAATAAATATATGGGGCGAAAATTTATCGTCTCGTTCGGTTCCTTCCCTGGTTTCGGAAGCGTGGTAATAATTGCTTGTAGATTTTCTGTCGGAAAAATTGAAGAGGAGGCAGCGTCATTGTACATTTCTGTCAGAGTTCTTAAAAGTAGGGGGGATAATTTTTTATAGTACTCGCCACTGAGACCATCTGGCCCTGGTGCTTTGTTGGGTGGGAGAGAGGTTATGGTGTTGAGGATTTCTTTTTCTGTGAAGGGTGCGTTGAGGAGGTCAAGTTGGCTAGGTTTGAGAGTGGGAAGATTGACAAGTGGCAAAAAGTCATTGATTTGTTCTAACGTCGGTTGTGGAGTCGCTGCGTCTTTATTCAAATTGTAAAGGTCACTGTAGTACGTGCTGAATGCATCAGCTATCTCCTGTGGGTTTGCGAGTCTCTGTTTGGTGTGGGGGTGTAATATGAAATCAATATGTGTTTTAGTCCTAAGGCCCTTCAGTTTGTTGGCAAGCGCCTTGCCTGCCCTGTTGGAAGTAGAGTAGTATGTGGACCTTAGTTTCCTTTGCGTGTGTTCGAATGAGTGCATTAGAAGGGTTCTTAGTTCCTGTCTCAAATTCAGAATTTGTGTTGTGCGCTGGGGTGTAGTTTTCTGTTTGTTCATGGTCTCTAGATTGTCAATTTGGTTTGTAATTTCGGTAAGACGCTGCGTCCTCTTTTTTTTATACCTTGAGGCAAGTTGGATTAGGACGCCTCTAATGGCGGCCTTATGGGCGTTCCACACCATGACCGTGTCCGCCACCGACCCAGTGTTAATGTCAAAATATTCCTTCAGGTGGGACTCTATCTCCTGCGCAAAGTCAGGGTTTTGGATAATATAATTGTTTGCCCTCCAAATAGGGCTCTTGTTATGTGAGAAAGAGTCTGTGATTTCTATTGAGATCGGGGCGTGGTCGGACCATGTCATGGTGTGGATTGCCGAGGATGAAATCCCCTGCAGTAGCCATTTGTCAGTGAGAAATAAGTCAATTCTAGAGTAAGTTTTGTGGGACGGTGAGAAGTATGTGAAGTCTTTTTCAGACCCATGTTGGCACCTCCACACGTCAAATAAGTCGTGTTGCAGTAAGAATTTCTTTAGGGATGAGCTTCTTCTTTTGGTTGCGGTAGTAGAGTCCATATGAAGGTCTACTGTGGTATTAAAGTCTCCACATAATATTAAGTGTCCCTGTTGTATTGGTTTGGCAGTGAGCATTACTTTCTGCAGGAAGTCTTGCTGTTGAATGTTGGGAGCGTAGATGTTGATCAGCGTGTATTGCTGTTTGTTGATAGTGCATACCAGAATTAGAAATCTTCCTTGAGGATCTTCGTATTGCTGTTGGAGGGAAAAGAGGACCGTGTTTTTGATGGCAATGAGTACTCCCCATTTCTTTCAGTAAAGGAAGCTGTGTATACATGGGGGAACTGCTTGTTGAAGCATTTGGGTGGGGAGGATGCCAAGAAATGTGTTTCTTGAACACAAAGGATATCACTGTGTTTCTCTTGCGCCGTGCGCCATAAGGAGTGTCTTTTTGCCGGGTGGTTAAGCCCGCGTGCATTAAGTGACAGAATCTTCAAAGGCATTGTGTTGTTGGTGAATAGAAGCTTAAAGATGCACTTACAGTTAGATGATTATCCGTCGATTGTGGCTGGTTCCAGCTGGTAGGTTTGTTGTCGAGCCGTTGAATCTACTAGTTGTCACTGTGGGCACTGGTGGAATAAAAGAACGTCAATAAAGCAACAAATGTAAAACATGCAAGATTATTTTTGGTGGTAAACGGTGAGTTATTCTGAGAATTCAAGGTCACCGCTCTGGGGCGTACAGTTCTTGTGTATAGGAGGTTGGGAAGGGTTGGTGAAGACTGCAGAAGGTGGAAGATTATGTTAGTGGATATGTGCCCTGTGTTGTATTTTATGATCCCTCTCTGGAGCCTTTCTGTTCCTGTTGCGTTGTGGTTTTGATGATCCAGAAGAAGGTTGAAGGAAGGAGGATTCCAGCGGAGGATCAAGTATTATTCCCCATTGGTGGAGCAATTGCATACCTTCCTTAAGGTTGTCTATTTTGTGAGTGGTCTCGTCTTTTGCTATCAAGAGGGTGGCCGGATATTTCCATTTAAATTGGATGTTGTGGTTATGTAAACCTTTGGTTATGGGGTTCAGGTCTCTGCGGAATTGTAGAGTGTACTTAGAGAGGTCTGGGTAGATCTGCAGATTGTCATATGGATGCGGTAAGTTGGAGGCTTTCCTCATCGCCACCAGGAGTTTTTCCTTGGTTTGGAAAAAATGGACCCGCATCAGAACATCTCTGGGGATCGAGGCTGCAAGGTGAGACGGTTTAGCAATTCTATTAATTCTGTCTATAATTGTGTCCCGAGGTGAAGCTTCCGGGAGGACCAACCTCATAAGTTCTTTTGCAAATCTCTGGAGGTCTTGTGGGGGGATTGATTCCGGTATGCCGCGGAGCTTAACATTGTTGCGGCGAGATCTGTCCTCTAAGTCAGCTATCTTCGCTCTCATCCAAGACTGTTCTTCTTTGACTTCATCCACCGCATCTATGATGTTATTGACGGTAGTGACGCAAGCTTCCACTCCTGTTTCCAAGCACGAAACTCTGTGATCAATATGTTTCACGTCTGTGGATAGTGTTGTGATTAGGGTGGAAAGTTCAGTCATCAATGAAGATTGAAGGGATAGGAGCATATCTTTGAGGGTTGTGTCGAGGACTGGTTGTCCTGTGGTTGGAAACGCGGCCATTGATGGGTTCAGTATCTCCTGGGTTCTGATGGTGCCAGTTTTAGGGTCTGTCTCTGAGGGCGGAAGTGTGATTGCGTCAATCCGCATCCTTGCTTTGGCCGGGCTGCCTGTGATAGGGTTTTCTTCTAATTGATGTATTGGTGAGGAAGGTGCTGCTGGTGGGGGTCCTTCTTCACTGGGATCATCAGGAAGGTCTGTGTAGGCTTCGCTGGTTGGTTTGTCTTTCTGCTCCTCTCTAGTGGTAGGGGCCGGTTTAAAGAAGAGTGAGGTTAGTTTTTGGGTTTTAAATTCTCCCATTCTTTTTCTGGACATGTTATGAATTAGCTCCTGAGTACTGTGGGGTTAGCCAGGCTTTAGTCGCTACTGTTCTTCCTTTCTGCCGTCTCCTATATGGTCACACCTCCATTTTCACTGTAGTCAGTTCAATACAGGAGTAAGGCACTATGTTTGAGTAAGCTGGGTATTGGCAGAGGGAATGTCTCTTGCTATTGAGGGCTGCTGCTGAGGCTGCAAGGAGGTTAACTACAGGGTTAGTTACTGGTAGTTATTGAGCTAGCAGGTCTGCTGATTGATTATACAATGCAAGTGCCGGGTATAGCTCCCTCAGGTCTTGCTGGCTTCTCTGGGTGTTCCAAGATGGCGGTGGAATACTAGCTTTCCCTCAGGTGAGCCCCTGCTGCTTGTGCCTATATATGCTGTTATGGGTCTTGGGTCCCCAGTGAGTGCCTCTCCCGCTGCTTTTCCGATGCCTTGTGGTGGATGGTGATGTGCGTGGTGGGCCGATGACCGATGAGGCCGCAACTTTAGGGCTGTGGTCGGGTCGCGGCCCTCACCCCCTCAGACGGGGATGGGGGGCCTGTACTGGTGGATGATATACAGTTTATGGGCCCTTGGGTGGTTGAGACGTGTGCCGATTGGATTGTCTCACCTCCGGCGGGTATGTTGCGTCTGCAAATTTAGGCCGGGGATCGGAGTGCGGCCTACCTCAGTGCGGGAGGGGATGGATATTCTACCCTTTTTTGGTATATATCTGTAGGTAATACAGTGGGGAAGGTAATGAGGTTGTTTTTACCGGTCCGACGACTCTGTATTGCCTGGATGGTGAAGGATTTGTTCGTGGACGGCCGGAGCTCTCTAACCACGCGTCCGCTCTCCTCCCTGGTCAAGCCACGCCCCTCGAGATCAACTTTTATATTAGGCAAAATAGTATGTTTCTGTGCATTAAAATTCAAAAAAGTGTTTTTTTTTTCGCAAAAATTGCGTTTGAAAAATCACTGTGCCATGGAATATATTATTTGTTTGTCATAAATGATTGAAAAGTGACAAAAAAAAAAATGACTCAAAGTTGTCACTGAAATGATATATTGCTCACCCATATCATGGGTATGTGTGGAATTACACCCCAAAATATATTCTGCTGCTTCTCCTTAGTACGGGGATACCCCATGTGTGAGACTTTTTGTGAGTCTATCCGTGTACGGGACCCCGAAAACCAATCACCTCCTTCAGGATTTCTAAGGGCGAAAATTTATGCCTTCACCCCATACTACCTACCCAGGTTTCGGAGGCCATGATATGCCCAAATAGCAAAAAGAAAACCCAAATGACCCCATTTTGGAAAGTAGACACCCCAAGCTATCTGCTGAGAGGAATGTTGAGTCCATGGAATATTTTATATTTTGCCACTAGTTTCGGGGAAATGACAATTTGTATTTCTTAATTTATTTTTTTACACAAAGTTGTCAATGAAATGATATATTGCTCACACATGCCATTGGTATATGTGGAATTACACCCAAAATACATTCTGCTGCTTCTCCTGAGTATGGGGATACCACATGTGTGAGACTTTTTGGGAGCCTATCCACGTACGGGACCCCAAAAACCAATCACTGCCTTCAGGCTTTCTAAGGGCATAAAATGGTGATTTTACTCCTCAGTACCCATCACGTTTTTGGAGGCCCTGAAATAGCACAAAACCCCCCCAAATGACCCTATTTTGGAAATTAGACACCCCGAGCTATTTGCTAAGATGCATGGTGAGTATTTTGCAGCTCTCATTTGCTTTGGAAAATGAAGAAATAAACAGAATTCTTTTTTTTTCACTTTTTTCAAATTTTAAAACTTTGTGACAAAATGTGAGATCTGCAAAATACTCAACATTCCTCTCAGCAAATAGCTTGGAGTGTCTACTTTCCAAAATTGGATCATTGGGGGGGGGGGGGGGTTTCTGCTATCTGGGCATTCCATGGCCTCCGAAACTGTGATAGGGAGTGAGGAGTAAAATCAGCTTTTTACACACTTAGAAAGCCTGACGGCAGTGATTGGTTTTTGGGGTCCCGTACGCGGATAGACTGCCAGAAAGCCTCACATATGTGGTATCCCCATATTCAGAAAAAGCAGCAAAATGTATTTTGGGGTGTAATTTCACATATGGCATGTTCAAGCAACATATCATTTAGTGACAACTTTGTGAAAAAAAAAATTGTCATTTCCCCGAAACGTGTGGCAAAATATTCCATGGCCTCAACATGCCTCTCAGCAAATAGCTTGGGGTGTCTACTTTCCAAAATGGGGTCATGTGGGGTGGGGGATTGTGCTATCTGGGCATTTCATGGCCTCCGCAACTGAGATAGGTAGTGTGGGATGAAGGCATACATTTTTGCCCTTAGAAATCCTGAAGGCGGCGATTGGTTTTTGGGGTCCCGTATGCAGATAGACTCCCAAAAAGTCTCACATATGGGGTATCCCCGTACTCAGGAGAAGCATCAGAATGTATTTTTGGGGTGTAATTCCACATATACCCATGGCATATGTGAGCAATATATCATTTCAGTAACAACTTTGTGTAAATTGTTTTTTTTTTTGGTCATCTTTCAATCGCTTATGACAAAAAAATAAAATATTCAATGGGCTCAACATGCATATCAGCAAATTCCTTGGGGTGTTTACTTTCCAAAATGGTGTAATTTGGGGGGTTTTGTACCGCCCCTCCATTTTAGCGCCTCAAGAAATGAGATAGGCAGTCATAAAATAAAAGCTGCAGAAATTCCAGAAAATGTACCCTAGTTTGTAGACGCTATAACTTTTGTGCAAACCAATAAATATACGGTAATTTACTTTTTTTTACCCGAGACATGTGGCTAAATGCATTTTGGCAAAAATTTATGACTACAATTTAGTTTATTGTATTTTTTGTAATAGCATAAAATTGAAAATATCATTTTTTTTCAAAATTTTCATTATTTTTTTTATATATATTGCAAAAAATAAAAAGTGCAGCGGTGAACAAATACCACCAAAAGAAAGCTCTATTTGTGGGAAAAAAGGACGCAAATTTAATTTGGGTACTGCATTGCATGACCGTGAAATTACCAGTTAAAGCGGCGCAGTGCCAAATTGAAAAAAGTGCTCTGGTCCTAAAGCTGGAAAACCTTCCGGGGTTGATGTGGTTAACGGTGTTCGAATGTTCGGACAAATTTTTTGTCTGTTCGCATGTTCTGGTGCGAACCGAACCGGGGGGTATTTGGCCAATAACTAATATAAATACATATCGTCCATTAGGGTCTGTGATTACCTGGGTACGGGAGAAACATATCCCTTGCCTCACAAGTATACTTACTCCCCTGGCATAAGTTGAGTATGCTGCGTAATAATGGTAGCCAAAAACCCGTGGCATGAAAGATGGAAATGCATTAGGTGGTAAATGAGTCTCCTGGAGGCATATGATGTCCACTTTTAACCTTTTCACAGTTCGTAAAACAGCTATATGTTTTACTGAATTCCCTAGGCCCCTTACATTCAAGGACAAAATCCTAATTGCATTAGCCATAATCTAGTCTTAGGGACAATAAGGATCCATCCATCCGGCATATAAGAGGGAGGTTGTTTCGCTAGGCAGTCTTGGATACTAGCAACAGAGCACTTAAGAGGTTATTACTCACAAGGCAATTTCCAATATAAAAACTGTATGCATAAAAAGGTACAAAGGCATAGTGTTCCGTTTGGTGGGCACAAACCCGGAGGGTATGTCCAGTTGGGCCAGCACTGAAGGAGGTAGAAAAAACCTTTGGCAATGAAGAAAGAAGGAGAATCAATGCATATAGACATACCATGTGGCCCAACAGGGACCTAGCACACTGTAGTAGTAGTACAGCCATCTGTCCACTTGGGGCAACCCTGGGGGGAACAGTGGAGGTTCAAAGATGATGTGGCGAACTTCACCAGCAGCTGGGTATACCAGATGCTAACTATGGAGTAAAGTTTCACCCATTTGTAATCCGCCTCATCAAAAGACGTGTAGGTGACCACGATTATATTGTCAAATAAAGGTGCCATCCTATTTCTAGTGTACCGCAGGGATCAGGGGCATGCGTCCCCATAAGGATCTTTCCTCTCTGTCCAGCCACTGTGTTGCTGAAGCTGGTTTCTCAAAGAAGTGCACTTCTCCCTTGGCAACCACCCGCAGTTTGGCTAGAAACAGCATGACATATTGTAGGTTAAGAGACCTGAGACGCCGTTTGACACTTGCACTTCTGCAGAGTAGTCGGGGAATAATGCAATTTTATTGCTGTCTATTACCAGAGTGCCATTCCTTTCCCTTGCCTTTGCTAGAATTATGTCTCTGTTCTTATAGTTCAGAAGTTTGAAAAGGAAGGTGCATGGTGGGCGTCCCGGAGGTAGAGGGCATGTGTGTACTCTATGCACCCTTTCCATGGAGAACATAGGGGTAATTTATTCTTTGCCAAACACTGTTGTCAGCCAATTTTCAATGAAAGTGACAGGGTGTTTCCCCTCCGCCCTCTCCATAATTCCAATTGCCCGGATGTTATTGCATCTCATTCTGTTCTGTAAGTCATCTAAGCGGGCATTGTGTTGGGCAGGCAACATCAAGCATCATGGGCTCCATGTCATCCTCTATCATACTGACCCGTTATACTTTTCTTTAGGCATGTGTTGGGGCTGGGCACCATCTTGGTCAACCAGGTCCGGGACAGAAAGGTGTTCTTTCTGCTTTTTCACCATGTGTACAAGCAGGTCAGGGTGCCCAAATTGCACCTGCGGGCTGCATAAGACTACCGGGATGTAGGGGAGCCGGGTTCGGGTCTTTATTTGCCACCTCAAGGATTAAAGTCAGGATCTTTGGCGGAGAGAGCAACAAACTCGCTGCTCAGCCACGCCCCTAGACCTCCATATATTTGATAACCTTAACCCACAAACCAGCTATTAATTTATTCCTATATTACTTCCAGTGAATTTTTGGAATTTTTAATTTTGCATGTTGATTCTACTGGTGGGTGGAGACAACTGCTTCTTTAGGAGTACTATAGAGGTCTATCTACAATGATCATAAAGATATGATTATATAATACATTCATATAATGTTGATCTCATAGGTATACATTTGTAGAGCTATATAGTATATACTGTATGTCAACAGGTTGGAATGTTCAGTGGGTGCTGTCTTGGCTGGGAGGTTTGGGGTTAATGCTTTTCCCATTCTCCTGATCCTTTTTGGTGGGTTTTCCCTGGCTGGGTCTGGCCCACTTGCCTGGGTGATATAAATGGGGCAGTGGTGCAGTCCAAGGAAATCCCCCGCAGAAAGCTGGGGGGCCAACAGTGGTACCACAGTAGGCACTTTGCAAGCACGGTACAGCCTTGTATTGTGTGTTCCATAGGATGGATACAGAAGAAGAGACCCGTGGAAGTAGAAGGTCGCTTGTCATGGCCTGTAACAGAGACTTTTACCTTGGGGTTTACCCTGAAGATGCAAGCACAGAACTATGCCTCCGAAGGATCTACACTCATGTGAGAGAACCTGTAAAGGACTATGGACACTGAAATGCACTTTTTCAGGTATGCCAAGGCAGCATATCAGCCTGTAGTTATAGTTAGGGAGCTAGAGAAGTATCATGTTTTGCCTGTTGGACTGTAAGATGTCTGCCTTTGCACCTTATTTAAGTAAAGAATTTGAAACCTTGTCCTTAACTGATCTGAAGTTACTAAAGAGGTGTATCGTAAGTAACCGACACACACACAGTTAAACATATTGGGGTATGAAGATATAAACGTAGAATGAAATAACGTGAAGACATAAGTAATTGCCAAGAGAAATGGAATTTTAACAAGCGGCCTGTTGATAGTATGTACCTGTTATTGATAGCAGCGAGGAAGATGTTGTTAGCCCCCTCTACACCAGCTTTCTGTCACCCATAGCAACGGGAGTGGGTTGCATCACAGAGGTTCCCCATCCTGTACAGAGGTATGGAGGTTCAAGAGTCAAGTTTAGTGGGGCCCACTCCACTACTGGGGCTTGTAGTGGAAAACACTGGACAGGTGGTTGCGGACGTTGGCTCAGCATGTCCCTCCAAAATGCAAGTTACTGGGAAACTGTGTACTGCCACTGGAGAATGAAAATTAACCAGAGAACAGTTGCAGTTTCAGTTTTCATGCTGTACATTCATCTCAAGTGTAGAGCCTGGCCTTAAGGTTCAGTATTTCCCCAAGGCAGCCTCAACCTTGTCGCAAGCTATGGAGAAAACAACATAAAGTAGGCCTTCCATGTGGACCAGCACTTGGCACCCCAAAGAGTTAATAGGGAAACATGGAGAATGTGACAAACCACCCATCTACTCCTGTAGGACCAAGTCTGACTACATATGCATGCATCTGTTTAATCCCCTCATGGGCAAATGCAGTGGAAGCAGAAGGGAAAAGGGGGACCACAAGACTAAACTTGTATGCTCTATAGAAATATGAATATAAACATCAAAACTTTTTACAGTGATAGGCATCTGCTTCCCTCATATTCATATAATACACCACACCCATTGGTAAGAATTAGCTTATATTATTGCCAATAGTCTTACCTGGAAGGAAAACTGGGTTGCTCAGGCGATCTGGATTTAGGTTATTGTTTAGGAGTGCTTTAAGTTTTTTTTAGTTGAAACAACCGCAAAGGAAAATTCCAGCAAGGGCATTATTCTATTGCAGCATATCCAAAAGATAGGTAAAAGCCTCAAGGGAATCCCATGTCTATACAAAAATGCAACTAGATGCCTAGAGTTGTTCTTTTATGGAAGAAAAGGGAAGCAAGGGAATTCCTTCCTGAACCTATTGTGTTTATAGTGTTTCCATCAGCTGATTTTACATGATATGAACCTTTTGTTATCTGCATTATTTTTACAGTACTTGCTTACATAATAAGTAAGTACTTATATAAGTGGTCCTTATAAGAACCAACTCTCATTTAGTCCCTATACAGGAACCATTACAATTCCAAATACCTCTGATGCAGTAGATACTGAGATAGAAAGTAAGATAAACTCTTTAATTTAGGATTACTTTATAGTTGGGTGCTTTGGAGGCACTGGAAATAGTGGAATGATTCACTTTTGAATGTATTCTAGGGGTTTTTATGCACTCCTGCCAGTGCCTATAAGCCCTTCACTAATCTCGTGTGCAGTTTGTCAGCAGCACTCCCTATGTTTTCCCTATCACAGCATGTGCATATTGTCAATGCAACTGCTGTAAGAGGGGTTGGCTTATCCAACCCCCCCCCCCCCGCTGACCTAAGTTCAAAGGTGGGGTGATGCACTATGGTTACAAAGAATTTTGCCTGGCGAATTCCTGCATTAGTTTGATGGGTCCCAGAGCGTCAAATATGCAGGGTTCACCCTGAATTCATGGTGGTGGTGGACCACCATGAATTAAAGTGGTTCTAAGGGCTCATGGTTTTTAACCTTCATGCATTCTGTGCATGAAGGTAAAAAACCTACTGTGTGCAGCAGCTCCCCAGCCCCCTTAATATTTATCTGAATCCCATCTCAATCCAATGATGTGCACGAGAGCCTCAGCTCTCTGGGGACTCTTACTCCTCATTGTCTGAGGCAGCAGCAGGAGCCATTGGCTCCCATTGCTGTCAATCACAGCCAGTGAGCCAATCAGGAGAGGGAGGGGTGAATCTGAGCCACAGCTCCGTGTGTGAATGGACATGCAGAGCTGCAGCTTGGGAGTGAGCCTGCTTGGGTGCCCCAGAGCAAGCTACTTGCTCTGGGGGCACTTGGCAGGAGGGAGGGGCCAGGAGTGCCAGCGAGGGGCCTGATAAAAGGAGGATCCAGGCTGCTCTGTGCAAAACTACTGCACACAGCAGGTGAGTATAATATGTTTGTTTGTTTTTGTTTGTTTTTTTTAAAAACAAGACTTTAATATCACTTTAATGTCAAGCAGCAAAAAAATGTATGTTTTGTACATTAGACCTCTTATTTTTCCTATTTCTTCTTCATAATCCTGTAGTACATTTCTACATTCTGGTGTGCCTATAGCAAGAAGCACCCAAATCCTCCTGCTAGCTTCTGGCAAACAAATAAGTATTTTACTCCTAAGATTAAGGCCTTATTCAATAAATCGAGCAAGAAAACTAGCATTAAACTAGTGGTTCTCAAACTCAGTCATCAAGTACCCCCAATGGGCCATGTTTTGGGAACTTCCCTTAGATAAAATAGCTATTATCAATACCATGTTATTGATATTAATTTAAAGCAGCTGTGCAAAGTAAAGGAAAACCTGAAAACATGGCCCGTTGGGGGTACGTGAGGACTGAGGTTGAGATCCACTGCGCTAAACTATCCAGAATTAAGTTTACAACGTAAATTCAAATAGGTTACAATGTTTACCTTGTATACTCTTTTATTCAGTATGTTGTTTTTTATTCCCTTTTTATTGTGGACAAAAATATTACCCATCCTGTGTTATCATTTTATTTAATACATTTGGCATTGAATTTACACTTACTGGTCAGGCTAGTAAAATGACAGCTAAGTGGCACACCTACTGTATACCTTGTGGTTGATGGAATCCCAAATAGAAAATGCAAAGTACCTTTTAGTTTTGTGACTTGGTTGAAGACACACGTGTTTGCTCAATGGTTAAAATATGGCATTTTTTTTTTAAATAAGTAAGTCAATGCACGGTAGGTTGTTTTAACAAAGGAATCAAAATATGGAACACTTTTATAATGTCCTTGATTGAGTGTAGCATCCATTTAGAAATATATTCCTATATTTTATCATTTACAGTAGATAGTTAGGATTGAAATCTGATTGGTAGCTGTAGCAACTATCAGCTTGAACTTAGGTAAATCAACCTTTAAGCTTTTCTGTAGAAATCTACAAGAACCAGATCTACACAATAATTTAACATATCATATATCCCTCAAAACAGTCAATTAAAAAAACAATCAGACAGCAATAGTTAAAAAACCTTTACATAGATGACATGACACACAAGGACCTATATTTTAACTTATACCATATGCAGAATGCGGAACTCTGAATAATCAATTATGAACATAGAAAACTGTTTTTACAATTTTGGTATTCTCAAATTGGGAGATTTTGAAGTGCTTTGGGAGGGAAGACATTTTGAACCCAATGCCCAGGACTTGCAGAAGACCAGCAGGCTATGTGTGCAGGTGTGCACAGCCCTTATAATGATAGGCTTGGGCATAGCTCGGGTGTGTGTTCCTGTTGGAATATGAGGTGCTCTACTGTAGAGACAGTGGCACTGCTGAAGAGTGAGCCAGGTGGCTCTCAATTTTCTGTTACCTGTTGGTGAAAATCCTCTGCATGGGCAACAGTTTGTGGACTTTTCATTTTATTTGTTTAATAAAAGTGGGTTGAAAAGCCTTTAAAACCACAATTCAGATTGGTGTGTACTCACTAAAGAATGCTTCTATCATTGAACTGAATTTCCCAAATATCACAAAAGGTTCTTGGATATGGGCCAAGCAAGCAATGGAATCATCTGGATCCTCACGTAGAAGTTAGTATCTGTCAGGAACTATTTGTGCATGTGCAGAGCAGCTAGAAAACAGGCACTGCATGCAGAAGGTGGTGTACCTGCAAATGGAGAGAGAAAAGCTCAGTGTGTGTGATTCAAAAGATGTCTCCACATGGAACCAGGACAAAACATGGGACATAGCACAAAGGGGCAGAGATTTGGACCTCTAACTTCTTGCAGCCCAGGCTACCATCTGAGGAAATTGAGGATTTTCTAACAGAATTCAAAAGAGTCACTACATGGAGGTCATGGCTTAGAAAACGGTGGTCAAAGTTGCTACAGTCTTTACTACTGAGACGGTTCCAGGTAACCTACCATCAGATGGACCAATGCCAGGATGATTATCACTGAAACAAAGCCATGATCCTGTTGCAAGAGAACCCCTGGTGGGAATGGCAATGCCAGCAATGCTTTGGTAAGAGATGATCGTCACTCACCCTTAGTAGTGGGAGGTATATCACAGGGAGGCCAAGACACCAAACAAGCAATGACTCTGGAATGTGTGAGTGTGCATCAGCATTCCTGCCCTGGGTCCCGTGCAAACATATCTGTTGTCACCCCTGGCATCAGTAGTAAGAGGTTTGTGTGACCTGCAAGGTGTATCAGCAAGCGCGAGTTATAGTTACCAGCAGTAGACTCCCAAAAACCCCAGGACAGTGAATTTGGTAAATCAGAGTTCCCCCAGAAAATAAAGATGAGCACAGGAACCCCAACAGAAAAGGGGGAAGGCCTAGTATGAAGAGCAGTGGGACCCCATGGGAATTGCATGTGTGGAAACATACCCAGAAAAAGAATTGGGCTTACATGGCTGACAGCTGGCACAGAGGTGTCCCAATCAAGAGTATAGGTTCATATGTTCTGTTCTATTGGCCAAAACAGGTGTCACATACCGGATGTTAAGCCAAGATGTTAGAGAGCTTCCCTTGTGGCTAAGTGCACAGCTCTCCTGGGGATGAGACAAGGGAGCAGTGCCCAAAGAAGCACGGGTTGCAAGCAGGATATCCCAGAAGACTTGGAGGCAGGAAGCCACAGGACAGCTGGTGGCTAATTGGCGTGCTTGTAACTCTGTGAGGAGTAGACTGGAGACAGGATCAGAAGCCAAGGTCATACATGGTAAGACAAGTCCATACACCAGGAGGCATAGCCGGATCAGTACACAGGAGCAAGGCTGAGTGAGATCAAAGGCAAGCCGGGTCAGCAGGGAATCAAGCCAGGAGAGTAGTCAGTGAAGAAAGCTGGAGGTCAAGCAGGAGAGCAGGTTCAAGGTCAGGACATGTCGGGTCAGATAATGAGTAGAGTTGAGCGAACACCTGGAAGTTCGGGTTCTGCTGGTCCGTCCGAACTTCGGGACAAAGTCCGGGTCCGGGTCCGGACGGAACCCGAACGATCGCACGGACAACGAACCCCATTGAAATCAATGGGGACCCGAACTTTTAGGCACAAAAATGGCTGTAGGAAAGTCCTGGAAAGCCCCAGAGGGCTGCAAAAGGAAGTAAAATGGGGGTAAGGGTAGGGCAAGTGCCCTACAAAAAAATGGGGACAGGGAAATAACTGTAAATATTTAAAAAAAAATAAAAACATAAAAAAAGCAAAAATGGAGGTGAATGTGGATCATCTTCAAACTGTGTCTGAAAAGTATTAATTAACGGTAGAAGCCATATAACTGTTCTAAAATCATCTTCAAACTAGGGCAAGTGCCCTACAAATAAATGGGGATAGGGAAAATAAATTAAAATCAAGTAAA
>BLSH010086421.1:188302-199686 GCA_018402905.1 Glandirana rugosa
TCTTTTCCTCTTCGACAGGTCCCAAGTTCCAGTCTCTGTTCCATACCGAGAGAAGACGATTGGAGTTTAACAGAACAGGAAGATCCTTTAACCCTGGTTTCAAACACCCCGGCAAACTTCAGGGAAGTCACGGGGATCTGAGCATGCCCTCAAAACACGGTCCGTAGGCCTCTCTACCCGAGTAAACCCGTAAGCCTCCGACGGAGAACCCCTACCCGTGATAGTCCCTTTGTCTGTTTCCTGCCGTGGGTTACGGTTAAGGGTTGTACCTGTAAAGTCCGTGTGCGGCTACGCGTTCTTACTTGCACCCGAACGATTTTTGAAATGTCCGGGTCCGGGTCCGTGCCACGGACACCCTAAAGTTCGGTACGGACCCGAACGTTACAGTCCGGGTTCGCTCAACACTAATAATGAGGAGTCAATCAGAGTATCCTCAGCAGCAGGTTTAAATAGCCCAGAAGGCACCAAAACGCTCGTCACTGTGCATCCGCGTACACTCGGTGCATCAGCGTGCGTCAAACTTAGTTTGTGCATGAACGTTCATTCTTGCGCATCGGCGTGTGCCTGAAATGTCCATGTTGGGAATTGGCATTGGGTGCCGTCCTTTGTCTGTTTCCCTGATAGTGCCCATCCCCAAGAGGCAGCCTCCGAATGCCCAAATGAGCCCATCTCTCCGGATGCCTGGCACAAAACTCCCGTACGAGTCTAGGGGCACTGAAGGGACTTCAAACGGCCCCACAAACTTTGGTCCCAATTTCCTAGAAGGACAAGACAATTTGAGGTTAGCAGAAGAGAGCCATACCTTGTCTCTGACCTTGAACCCTGGACAGCTTCTCCTTTTCTTGTCAAATTGCTTCTTGTAGTCCTCCTGTGCCTTTTTCATGGTCTCCTGTAAAGTCCGGTAGTTAGATTGAATGAAGGATAAGCGGTCTTGTACTGCTGGCACCAATGCTTCAGGAATGGAACTGGGCAGAAATGAAGGGTGGAATCCGTAGTTAGCCCAAAAGGGAGCTTGTTGGGTGGTTGCATGTGTAGAGTTATTGTATGCAAATTTAGCGCATGGGAGCAAGGAGTACCAGTTATCTTGGGAAAATGAGCAAAAACATCTCAAATATTGTTCAAGAGTCTGGTTAGTTCTTTCTGTTTGCCCATTGCTTTGGGGATGATATGCTGAAAACAGACATCTATTGTCAGACTTTTGCAAAGGCTCTTCCAAAACTTGGAGGTAAACTTGACCCCTCTATCTGAAACAATGCTGTCAGGTAGGCCATGTAGTCTGAGTATCTCTCTGATGAAGAGGTTAGCCGTGTCTTTGTCTGATGGAGTACCAATCATGGGCAAGAAGTGTACCATTTTGGACAGGCGGTCAACTACCACACAAATTGTTGTGTGATCTTCTGATGGAGGTAAATCCACTATTAAATCCATTGAGATCTGTTTCCAGGGCTGTTCTGGAACTGGTAGTGGCCTTAACAGGCCCTGGCATTAGACCCTTATAACGTTGGTAGATGATACAGGAGTCTACATAGTCCTTACAGTCCTTTTTCATAGTAGACCACCAGAAAGAGAGCTGAATAAGCTCACTAGTCTTATGGACTCCAAAATGCCCTGCCAAAGGATGATCATGGTAGGTCTTAAGGATCTGCATCCTAACCTGTTGTGGGATGAAGATCTTCCCTTGATGCCAGAAGAACCCTTCCTGATTTCTTAGCGAAACTGTCTCTGGGGCGGTGCATAGGGCAGAGGCCTGTTTAATGGATGTACCCAAATCTTGCGGCAGCAGAAGAAAGTTTTGGTCAGACAGTATTATTTTGGGTACCAAGGCCTCCGGGTGTCAGGGAACATCCGAGACAGTGCATTGGCCTTGCTGTTTTTGGAACCCGGCCAGAAGGTTATGTGAAAGTTGAACCGGGCTTGAGGGGGTCTCAAGCGTTTAGCTGTTTGGAGGTATTCTAAGTTCTTGTGATCGGTAAAGATCATGATGGGATGTGCTGCTCCTTCCAAGAGGTACCTCCATTCTTCCAAAGCCGTTTTAATGGCCAGGAGGTCATGGTCTCCCATCTCATAGTTTTTCTCTAGTGATGAGGAGAAGGCAACAGGGTGTAACAGTGCTTTAGACCCCTGGCGTTGTGATAAAACTGCTCCTGTAGAGACTTCCAAAGCATCCACCCCTAGGACAAAAGGTAGGGCAGGATCAGGATTCTGCAGAAGTGGAGCCGAAGTGAATATATTCTTCAGCTTTCCAAAGGCAGTTTGGGCTTCAGCTGACCACTGGAATCTTATGTGTTGCTGAGTCACTTCAGTGATAGGAGCAATTATGGAGGAAAAGTTCTTAATGAATCTCCTGTAAAATTTTGAAAACCCCTCAAACCTTTGTACTCCTTTCTTGTCTACAGGAACAGGCCAATCCTGAATAGCCTTGACTTTTTGTGGGTCCATAGAGAGTCCGTCTGTGGAAATGATAAACCCCAGGAACTGTATTGTGCTCTTTTCAAAATCACATTTTTCAGCTTTCACATAAAGCCCATGTTTTCTTAGTGTTGACAGTACTTTCTTGACATGTGATTTGTGAAGTTCAAGGGTGGCTGAGAAAATGAGAATGTCATCTATTATCTATTTTTCTTTTTTTTTTTTCTTAATCCGGATCAGTTTCGTCTGGGTCTGCATCTTATCGACCTCTTTTCCCACCTCTGATTTCACTTCTTTAGTGTCATCGTGGGATGACTTTTCATCATTTCCGGTCTCCCCTTTTCTGCCTTGCAAAATTTATATTTCGTTCTTTCCTTCTTTTATTCCCTTTCCGTTGGGGGACTGGGTATGACTTTTTTCCTGTGACAGCCCCATCTCTCTTCTTGCCTATCCTTGCGTCACCGAACTCCCCCCTTCCCCACCCCCCCCCAGGTTCCGACAGCTGTACCTCCCCTGATCATTATATTTATATATGTACTGGAGGTCTTGAAGCTTGTCCACCCCTCCCATTTCTCACATTCATCCTCCATTAAGTCCTCTTCTCTTATTTTCAGGGACTCCATGTTTCGTAACTCTTCTACTCTTAGGCACCATTCCCTCATTGATGGTATTTGGGTACTTTGCCAATATCTGGGGATCAAACCTTTTGCTGCATTCAGCAGATGTGGTACTATGGACTTTTTGTATTGTGTAATGGAACTGTCCGTCTGATGGAACAGGCATTTCCATGGGTCTCTGGCTATCTCGGTTCCGGTTATTTCCTTAATCAAAGCCCTTATCTCTTCCCAGAATCCCTGAATCCCTCTACACTCCCACCACAAATGTGCCATTGTCCCCACTGCTTTACAGCCTCTCCAACACCATTTTTTCTGGTCTGTCTGTATCTTTGACATTCTTTCCGGGGTAAGGTACCAACGTGCGAGGCATTTATAATTCATCTCCCACGTTTTACTGTCTGTGGCGGATTTGAACACTAGCTTTACAATCTTTTCCCATGCCTGTGCCCCTACTTGTTGTCCCAGTTCCTTTTCCCATCTGTTGAAGCATGGCGGTCGTTCCTCTCCCCCCAGTTCTACTAACATATTGTACAGTTTGGATACACACCCTTTTCTTTTCCCTCTGTTCATACAGATTTTTTCCAATTGTGTTGTTTCTTTTCTCAATGGCTGGGGGAGTGAGTTGATGAATTGTCTTAATTGATGATACCGCCATACGTCGATGTCTTGGAACTCTCCCCTGCCCTTTAATTCTTCTAGTGTTGCTACTTCCCTTCCCCTTAGTATGTCCTTTAATTTTGTGTCTGTTTTAATCCATTTCCCAAACCATTCTTCTTTCCCCGGTGCAAAATATTTAGTTCCACTCAGTGGCGTGTATGGGGAATTAAATTCCCATTTAATTTGTGCGAGTAGTTTATCCCACTCTTTAAATACTGTGTGTGTCAAGTTGCTAGTGTCTTCTGCCAGTTCCCTAAATCCTTTTGAGATCCACACCCCTTTCCCTAAGTGACTCTTACTCCACCTATTTTCCATCTTTCCCCATTTCTTATCTGTGGGGTTTATCCACTCTATCACCCGTGATATTATATTTGTCGTGTAATATTTTTTAATGTCTGGTACTGCTAATACCCCCTTTCTTTCCTTCTGCTTATACCGGGATACGGTGTGTGGGATGCGGGAGACGGGCGGACGCCCCCCTCGTATGCCTTCTTTCCGATTACCGCCTGTGTCCGGGACGGTTATGGGTTCCGGTTCAGGTACGAGGATCATGCGCGGCATGGAGGCGCTCTGCCCTTGCTGTCCCCCATAGCGGGGAGACGGGCTCGCGGCTTCCTAATCGCCTCACGGCTCCCTCTCCAGCTTCCTCGCCTTCGCGCCGCTACGCACACGGGTCTCCTCTCGGCGCGTCAGCCGGCGGCTCGTGTTACGTCCGAGCTCCTCCCCCTGCCATGGTCTAATGGGACAATGTCATCTAGATAAAATGATGACGAAGTGATCTAGGAACTCCCTAAAGATGTTGTTTACTAGATGCTGGAACATGGTGGGAGTATTGCACAGTCCAAAGGGCATCACTAAATACTCAAAGTGCCCAAAACGGGTCCTGAATGCCATCTTCCATTCGTCACGCTCACGGATGCGAATTAAGTTGTAGGCTCCTCGGAGATATAGCTTAGAGAAAATTCACTTCGAATGTTGAGGCAGCTGGGGGTGCTGTTATCAGAGATAAGGGAACCTTGGGTAATATCCAGGTGGGCCGGAAGGCTTGGCATTTTTCAGAGCGGCGCTCCCTCATGCACCTGTCAAGCTGTCCTCCACAGGCCACCTTCCTTGTTGGAGGGTATGCAGAGTAGCTTCTGCGGTGGCCACCCGCTAGGGTTGTCATATAAACATGCCATGGCATCAAAGACCAAGTCTATGGAATTTATGACTGGGTCCTTTTGTTCCAACAGACTGTGAGCCCAAGCCTGGGGTTCTTCTGAGAGCAAAGAAATGATGAACCCCACTTTAACTGTTTCAAGAGAAAATGTCTGTGGTTGTAGGGCTAGGTAGAGCATGCAGGCATTCTTGAAAGCTCTAAACTTCTTCCGATCTCCTGAGAAGCGTTCAGGCGTAGGGACTCTGGGTTCAGGAGGAGGAACTGCTACGTTGTGAGTAGCCGAGCATTCCTGAGCTGAGCTGATAGTCGCAGAGCTGGTAGAAGGTGCTGCTTGGTCTGCTTGAGCTGGAGACACTGCCAGATGCTGCAAACAACCTTCCACCTGGAAGTAACCCTCTTGTAGTCTCTGCACAGCTTGGGTGAGGGTAGGGACCTGTTGACACAGAGCCTTCAGTGGGGAAGCACCTCTATCGGCCTCAGACATTCTGGCTGGATTATATTGTCATGTATCGGGTGTGAAGCCGAGATGTTAGAGGGCTTCCCTTGTTGCTAAGTGCACAGCTCCCCTGGGGATGAGACAGGGGGACAGTGCCCAAAGAAGCACAGGTTGCCAGCAGGATATCCCAGAAGACTTGGAGGCAGGAAGCCACAGGACAGTTGGTAGGTAACTGGCGTGCTTGTAACTCTGTGAGGAGTAGACTGGAGACAGGATCAGAAGCCAAGCCATGGTCATACACGGTAAGACAAGTCCATACACCAGGAGGCATAGCTGGATCAGTACACAGGAGCAAGGCTGAGCGAGGGTCAGCAGGGAATCAAGCCAGGAGAGTAGTCGGTGAAGAAAGCCAGAGGTCAAGCAGGAGAGCAGGTTCAAGGTCAGGACAAGCCGAGTCAGATAACGAGGGATCAATCAGAGTATCAAGAACACAGGAATCACAGGAGAGCTGAGAGATAATCCAGCAAAGTATCCCAGTCAGCAGCAGGTTTAAATAACCCAGGGGGCGCCAAAGCGTTCATTACTGCGCATCCGCGTGCATTCGGCACGTCCCCACGCATCAGCGTGTGTCAACGTTCGTTTGTGCTCATCAGCGTGCGCCTGAAATGGCTATGTTGGGAATTGGCATTGGGCGCCGTCCGTTGTCTATTTCCCTGACAACAGGGGGAGTGTGAGACCCTGCCACTGTGAAAATGGTTGTACAAAGGACACAGGGATTGCATGTATGCATAGTTTGGTACTCTAGAGCATTGATTATGAGCAGAGAACACTGTTTCTTTCTACAGATTTTGGCATTCTTGGATCAGGCTTCGTAGTTTGGTGATTTCAGGAGAAGAAATCTCTAACTCAGTGTCCAGGTCTTGCAGAAGTAATTATAATGACAGGCTTGGGCATAACGCAATGCTCCCTTTTTAAGACAGGTGTGTGTTCCTATTAGGAGACTCCTTTTAGGTGCTCTACTCAAGAGACGGCGCTCTATGTTGGAGAGATTTCACGTCCATCAGGCTGAAAGAGTTGAGGTGGCTGAGTAAGTCTGGGAGACTGAGAGAGAGTCTGGGAGACTGAGAGAGCCACGACAACTAGGAGAATCCTGGGAACTAAGGGAATCTATATAAAGCTCGGAGGAGTGAGAGAGACTGGGGTGTCAGGAAAACCCCTTCTGAGAGGCCAGGGAGTGGACCTATGCAACAGAGTGTTGTAACTGTAAGTTTCATGAGCCACAAGACCCCCAGGAAACCTGGAGAGCTGGGTAATACTGTCAGGGGGACCAGTGAGTGGAGCAGAGGTGCTGATGAAAAGTAAGCAGGTGGTTCGGCATTTTCTGTTAACTGTTTTTTGTTGCTGAAAACTCTCCGTGAGGGCAACTATTTGTGCACTTTTCTTTCCTTTGTTTAATAAACATTGGCTGACAATCCTTTAAAACCAGAGTTTCGAAATGGTGTGGACTCTTTAAGAATCCTTCTACAAATGAGCTGAATCCCCCAATATCACACTGATCATGTATGTCTAGAAAAGGGCATCGCAAACCAGTTCCTCCCCTCAGCAGATGGAACTCCCCCATGCTCCAGTGGTGGGCTGTTTCTTAGCGTCCTCACATCCAGTGCAGGGATATGGACCCTGTATTAATTTTGATGATGTCAGAGGACCTTAGATTAACAGAGCAAAGGGGAAAAGAGGCTGCAGGAACCAGTCTATCAACACAGAGGAGCCTGCAGGATCAGATGTGCTTTACCATCCCCTAGGCATGCATGAGCAAATAACCATTACAGTGGGGGTGCTGTCCTACTGCAAAGGAAGTTGTTTAGGTTTCCTGGAGTTGGGCTTTGATTTACTCACCCTTATTCAACAATATTCAGCCCTCATTTACAGGCTATTCAAACCTAGAAAAAAACATTTTCAGGCTAAGAACTTTTTCAGCAAGTACAGACTATTCCTTTTCCATCTTGCCAGAAATTAAATGTCCTTGTCAACTGTGAGCTGGAAATACAATCTTATTTTTCTATAGTAAACTATTTATCTCCCCCCTCCAGTTGAATAAAGGCAATTATTAAAAGTTTATCCTCAGTCATCGGTTCCGGCGCCACATGGAGTACAGGGTCTCCAGCACAGCTCCCTCTCCCGGTCCAAAAATCGACCTAAAAGACCTGCCCAGACCCTTCAATCCACCTCCCTTTCCTTAGGACAGACTTGAAGTGCCCTCCTCCTATCAGCCCTATGCACTGCTTCGTCGAAAAAGTCAGCCCGCGAGCACCGCCGGGTGCCTCACAAATCGAGGCTGGGGATGCGGCCTTGCTCCCTGGTGAAATGAACGAATCGGCCCCATCCCGCGGCAGAACGTTCGTCACCAGCATGGAGGTATCTGGGACCTCTCCTTCAGCTGGCCCTAGAGACATGGAAGAATACAACAAGATTGCCCAGGCTGTGGCAGCAATCTTAGCCCCCACTATAAAAGCCACAGTGGAGCAGGCTGTCAACGCAGGTATGCTCCTGATCAAAAAGGAGTTGGGAGAACACTCCTCATGGCTCAATGAGGCTGAACACAGGATCTCCAACATAGAGGATGAACTTTACCAGGCACAAGCCACGGAACAGGCACAGGACAAAACAAACCAATACATCATCCAAAAATTGGAAGAATTGGAGAACAGATCTAGGAGGAGCAACTTGAGGTTCGTAGGTGTACCCAAATCTCTCCAACCCTCCGCCATCTTGGAATTCTGCACCTGTCGCATTCCTGAAGCCCTGGGTTTGCCGAGACCATGCACGGTAGAAAGAGCGCACCGCTTAGGGGTCTTCTCGGCCGAAAGGAAATCCCCAAGCACAATTATCGCAAAGTACCTAAACTATGCTGATTAGCGGACATTCTACACAATTACAGACAAGGTAAATCTTTACTGATCGATGGAGTCAAAATCCTGATATTTTCCGACTACTCCATAGAGGTTTCCAAAAAGAGAAAGTGTCACGCACCTGGTGGTGGAGTCTGTCTTGTGCAGGGAGCAACCACTCTTACGGCCCTGGTTCGGGAACCCCTGGTAGAGCAGACAGGAGGTTCGGGAGCACAGGGGGGCACGAGGGTCAGACAGGATCACTGGTGATGGTGTGAAGGGTCCAGTTGCGGCTCGTGCAGTAGTAGAGTGGTGGTGCAAGCTGAGGTCGTCAACTGGCTGGCAAAGCGGTACAGGTGGAGTAGGCAGTGGGGTCGTCAGGTGCAGGCAAGGTCGTCAACAGGCAGGCAGGTGAAGTACACAAGGATCAGGCAAGAGAATGGTCATGGGCAAGCTGGGGGTCAGTGCAGGTGGAGATCAATCAACATCAGAAACGAGCCGGGTCACAGGAACAGGAAATCAGGATACAGACTACTCAGGAACACTCACACGCTGTAGAACGGACAGCACTTGCTACAGGAAACAGGAAGTTTAAATAGAGCTGCTCATCCAGGAAATAGAGGAAACCACAATCAAATACAATTAACCCTTAGCACAGTCTTTTCCTAACATTGCCCCCCCAAGGGGCAGTCTCCGGATGCCCAAAGGGACACTTCTTTCTTGGCTGTTCCTTTTGAAAGCTTGGATTAAGTCTGCGGCGTGGATGTTTGACTCTGGTTGCTAGGAGTTTTCCTCTGGGCCGTATCCTTTCCATTTCACCAAATATTGGGTTACACTACCCCTCTTCCGGCAGTCCAGGATGGCCTCGACCTCAAACTCCTCCTCTCCATTTACTAGAACTGGGTCTGGTGGAGCCTTCTTCCGTCCCGGGAATGGGTCTGGGGGGACTGGCTTCAGCAGGGATACGTGGTGCACTGGGTGAACACGTAATGATGAGGGTAGGACCAGTTCGTAAGCCACCCTATTGATCCTTTTCTTCACCGGGAAAGGGCCAATAAATCTAGGACCTAACTTCCTTGATGGACAAGCCAGTTTCAAGTTCTTAGTGGCCAACCAGACCATATTACCTGGTTGGAGTTCCAGCTCACCCCGTCTTTTCTTATCAAAGGCTCCCTTACTAAGTTCCGTGGTTTTGGCAAGTGTATCCCGTAGAAGCTGGTTGTTCCTTTCAAAGAATTCTAGGGTTTCCTGAACCGCTGGTACTGTACTCTCAGGGACTGAACCGGGAAGGAAAGTCAGGTGGAAGCCATAATTCGCCCAGAATGGAGACTGTTTGGTGGCCGAGTGAACCGTGTTGTTGAAGGCGAACTCGGCCAGTGGTAGTAGAGAGGCCCAGTCGTCCTGAGAGAATGAGGAAAAACATTGAAGATATTGCTCCAGGGTCTGGTTCGTTCTCTCAGTTTGGCCATTGGTCTGGGGATGGTAGGCCGAGGAAAATGACAATTCAATCTCCAATGCAGAACACAGGGCCTTCCAGAACCTGGAGGTAAACTGGACCCCGCGATCTGACACAATATTGAGCGGTACTCCATGAAGTCGGATAATTTCCCGAACAAAGATTTCTGCTGTTTCTGCGGCGGTAGGTGTGCCTTTCATAGGCAAAAAATGGGCCATTTTGGTCATGTGGTCTATGACCACAAAGATGGTGGTGTATCCCTGGGATGGAGGTCGCGCGACAATAAAGTCCATCGCTATTCGGGTCCAGGGGCGTTCAGGCACTGGGAGTGGATTCAAGAGACCCCAAACTTTGGCCTTGTCAGTCTTGTTTTGGTCGCATATAGCGCATGTGTTGGTGTACTTCCTGCAGTCTTCTTTGGCAAGAGGCCACCAGAAGGAGCGTGAGAGCAGTTCAAATGTTTTACGAGCTCCAAAGTGCCCCGCCAATTTGTGGTCATGGCACAATCCTAGGATAGCAGGACGTTGCTCTACCGAGACAAAGATACCACCATAGACTGTCTTTGACCAGCAGCCTGGGATCCGAGGGGCCAGTTGAGCCAGCAAGAGATCGTCTGATCTGTGACAGCAGATCTTCTTGAGTGAGCAGGAAGTTCCTAAAAGGGAGAATTGTGTCCAGAGGGGAACAGTTGCTGGGATCACAGAACATTCAGGAGAGGGCATCCGGCTTGACGTTTTTTGACCCTGGCCGGTAGGTCAAGTGAAACAGAAATCTTGAAAAGAAAAGAGCCCAGCGGGCCTGGCGGGGTTTTAACCTCTTGGCAGTTCTTAAATACACCAGGTTCTTGTGATCTGTGTATATCGGGATGGGGTGAGTGACCCCTTCGAGTAGGTACCACCATTCTTCAAGTGCTGCTTTAATTGCCAGGAGTTCTCTATTCCCCACATCGTAGTTCTTCTCCGGTGCAGATAGCTTACGGGTAGAGTTGAGCGAACCCGGACTGTAAAGTTCGGGTCCGTACCGAACTTTGGGGTGTCCGGGACCCGGACCCGGCCTTTAAAAAAAAGTCCGGGTTCGGGTCCAGGGTTCTGGTAATTTTAATGAAAAATCTTAAAAATGCTGTAAAAAAGCCCAGGAAGGTCCTAGAGGTCTGCAAAAGGAAGGAAAATGGGGGTAAGGATGGGACAAGTGCCCTACAAAGAAATGGGGACAGGGAAATAACTTTAAATATTTTTTAAAAAATAAAAACATCAAAAATGCAAAAATGGAGATCCTCTTCAAAATGGGTCTGAAAAGTATTAATTAACATTAGAGGCCATAGAACTGTTCTAAAATCATCTTCAAACTGTGTCAAAAAAGTATAAATAAGCCCGGAGTACCCATATCACTGTTCTGCAAAATGTGTGTGTCACTTTAAATGAAACCGGGAATCAGTGCACATCTCTTCTGCACAATTATTTCAAGTCTGTGTATCACTTTAAATCAAACCGCCAATCATTGCACATCTGTTATTCACACTTCTTTTTAAAGTCTGTGTCACTTTAAATGAAACCGTCAATCATTGCACATCTGCTATTCACACACATCTGTTCTGCACCAAAACAGATGTTATTCACACATTACATCTGTTCTGCACACATCTGAAAATAGTTTAGAACACTTTACCTAAAACCGGGGAGTAACCATACACCTGTTCTTCAAACATCTGGATTCTGTGTGTGAAGAGTGAAACCATATGCATGCTCTTCTCTATGCTGTATTT
>BLSH010086440.1:24475-49073 GCA_018402905.1 Glandirana rugosa
ACCATACCGCCCATGAGAGTACCATACCGCCCATGAGAGTACCATACTGCCCATGAGACTACACTACTATCCCATGAGACTACCAGACTGTCCATGAGACTAACTGACTGTCCATGAGACTACCTGACTGTCCATGAGAAATCCCCCTCACCCTCAGAGTACCCTATCATCACATCAGAGTACCCGTCATACCATGAGAGTACCCGCCATACCATGAGAGTACCCGCCATACCATCAGAGTACCCGCCATACCATCAGAGTACCCGTCATACCATCAGAGTACCTATCAGTCCATCTGAGTACCCGCCATACCATCAGAGTACCTGTCAGTCCATCAGAGTACCCGCCATACCATAGGAGTACCCGCCAGTCCATCAGAGTACCTGCCATTCCATCAGAATACCTGCCAGTCCATCAGAGAAAACTGCCAATCCATCAGAGTACCTGCCAGTCAATCAGAGTACCTGCCAGTCAATCAGAGTACCTGCCATACCATCAGAGTACCTGCCATACCATCAGAGTACCTGTCAGTCCATCAGAGTACCCGCCATACCATCAGAGTACCTGTCAGTCCATCAGAGTACCCGCCATACCATAGGAGTACCCGTCAGTCCATCAGAGTACCTGCCATTCCATCAGAATACCTGCCAGTCCATCAGAGAAAACTGCCAATCCATCAGAGTACCTGCCAGTCAATCAGAGTACCTGCCAGTCAATCAGAGTACCTGCCATACCATCAGAGTACCTGCCATACCATCAGAGTATCTGTCAGTCCATCAGAGTACCTGTCAGTTCATCAGAGTAACCGCCAGTCCATCAGAGTACCTGCCAGTACATCAGAGTACCCGCCAGTCCATCAGAGTACCCGCCAGTCCATCAGAGCAGCCACCAGTCCATCGGAGTACCCGCCAGTCCATCAGAGTACCTGCCAGTCCATCAGAGTACTTGACAAGCAGTCCAGTGTAACCTGTCATACAGCCACCATGTCCAAAAGGTTATACAATGCAGAAGAAGCATACAAAATGCTACTCCTGACCGATGAGAGCAGCGGGGAGCTCTCATTGACCAGTGACAGTTCCGATTACGCCCATCGAAGAAAGCGTGTCATCGTCTGAAATTGAGGAGGAAGTAGTCCGTCGGAAAAGAAGATGGTTTGAAGACGAGGCAGCTACCAGAAGCACCAGAGACCCTAATGGCCAATCGGCAAATGGCCAATCGGCAAATGCCAACGGCGCTAGACCAGAAGAGAGGCCCAGTACAAGCGCCGGAATCCCACATCAAAGAAATAGGGCCCAAACCCAGCTACCAGATTCCTTGGCAAATCCACAGTGGCTGCCTTCTAGCACAGGGTCACCCACAATCCCCCCTTTTACAGGACAGCCAGGCGTGCAGGCCAACACGGAAGGTTTTTCCGAAATTTATTTTTTTAACCTATTTTTTCCTAATGGGCTATTGCAAAGCATCATGGACCAGACAAACCTTTATGGCCAACAACACATTCAGAACAACCCCAACTCTTTCTATACCCGTCCTTTTGAATGGAGACCCCTAACTATGCAGGAGCTTAAAATATTTTTTGGCCTTACCTTCAACATGGGGATTACAAAGAAAAACGAACTGCACGCATATTGGTCGACCCACCCCGTCCACCATATGCCAATTTTTTCATCTGTCATGACCAGGTCCCGTTATGACATGATAATGCATTTCAGCAATAACTCGCAGTGCCCCCCCAAATCATCCTGACTTTGATAGATTGTTTAAAATTCACCCCCTAATTGATTTTTCTAAAAGTTTTGCTGAACTCTATATCCCTGAACAAAATATTTCCGTGGACGAAACCCTGGTCCATTTCACAGGCTGCCTGGGTATGAAGCAGTTCATCCCCAGTAAGAGGGCCAGGTATGGAGTAAAGCTCAACAAGCTTTGTGAAAGTTCCACGGGATATGTGCACCCCTTTCATATATATGAAGGCAAAGACTCCCATATCCAGCCCCCTGATTGTCCATCGTACCTGGGAATAAGCAGGAAGATTGTCTGGCAATTGGCTTACCCGCTCTTCAAGAAAGGATATCATATTCACATGGACATCTATTACACGAGTTTGCCCCTTTTCTGCCACCTATATCGGGAGGATACTTTGGCCTGCGGTACTGCAAGAAAAAACAGAAAGGGCTTCCCACAGAGTCTAATCACCACAAATTTGCAAAGGGGGGAATCAGCAAGCCTCAGGAACGAGGAAGTGGAGGGATAAAAAAGACATGTACACAATCCACAATGCCACCTCAGTGGAACTTCTAAGAAGACAGGGTCCCGTTGAAAAACACATTGTATCCACGAGTATAATAAATTCATGGGGGGGGGGGGGTGGATTTAAATGACCAGATGTTGCAGCCCTATCTACCAACTAGAAAATCCCTCTTCTGGTACAAAAAAGTTGAGGTTTACATTTTTCACATGGCCATGTACAATGCTTACGTCACCTACCGGAAATCAACAGAACAACCCAACCCCTTCCTAAATTTCATTCAAGACATCATTACTGCCCTGATATATCCACAAGGATCCCCCAGAAATCATTTGCACCGATTGTCTCAGCAGACTGCATGAGCGCCATTTTCCTGAACATATTCCCCCATCAACAACCGGAAGAAGACGCCAAAGAAGATGTCGGGTGTGCAGCAAAAGAGGAGTTAAGAAAGACACCGGTTTTTATTGTCCCCAATGTCCCTCCAATCCTGGCCTTTGCATTGGACAATGCTTCAAACGCTTTCATACACTTGTAAATTATTAGTATTTCAATAATATTTCAAATAGACTGCCATTTCCCAATTTTCAATTCCTGTGCTGATTATTTCCCTGGACAAACCATACCACTGCCTTCCATGTGAACTGACCCTGGCCTGTTTATGGACTATGCCTCTGCCTGCCGTCTGCATTGTTTATCTGCCATATTTCTGCCTTTCAAGTGAACTGACCCTGGATTGTATCGACTATCCCTCTGCCTACCGTCTATTCCTGCCTTTTACCTGCACTGACCTCGGACTGTTGGCCATGTTTTTGCCTGCCCCTTAGACTGATCTTTCACCCTGCTACACAGGGATCTCACATATGTGAGGGGCTCCAGAATGATGTTCTGATTTGAGAAAACCAGTTATTGGTTTTCTCTTTGTTTTGTAATTCCCAGAACAGGGTCTGGTGTCCAGAGGCTTCAAAGCGCTTTGGCTGGGAGAAGCCTCTACCCCTGCCCCCATTCTCTCTTGACCGAGGCCCTAAGCTTGATGGTCCTGCCTGCTTCCTGGACAGATACTTTAGCTGTACTGACAATATCTCTGCCTGCACTGACCCAGTACTTTTTATGGACCATGTGCCTGCTGCCTGGACCCAATACTTTTGGCTGTACTCTGCCTGCTGTATCTCTGCCTGCTGCCTGTGCTATGGACAATATTCCTGCCTGCTACCTGGACCAATGCTTTGACTGTGCTGCCAATATCTCTACTGGCTACTATGGACAGTATTCCTGAGGCTGCATGTTTTGCTGTGCTTGTCCACGTTCCTGCCTGCTGCCTGGACCAATGCTCTCCTCTGTTGACCACTGCACCACTAAAACCTAAAGGTAATCTTTTCTTACCCTTTGCTCAGCAGAATGTATTTTGGTTTGTAATTTTTATGTACTGTACATGATATGTGTTAGAAATATGAAGGGCCTTCAACAATGTGATAGGTTGGCAGGAATTTATGTGTGTGATTTATGTCCCTAGAACAGTGTAAAACACACGTGGTATCGCCATACTCAGGAGGAGTAGCAGAATGTATTTTGGGGTGTCATTTTTGCTATGTACATGCTATGTGTTGGAAATATCATATAAATGGACATGTTCAAAAGACTCATTATGCCTCATAGATTATACATTGGGGTGTTAGCTTTCCAAAATGGGGTCATTTTGTGGGCAATTCCATTGTCCTGGTGCTCCAGGACCTTCAAAAGTGTAATAGGTGGTTGAGAAATGAGATGTGTAATTTATGCTCGTAGAACGCATAACGGTGCTACTTCAATGTTAAGCCTCGGTATGTGGCCAGACTGTGTAAAGGTCTCACACATGTGGTATCGCCATACTCAGGAGTAGCAGAATGTATTTTGGGGTGCCATTTTTGCTATGTACATGCTATGTGTTGGAAATATCTTATAAATGGACAACTTTGTGTAAAAAAAATGCATTTTCATTTTTTTTCACTTTTTCCAAAAACTTCTGAAAAAAAAATGACACGTTCAAAAGACTCATGCTTCATAGATTATACATTGGGGTGTTAGCTTTCCAAAATGGGGTAATTTTGTGGGCAATTCCATTGTCCTGGTGCTCCAGGGCCTTCAAAAGTGTAATAGGTGGTTGAGAAATGAGATGTGTAATTTATGCTCGTAGAACGCTTAAAGGTACTACTTCAATGTTAAGCCTCGGTATGTGGCCAGACTGTGTAAAAGTCTCACACATGTGGTATCACCATACTCAGAAGGAGTAGCAGAATGTATTTTGGGGTGCCATTTTTGCTATGTGCATGCTATGTGTTGGAAATATGTTATAAATTGACAACATTGTGTAAAAGAAATGCGTTTTCATTTTTTTCCACACTTTCCAAAAACTTCTGGAAAAAAATGAACCGTTCAAAAGACTCATTATGCCTCATAGATTATACGTTGGGGTGTTAGCTTTTCAAAATGGGGTCATTTTGTGGGCAATTCCATTGTCCTGGTGCTCCAGGGCCTTCAAAAGTGTAATAGGTGGTTGAGAAATGAGATGTGTAATTTATGCTTGTAGAACGCTTAAAGGTGCTACTTCAATGTTGAGCCTCGGTATGTGGCCAGGCTGTGTAAAAGTCTCACACATGTGGTATCGCCATACTCAGGAGGAGTAGCAGAATGTATTTTGGGGTGCCATTTTTGCTATGTACATGCTATGTGTTGGAAATATGTTATAAATTGACAACATTGTGTAAAAGAAATGCGTTTTCATTTTTTTCCACATTTTCCAAAAACTTCTGGAAAAAAATGAACCGTTCAAAAGACTCATTATGCCTCATAGATTATACGTTGGGGTGTTAGCTTTTCAAAATGGGGCCATTTTGTGGGCAATTCCATTGTCCTGGTGCTCCAGGGCCTTCAAAAGTGTAATAGGTGGTTGAGAAATGAGATGTGTAATTTATGCTTGTAGAACGCTTAAAGGTGCTACTTCAATGTTGAGCCTCGGTATGTGGCCAGGCTGTGTAAAAGTCTCACACATGTGGTATCGCCATACTCAGGAGGAGTAGCAGAATGTATTTTGGGGTGCCATTTTTGCTATGTACATGCTATGTGTTGGAAATATCTTATAAATGGACAACTTTGTGTAAAAGAATTGCGGTTTAATTTTTTTCCACATTTCCAAAAACTTCTGGAAAAAAATGAACTGTTTAAAAGACTCATTATGCCTCATAGATTTTACGTTGGGGTGTTAGCTTTCCAAAATGGGGTCATTTTGTGGGCAATTCCATTGTCCCGGTGCTCCAGGGCCTTCAAAAGTGTAATAGGTGGTTGAGAAATGAGATGTGTAATTTATGCTTGTAGAACGCTTAAAGGTGCTACTCCAATGTTGAGCCTCGGTATGTGGCCAGACTGTGTAAAAGTCTCACACATGTGGTATCACCATACTCAGGAGGAGTAGCAGAATGTATTTTGGGGTGTCATTTTTGCTATGTACATGCTATGTGTTGGAAATATCTTAGAAATGGACAACTTTGTGTAAAAAAAATGCGTTTTCATTTTTTTTCCACATTTTCAAAAAATTTCTGGAAAAAAATGAACTGTTCAAAAGACTCATTATGCCTCATAGATTATATGTTGGGGTGTTAGCTTTCTGAAATGGGGTTATTTTGTGGGCAATTCCATTGTCCTGGTGCTCCAGGGCCTTCAAAATTGTAATAGGTGGTTGAGAAATGAGATGTGTAATTTATGCTCATAGAGCGCCAAAAGGTGCTACTTCAATGTTAAGCCTCGGTATGTGGCCAGGCTGTGTAAAAGTCTCACACATGTGGTATCGCCATACTCAGGAGGAGTAGCAGAATGTATTTTGGGGCGTCATTGCAAGTATGCATATGCGGTGTGTGAGAAATAACTTGTTGTTATGACAATTTTGTGTAAAAAAACAAAAATTCTTAATTTTGCAAATTGTGGGAAAAAATGACAACTTCAAAAAATTCACCATGCCTCTTACTAAATACCTTGGGATGTCTACTTCCCAAAAAGGGGCCATTTGGGGGGTATGTGTACTTTACTGGCTTGTTAGTGTCTCACAAAATGAGATAGGCCGTCAGTACATCAGGTGATCAATTTTCAATGATTTGCACCCTAGCTTGTAGACTCTATAACTTTCACAGAGACTAAATAATATACACTAATTTGGATTATTTTTACCAAAGATAGGTAGCAGTATAAATTTTGGCCCAAATTTATGAAGAAAAATTATTTTTTTGCAAAATTGTTAAATAGAAACTAAAAAAAGTGTTTTTTTTTCAAAATTTTATGCTTATATTGCAAAAAATAGAAAACCCAGCGGCGATTAAATACCACCAAAAGAAAGCTCTATTTGTGAAAAAAATGATACAAATTTTGTTTGGGTGCAGTGTAGCATGACTGAGTAATTGAGATACAAAATGTGAGAGCGCCTGAAGCTGAAAATTGGTCTGGGCAGGAAGGGGGTATAAACGTCCTGTATTGAAGTGGTTAATATCAAGTTTGATGGTAAAGAGCAAAGTCTCAAGATTGAAACTGAAGTGGGCAAGCAGGAGAAGGACATCGTAGCAGTAAGGTAATGTGTGCACCATGTATTTCTTGAGTTTATGTGTGTACCGTCATTATCATTCATTTTTGTTCTGATTCTACAGGGTGGGCCATTTATATGGATAAACCTTAATAAAATGGGAATGGTTAGTGATATTAACTTCCTGTTTGTGGCACATTAGTATATGTGAGGGGGGAAACTTTTCAAGATGGGTGGTTACCATGGCGGCCATTTTGAAGTTGGCCATTTTGAATCCAACTTTTGTTTTTTCAATAGGAAGAGAGTCATGTGACACATCAAACTTATTGGGAATTTCACAATAAAAACAATGATGTGCTTGGTTTTAACGTAACTTTATTCTTTCATGAGTTATTTACAAGTTTCTGACCACTTATAAAATGTGTTCAATGTGCTGCCCATTGTGTTGTCAATGCAACCCTCTTCACACACTGATAGCAACACCACAGGAGAAATGCTAGCACAGGCTTCCAGTATCCGTAGTTTCAGGTGCTGCACATCTCGTATCTTCACAGCATAGATAATTGCCTTCAGATGACCCCAAAGATAAAAGTCTAAGGGGGTCAGATTGGGAGACCTTGGGGGCCATTCAACTGGCCCACGACGACCAATCCACTTTCCAGGAAACTGTTCATCTAGGAATGCTCGGACCTGACACCCATAATGTGGTGGTGCACAACTCCCCAATATAAATGAATAGGTGCCTTGTGGTAACATGGATGAGTCAGCCTCAGATATGTCCATCAGTCTGACTCATCCATTCCACCACAAAGTATCTATATTTGTGAGTTGCCAATACTAAAGCATATCTTCCATTGATGTACTGCTACACTTAATGGCTCTTGGCTTCCACTGACATCTACAGGAACCTAGCTGCTGTGGAACCCAACCTGGCCTTCCTGTTTCCGGAGGAGCCGGGAGAGTGTAGAACCAAATTAAGACTGACTCATCCATGTTATGACAAGCCCGGATGCTGGAATTTTTTTGAAGAAGTGCATTCCACCGTGAGAAGATTCACCCCCAGAGGCTGACATGTATGTTTACATTTACACGCCAGTTATCGCCATGTGTATCATGTAAGTTGCCAATTTTCAACTTAATGTTTCTAATAACCACTAAGCTCAGATGTGCTCTCTGTAGGGTTGCCACCTCATCCCTTTAAACCCGAACCCATATGAATTACACAGGTTCTGAGGCTAATTTAATGCAGGTAAGGCACCAAGTGAGTTTAATTACCACCTTAATCAGTCACAGAGCCTGTGTAATTAATATGTGTTCGGGTTTAAAGGGATGAGGTGGCAACCCAAGCTCTCTGCTGTCCATATCTGTTGCTGTAGAGCAGGATTTTTCAACCAGGGTTCCTCCAGAGGTTACTTGGGGCTCATTGACCAATGTGTAATTTCTACCTCTCAGATAAGTTCCCATTGACACCGCTGATCTTTTTAGCTATTTGTAAGGGGGAATTCTTCCCAATGATCATAAATGCAAGGAGCATTCTTTCCAGTGACATGAGTTGTAGATATCGTAATTTTTAGCAGGGATTCCCTGATACCAGAAAGTCATTTCAAGGGCTATTTGTTGAAAAGGTTGAGAAATGTTGCTCTAGAGCAGGGCTTGACAAATTTGCTTTGAATCTAGGAGCCAGCTAAAAAAGTTAGGAGCCAGTTTCTTTTTAGCGTAGTGTGTGGCTGTCAGCGTCCCCGAGGGTAAGGCAAGTAATTTGTGCCCCCCTAACCCTAACTTACAGCAGAGTAGCCAGTCAATAACTCCAATGTAACATCGTTACATCAGGGTTATAGGCTGGCCAGAAAGAGTGACACTAAAAAATCTGTTATGGGGGAAACTCATTATGTCGAATGCATGGTGACTGCGACATGTAAAACGCCCTCATCTGCTGCCTAACCAAGCTTAAGGGTGGCCGTTGGTGGGTGGCAAAACCTGTCTCTACTGCACATCTAAATGAAGCCTAAAAAAGGTGAAAGAAGTATTCCAGTGCTGCTGATCTTCTGCTGCCCCTTTGCAGCACTTCCTGCCTACACGTGTGGTCCCCCATGGTGACTATTCATTGGTCTGGTGTGTTTCCGGTCACCATGAAATACTGGAGCCCCGCTGCACATAAAGAGTGTTATCTGTTGACGATACACAAGGCTTTATCAGAGGACATAGAAAAAGACTCTACGGCCCCATTCACACAAGGGCAACTGTCGCTCCAACTTGAGTCGCCTCAAGTCACCCCAAGTCGCTTTACATCTGAAATCCCATTGAAATGAATGGGAGCCGGCTTAATGTACACTACTAAGTTGCTCTGACTTCAGAAAAAAGTTCCTGCGCGACTCAAGGCGAATTCTATCCGACTTGTGCCCATAGAAATCAATGGAAGTCGCCTCCAAGTCGAATCCCCATCTTAATGCAAGCGACTTTACAGTGAAAAGAATAGAACTTATGTTTGGGGCAACCCCCTCCCTCCCTTCTCTGATTGGCCACAGGCAAATTCGCCTGGCATAAGTCGTGTTGTAAGTCGCGCTGAAAGTCGCGCTGCAATTGCCTAGCAAAGTCACACCAAGTCGGATCGCCCTTGTGGGAATGCAGCCTACTGCATATCTAGCTGCCTCATCTCCCCTCCCCCACCTCACAGTACACAGTGCTGCACGATTCTGGCTAAAATGAGAATCACAATTTTGTTGCTTACAATAAAGATCACCATTCTAGCAGTGTAACATCTTTCACATTATACAAAAAAAAATGGCCTAACTTTACTATTTTTTTTTTTTTTTAATTCACAAAAAATAATTCGTAATTAAAAAAAAAAAAATGCATTTGAAAGAATACTGCGCAAATACAGTGCAACATAAAATATTACAACAATGGCCATGTTATTCTCTAGGGTCTCTGCTAAAAAAATATATATAATGTTTGGGGGTTTTAAGTAATTTTCGAGCAAAAAAAAAAAAATACTGGATTTTTACATGTAAGCAACAAACGTCTGAAAAAAGCCTTGGTCTTTAAGTGGTTAAACTTACCCTCGTCTAGACCGGAGTTCAGTTCTTTGAAAAAAGAGCAAGAGATACATTTGTATCAGTTATCAGAGAACTTGACAGACTGCCCGGAGTCCCGTTTATGTTTTAGGCCCCTTTCACAGGGGGCTGTTCTGCTGTTGTTAAAAGCATGTTTTGTTATTTTGAAATTCCATGACTCCGGGCACAACGATTACTTGCAGTTACATTGCGTTTAGCTGCAGTGGAACATTCTTGACATTTCTGATTGATTCCTGTTGATTTTCTTTGCTTGTTGCCGCTGCTATCCACAGGTGACACAGTGCACTGCTTTTACCTGCAGATATGTGCAGATAGCTGCGCTACATCGTTCCTGGACGCATTCAAATTCATTTTTTCTAATCGCACATAATCGTCTGTAACTAAACCGTTGCTAAATGCAGAGTGTGAAAGGGGCCAGAGGAAAGCATTGTCAGAGTATAGCTGCAGTAGATAACTTCATCTATAAAGCTGAATTCTATCCATCCGTGTGAAAGGGGCCTAACAGCTGTCAGCCTCAGGCAGTGAACAGCTTGAGTCGGAGATGCTGTTTAGTGAGGGTAGAGAAGGATCGGGTGCCGCTCACAAGGACGCTATTTCTGGTTGCCCTGGCGACCGGGAATTGTCGAGCCCTGCTCTACAGAATCTTCAGTTGCTCAAGAGGTGCTGCGCTAAAGTGTCTTAGAACTAAGCCTGAGCCATTTTGTAATCTTCCACTGTGACTCTTCTTGGGGCATAGATCTGTTTGTACCCCTGTTTGTACCCCTAGACCTACCCCAGGTTCTTCCCTAGAGTACCCACTGGAGCCTGCCAATAAATGAGTACACCCTGGAAGACTCCTGGTCTGGCCTAACCAGCACCCTTCTAGTAAGCCTTCCATGCCTTGTTTCAGGCATTATGGCAATAGACCCTAAGTGGCCTCTGCCAGCACTATCTGTTTCCAGAGCCTGCCCCATCCTAAAGTTGGGAGAAGGAAGAGTACAAACATTTTTTTTTTTTGGCATCCGCTCTTTTAATACTACATAGATGTAACCTTTTGTTTCCTTACTTTCGAACCGCCTAGTAATTACATTTATTTTTTACTCACAATTTCCTTTCTCTCACTGCTGTACTTTTCCATTTTAGGTGAGGGCATCTGAAGCCCTTCCATAGTCTCCCGGCATCTCTTCCTGAAAGAAGTGCATGGTGGGTAACCATCATGCACTCCTCGATCTCGGTCCGCCTTAAATCGCGTCATTTCCTGTCTGGAAATAACACGATTTTACAGTACAGGGAAGCCCACTGACTCACGGGAAATGATGAGTCACATCTCCCAGGAGGCCAGGGGAAGCAGGAAGTGAGGAGAAGAGCCTAGGACCAAATAGGGGCAGATTACAGAGACCACCTAGCAACAAGCGACTTAGGGTGAGTATAATTTTTTTTTCCTTCAAAGGTAAGTCTATATAGGCAAAGGACTTGAATGATGTAAAAAAAATTCTGGGTGGAACTCCACTTTAATTACATATTGACACCCTTTCAGTCACCCCAAGGGTGACAGCGCGTTCCTTAAGCATGCAAACAATACGGAGAACATAAGTGACAAGAAAGTTGAGATGAGGAGCCCATACCATTTAGGTGGTTTTTGCCAGTGTCCTGCATCCCATGCATAGGGGAGTAATCCCAACGGTCCTGCACCTTTCATCCCCTGTTTTCCCAGTAAGGAGAAGCCCAACATCCTTGCTGTAGCTTGCTCCTTCAGATTATTCCTATAATGTCCCACTAGAACTACTTATATCCAAACCATACTTTCCAAGGTACCCCACACTGGCATTGACAGGTCTGACGCCTGCTAGGATAAAACTCCATGTTTACTCTAAGGGCCTCTAGTGGCTATCTAGGAGACTACACTGCCATCTAACTACAAGTTAACCCTGTACCTATTCTGACAGCTAATTATGGTGACACCTTGTGGCCAAATCAAGGTACTACACTAGGCACTCCTACCCTACAAGTTCATTGAGCCTGCAGTAGAGCTCAGGGAGTGAAATACAGAGGGTAGGGGATGTAGATGAGCAGCAACGCATATGTTTATTATTAATGTCTAAATATAAGTGCACTGGCAGCCCTGTCATTAACACTTATGATTGAAGCTGTGGCCTGCATGTTCAAATATTGCCTTCCGTCTGAAGCCAGCTTAATATACACATAAAGACATTTCACACTGTTGTTTACCATTGTATTAACTGTGCCATTTTGCTCTCATACAGATCACGTGCAGTTGCTATATCCAGAAATATTTTAGAGCCGGAGAATGCCAAAGAATCTCCAATTGTACCTCATGGAATCCAACCCACAATCCCGCAGAGAAAGTTTGAGAATTCCTCTAGAGAAGTTGAAGCTGATGTAATTTTAACGTGGAATTTTATTCAAAAGTTTTACCTTGCTTTGGTTAGAGTAGGGAAGACTTCTGTTAGATTTAATGCTTTTTTGTGTTCCCACCAAGGAGTATTGCCTACTGCCTACCACTATGGTCACTGAAACAGAAAGCAAGGGGAAAACTCACAAAGGCCTATGGGTTTAAGTTTATATGAGATCAGAGTGTACAGCAAGCTTTTTCCAGTATCTTTCGTTGAAGCCCAGAGTCATCCTAAGAACGAGGGAAGATTACTTGCGTATAAAATGAAAAGGGAAAATCTGGTTGCAAGGGGCAACACAGACAGACATCAAATCATTTGGACCCATTGATCAGTAGTACTAGACTTTATAGTGCAAAGGTCTATTGTGATCTGCAAAGTTAAAGTACACTAAATAGTAAAAAGTATTGGGATGCCTGCCTTTACACGCACGTGAACTTTAATGGCATCCCAGTCTTAGTCTGTTGCGTTCAATATTGAGTTGGCCCACCCTTTGCAGCTATAACAGCTTCAACTTTTCTGGGAAGGCTGTCCACAATGTTTAGGAGTGTTTATGGGAATGTTTGACCATTCTTCCAGAAGAACATTTGTGAGGTCAGGCACTGATGTTGGATGAGAAGGCCTGGCTCGCAGTCTCTAATTCATCCCAAAGGTTTTCTATCAGATTGAGGTCAGGACTCTGTGCAGGCCAGTCAAGTTCCTCCACCCCAAACTCGCTGATCCATGTCTTTATGGACCTTGCTTTGTGCTCTGTAGGCAGTCACGTTGGAACAGAAAGAGGCCATCGACAAATTGTTCCCACAAAGTTGGGAGAATTAAATTGTACAAAATATCTTGGTATGCTGACGCCCTAAGAGTTCCCTTCACTGGAAGTAAGGGGCCAAGCCCAACCCCTGAAAAACAACCCCACGCCATAATCCCCCCTTCACCAAATGATTTGGACCAGACCACAAAGCAAGGTCCATAAAGACATGAATGAGCGAGTTTGGGGTGGAGGAACTTGACTGACCTGCACCTCAACCTGATAGAACTCCTTTGGGATGAATTATAGTGGAGATTGCGAGCCAGGCCTTCTCATCCAATATCAGTGCCTGACCTCACAAATGCGCTTCTGGAAGAATGGTCAAACATTCCCATAGACACTCCTAAACCTTGTGGACAACCTTCCCAGAAGAGATGAACCTGTTACAGCTGCAAAGGGTGGGCCAACTCAATTTGAACCATACGGACTAAGACTGGGATGCCATTAAAGTTCATGTGCATGTAAAGACAGGTGTCCCAATACTTTTGACAATATAGTGTATATGTGAACCCTTATCTTGAAAAACAGCCCATTTAGTATATATATAAACATTATAAATATTATTTTTCTTTTCTTTATAAGTGATCACATAACCTCTGCTCTCAGCTGCATAAAGGACTTGGAGAGGTGGGGGTGGAGACTGCAGGGGGTTCTGTCAGCAGGAGTTAAATAAACAGCAGCACACTGATCTTCTCAGTGAAGAGCTGTGCAGTAGGGTATGTCAGTACAAGTCTTGGCCATTGGAGGACACGCAGGCTGTACTTCCAACACAGCCAGAAAACTGACCACGCTGGGATGGATGTGCTTCTATGCCTAGTGTGGTCAGTTTGAAATGGAAAGCAGGGGGACTGGCAGGTTCACTAGGTATTTCACACAAAGGAAGCAATGCAAAGAGAACGGGATACTTTTTAACACAACTACATGGTACAACAAACTTATATCAGGAATATGAAATGTTGGGGTAACATACATTTTAAGCCAGGTGAAATGACTTAAAAGAACACAAATCTAGATACTTTTGGCTATTGCGTTTCATAATTTATTATTGTATTGTTTTATTGAATAAGCCTCTCTCTCTCTCTATTATTTTTTGCTTTCTAGGAGGCATCTTCTGAACTGGGAGCTAAGAAAAATGCTTATCCTGGAGGAGCTGCAAACAACCTCCGCAAGTGCCTTCAAATTCCCAAACTTCCTTTCCACCACTGCCTCCAACATAAATCTGTCAATGCTGCCAACCTCAGAGATACCAATCAGCTCGTTGGTGAAAACGAGGCCAAGGTTTCCTTGAAACCAGGTAAGCCCTCAAAAGTGTTTCTGTCTTTGATAGGCCAAACGCAAGAACAAATAGGTCTAGATATGGGTCACTGAAATTGTCACTGGGCTCTGGTTCGGCAGCACTCCACAAGACGGGGACCCCTCTCAGGGGAAAGGGAAGGGACCCAGAGTTGGGAATCCAGTCACATACAATCCAATGAGAGGGCCATACAAACTTCAAATGGTGCCAGGTAGTTTAATGATGAAACTGATTCTTAACAGAATAGAGTGCTATGGCTCCATTCTGCTATATATTAGCTTTAATATTAAATTGCCTTGGACTCCTATATATCTGGTTTAGGCACCTTCCCAAGCAAATTGTCATAGGATCAAGGGCATAATGATATTGGGTTGCAGGGGTTGCAATTGCAACCAGGCCCCTTGCTCCAGGGGGCCCGTGTGCCTCCCTTGTCCACCTGGATAGGAGGGATAGCGTGGCGGCATTTAGAGGAATCATTCTCTTCCATTGGAGGAGATTGGTTCCTCTATAACAGCCTTTCTCAACCTTTTCAACACCTAGGAACCATTGAAATAGTTCTCCGGTCTCAGGGAACCCCTGCTAAAAATTAAAAATCTACAACTAATGATACATTAGTGTGATGGTCATTGGGAAGAATGCTCCTTACACTTGTGGTCATTGGGACAAATTAATCCTTACAGATAGCTAAAAAGATCAATGATGTCATTGGGAATTTATCTGAGAGGTAGAAATTGACCATTGCTCAAGGAACCCCTAGCAACCTCTGGAGTAACCCTAGGGTTCCACGGAACCCTGGTTGAGAAACCCTGCTCTATATGCTGCCCCCACCGCCCCTCCTATCCAGTTTACTTGTCATCTGCTGTTCCCTAGTCCCCCCCACAGAGCTGCTCTCTTCCCCCCTCCTCTCTCTTCCCAGCTGCTGTAGAAGATGAGTCATGATGGAGAGATGTAAACGGGTCGGTAAATTTGTTATTTACCGACTTCTTCCTTTTCTGAATGGACAGAGTCAGTGATTGGTACCAATTGTTTCATTCATAACTGAAGCATAGTAAACTGTTTTTACTATACTTCCATTTCTGAATGAATGGGAGGCCTGTTATTCAACTATTCCTGTCCATTCATTCTGTGCAGCTGAGGCTACACAGATGGAGATTGAGGGCTGATATTTGTTTAGATCCCTGATATCGCATCAAAGCCCCCCAACAGAGCCCCTAAAATAAATTGTAAAAAATTATAAAAAATTAAATTGTAAAAGTAATAAAATGAAATGGTAAAAAAATAATAAAATTAAAATAAAAATGAAAAAATACTGACATCAGTGAGGGAACTAACAGGATTGCAAAGGCTGCAATTGGGACTGGGCCGTGGCATTTCACCACCATGGAGAGGCCCAAAGATGGCAGAAAGGAGGCCCAATGCAAAACTTGTGAAAGGGCCCCACTGCAGGACTGTAATAAAGGGACCCGCGATGGGAGTAAAGGGCCCCAGGATCAGCAGGAAGAGGGAAGGGCACTGGCCAGGGGTTCGGAGGGCCCTTCATAATTTCTTGTACCGGGTTATGCCTAGTTATGCCTCTGCATAGGATTCTGTGGCATTCCCGGTACTAAAATCTGTGCTGTTCTGAAACAATAAATGACATTCAAAAGGTATCCAATATCTCATTTAAAGTCCAATATCTCATGCCAAAAACCAAGGGTAATAAGATAAAGCTGGTCCTTTCTCTCCCTCTCCTCTTCTCTATAACAGAATCACTAGGTGAAAAAGAAAATAAAAAAACAGCCACATGTAAGGATTGGCGAGCTACAATCTGTCCAATTGTTGTTCTTGGGTTTAGCCATGCTTTATTGTTTTTGGTGGAGCTAATGTTTATATAAAAACTTACAATATGTTACAAGTTTATACCTTCTTAAACGGAACTTGTTTAAATTAAACCAAGGTGCACTTGCTAAAACACAATCACATATAAATAAATCTACACAACATAAAATTGTATCACAATTAGTGAAAATAAGTTCATGGAATTACAATTCAGTGCATCATCTTCAATATTCAAAACTTTCAGCGTGAAATGTGTGAGCAAAATCCCGGTGTTGCAACCAAATTCATATACTGGTGCTCAAGATGTGTCCTCCCCTTAATACTAAAGGCCTATAACTGAAAATAGGTCAAACAGCGCCTTCCCCAACCACAGGGGAACATAAGAATCCCCAAGGACATCTCAAAACACTTTAACCTCTTTTTATCCACAGTAGGGTGCTTTCTCTTTTAAAATTCGGTAATGATGGACTGGACACTGTGGATATTCAAAACCATATGGAGACCACCATAGCGTAGTAATTGAAAAAACAGAGGATCCTCTGATGAAGCCAGGTGATATGTGGCTCAACGTGTCAGGCCATAGTGTAGTGATTAAAATAACCAGAGGATCCTCTGATGAAGCCACGTAATATGTGGCGCAATGCATTCAAGTGGAATGGGGTGACGTAGGAGCAGGAAACCGGAAGTGGGGGGGACTATACCTGTTGCGAGCTGATGCCATGTTGTGATTATACTAAAGCATCAGCAAGGGATAAGTCCCTATTACAACAGTTGGAGTCGGAATAGTCAAAACATGTGGTAGAATTCCTGCTGCGTAGATGTGTATGTTTAATCTGAAATCAAGCTCAGTGCCATCTGCCATCCTTTAAAAGAACATGGTCGCACAAGCTTACTGCACTTCACCTCTGAATGTTAAAAACTGTTTCTCTGCATAGGACTGTGTTATCCCACCTGTCTAACCTGCTGTTTGTCTTCTTAAAGAGACAGTAACCATTTTTTGCAAAACTTGAAAAACTGTCTAGACAAGCTTCCGAACATTCTTTTATTTCTGAATCTACACAGATACATCATGCCTTTGACCACACAGATGTACAGGGAGCAGATTCTGTAGCTATTGCAGAGCAAAGTGTAAGACCCAAACGCACAATTATACCAACACAGAAACTTAGAGAAACCTACGAAACCACTAGAGATGAGTTCTCCAGCAATCTGTCAGAACTGTGGGACAAAACTACATACTGCATGTCAGTCTTGCCACGCTGAAATCAACAAGCTGAATTAAGAAATTCTACAGATTGCCTATTTGCAACGTATGAACGCTACCAGCGACTTTCTGCAAAATACACAGCTTTCTTTAGCAGAACTATCTAAGACTGATGAACTACGCCAACAAAGAGATCTCTTAGTGCAAGATGCCAAGGACAAGGCGGAACTCCGCATCACTAAACTGCAGGAGACCAGATCTCATAAATCCACACCTACAAAGCTTACAACATGTTCTTCTAGATCTTCTCACTCTAGAAGCTCAACATTAAGTGACAAGCTAATAGAGGCCCGTGCAAGTCTAGAACCAAATAAAGTGCAAAGTTCATTTTCCAGAAAAGAAGCTGAGATGGAAGCCCAGAGCAAAGCTCGCCAAGCTGAAATGGATGCTCAAAGAAAAACTCTTCAAGCAGAGATGGAAGCTCGCCAAGCAGAGATAGAAGCTCAGAACAAAGCTCACCAAGCAGAGATGATGGCTCGCCAAGCAGAGATGACAGCTCGCCAAGCAGAGATAGAAGCTCAGACCAAAGCTCGCCAAGCAGAGATAGAAGCTCAAAGCAAAGCTTGTGAAGTAAAGGCGGAATCCCAAATAAAGATTCTGCAAACTGAAAGGGAGGAAGCAGCTGCCTGAACAAGGCTAAAGGTCCTTGAACAAGCAATGGGAGAAAGTACTAGCTCAGACTGTTCTATTCCAGCAGAAGTGGAAGATCCAATTGAACGCACCAGTGAATATGTGCTAAGGCATATTAAGACCAGCAAGCCGAAAGTATTGAATGGCCCATGGGACTCATTGAAAAGACCATTCCTATTGATGATGGTATGGTATGTAAAGTAGAGGTGAAGGTTGCCAGACAAGGAACTGTAAAGGCTTTCCTCAGACCTATCACATAACTTGTTTTACTCTTGCCTTTTGGAGACTGAACTTGCTTACTTGTGTCTGCTGGATTTACTTTCTACCACAAGAAGAATGTGCCTTGAACTTTAAGTGACATTTCTTGATGCCTTCTTTATTGTTGTTGCATATATATGCATGTTATTATTGTCTTTCAGGTCTTCAAGACAAATGCAAATTGCACAATGTTTATTTGCATTGCATAACTACCGTTATGATATAGCATAGTGGTATTTACAATATCAGGCGGGGAGTGTGCTGTTACATGTAATTATCATGTAAACATATTTTTATGCATAGTTATAGTAATGTTTGTAGTTGGTTATTACACTACCATCTTGTGGTTGTTTTGAATATTGCATTGTCTTCTGTTTTCTAAGTGTGTACTTAGTGTCTTCTTAGCCAATTTCCTCTTCCTGGTTCACTTTGTGATGTAACTTCCTCTTCCTATGTGCTCACTCTGTCTCATGAGGAAAAGAATATGGCAACACGTTTGTAGGCCTCACACTATCTGATCGCATCCTAGGACACATTACCATGTTTTGACCTGCAGTTACCATCTTTCAACCATCTGCCACATTTGTTGTATGCTGTACCTGCTGTTTGCAATAAATAGACACTTATGGAAAATACAAAGAGAAAAAAACAAATAACCGTGTCCCTCTAGTCACTACATACAACCCAGCACTAGAAGGGATAAAAAAGATAATCAAAGATTTACAACCCATTATAACAGAAGATGATACCCTGAAAGAAATATTCCAACAACCCCCAATATTGGCTTTCAGGCAACCACCCAATCTCAGACAAAAACTAATCAGCAGGAAACTTCACTCTGATTATGACGTCACTAATAATGGAAACAAACCCTGCAATAAAAAACGTTGCAAGCTGTGCAACCAGATCAATCCATCCAAGAGTGTCACACACACAAATGGGACCTTCAATATTATGGGGTCATACAGCTGCGCCTCTAGTAATGTGGTATATCTGATTCAATGCAGTCGGTGCAACAAAGGATCCTATGTTGGGGAAACAGGACAGAAATTGCAAACAAGGATGAATTTACACAGACATACCATCAAGAATCATCAAGAAAATGATTTCTGCACACCAGTGGGACATCATTTTTCACAACCGGACCACACTATTGAAAACCTCAATGTTTTAGTTCTTAAAGGGGACTTCAGAACCACGCAGGAAAGGAAAATGTTTGAACTAAGAATGATTCTGCTTTTTGATACAAAAAATAATGGCTTAAACTTGGATATTGGTTTTCTCACTCACTATTCCTAAATTTTACGACCCCCTCTGTGACTGTCACCCCCCTCCCTTCCCCAGTCTATAACTCTGCCTGTCTTATCTCACTATCTCTACAGCTAGTTTCATTACCATGGCCTTACACATTGATTTGTATTTGTTTGTTTTTCCTTTCCCTTAGAGGGTTTTTTTTTTTTTTTTCTTCTCTTTTTTTTCTCTTTTTTAACATTTGGCTAAATCAGTTTTTATTCAGTACTGCTGAAAGGGGGATACCCCGAAAGCTTGTCCTGAAAAATTTTATGTTAGTGCAAATAAAAAAAGTATCATGGACAGTACTCAGTTTTCTCTGACACTTATGGAAGAATCGCTACTGGTGAGTTCAAACTATCAGATAAAGACTGTCTGAGGTGATTATATCTGCTTATATAGGCCAGGCATAGAGGTCTCAGCAAGGGATAAGTCACTATTACAACAGTTGGATTCAGAATACCATGTGTATTTGTTATCACATTCCAGGCGACAAATATAAGCATGTCACGTAAAAAAGATTGAAGAATAGACATTGAAGCAAGGAAGGGAAAGAAACAATCCAGCAGCAGCTCCTCTGCCTCTGCTTCCTCTGGATTCCAAGCAACACAAGGGCAAACTGAGATCCCAAGAGCAGTCAGTGGAAAAGCAGCATCGCAAAAAACAATGTAACCGCCGGCAAAGCAGCAGTAGCAACAGCGGCAAAACCAGCAGCAGCAGTTCCAGCAGCATCAGTAGTAGCAGCAGCAGCAGCAGCAGCAGTAGCAGTGGAAGTAAACATAAAGGACATAAAGGAGATAAAGGACTTAAAGGACAAAAGGGACACAATCAAAGCAAGCAGAGCAGCAGTATCAGCAGAAGCAGCAACAGTAGGAGTAGCAGCTTCAGCCAAAGCAGCAGCAGCAGTAGAAGGAGCTCCAGCCAAAGCAGAAAGGGCAGAAGCCTTCAACATCAAAATAAGCAGCACTCTCACCAGCAAAACAAGAACATTAAAAATACGTTTTGCCGACCCAACTTGGCCAATGATGGAATCGGAGAGGTAATATTAGCATCATGTATTTTATAGAATTTGTGACCTTTTCCATCTATTAATGACCTTTACTTTGCTCGCCCCACCATTCTCTTTAGCCACTAGGATAATGTTTCTCAAACTTTTTTGTCTTGCGGCGCACCAAAAAGATCAAAACATTTCCACGCCACACTGGAAAAGATTTAACAATTTTTGTGGTCAAGAACGTATTTATTTTTACATATATATTTGATCTTAAATTTAATGTGAAGGATGTGCCTGCTTTCGAGAGCAAACCAGACAGAATGACAATTGAGCATCTTCAGATCCCAAAGTGATGAAACCATACTCAATGTAATCTTCTTTGTACTTTTGCTTCCTTGCTTTTCATTTAACAGTTTCTCTTTCCGACTTCCAGATTTGATTAAGTATATCTCCATCACTAAACAATGAACAAACTTTATTTATAAGCATCAAAGTTGGAATAGAACGGTCTCTGTTATTATAATATAATTAGAGCTCTTGAGTTTTCCCAAGATCTCGCACAAGTCTCGTGTTACGAAAGGAACCAATGAATGACAGACTGACAGAGATTGCGTTTTATATATATGTTACTTTTTAAACTTTTGTAACATTGATTTAACATTTAATTTTTTGAGATGTTCAAGATTTCAAAACGCTAGCAATTTTAAATATTTTTCAAAACTCCCATGGCACACCTGCAAATCTCACGCGGCACACAGTTTCAGAATCACTGCACTAGGAGTAAAAAAATAGTAAGGGTCACCTGAGCATGGGCAAGTGTGGAACTCATTACCCTCCCTCCCACGTGACAGCATTGGTGTGTAGAAATTGGCTATTCAGGCCTCAATGCTGTCACATCAGTAAAATGCAAGGTCCACTTATATTGTCTGGACCCCTCTCTCTGTAAAAACTACTACCTACAGTATATCCAACAATGTATCTGTAAGGAAAAAAGGGTAGATTATAGGGTGATCTTTTACACTAATTGTAATCCACAATGCTGGCTGCGACATCACTATCTTCCAGGAAGATTCTTAGGGAATGCAGACCAGGCTAAATGTCATGAGGAGACAATTTGGTCCATTTGCAAGAATGCCTTCTTGCCAGACTTCAGGGGCTCTACATTCCCCAAGATCATGTCGGAAGGAGCGTTCACCTAGGTGATAAGGTAGGTATAAAATCTAACTTTTGTTATTTACAGGTTCATTTTTGCACATACTATAGCAGCAATTTTTACAGGGAACAAAGGCCCAGACATTATAAATGGGCCTGGCATATTACTTCAATGTACACTTTAAGCTCTAACTAGAGTTTCCTGATAACACAAGGCTAAGCTCCATGCACACTGGACGCTCTCTGGGCATCGGATTATGTGGCAGGAGACGCTGCTTAGTAAATGTGCTTTTAGCAGCGTTTTGTAAGCAGCGTTCATGGGCGTTTTTGCGCATTTATCGGCGCTGGCGTTTTTGAGCTTTTTTTTTTTTTTTACTTCATTAGTTTCCATTAACTACAAAAAGCGCTGGACACCGATAAACAGCCGTTTAGCTGCATTTATGAGTGTTTATCGGCGTCCAGCTTTTTTTATGGTCAGAACTCCTGAATGCTAATTCAGGGCGTTCAGATAACAGCCCATAAATGCCACTGCTGTTAAACAGAAATAAACGTCCATGTGTGCATTGACACCTAGGATAACATATAGGGGCATTTATGGGCTGTTAAAAAAAACGCAATTAGAGCAGAGACCGCGAGCCAGGCCTCCTCGTCCACATCAGTGTCTGACCTCCCAAATGCGCTTCTGGAAGAATGGTCAAACATTCCCATAGACACTCCTAAACCTTGTGGACAACCTTCCCAGAAGAGTTGAAGCTGTTATAGCTGCAAAGGGTGGGCCAACTTAATATTGAACGCAACAGACTAAGACTGGGATGCCATTAAAGTTCATGTGCGTGTAAAGGCAGGTGTCACAATACTTTTGGTAATATAGTGTATATTAATACAGCAAAGTGACACGTGCCAAGTTAAAGTGCCAAATGTAGGCAAATGACAGTCCTCTCTTGAAATGTGAAGAAAAGTCCTAATGTTAAATCATAATACAATCTAGGTGAACTGGGAAAAAAATGATTGCTAGTTACTTGAGTATGTCACCACTGAGAAGATTATCCACCACCATAGGGGGTTAAAAATGCTTACCAGGGCATGTGGACCCAGCAAAGCTGGATCAAACAAGCCAATATGTAATAATCAGTAAAAAAAATGCTTTGGTAGCAGTCTGCAAGGGAGCACTCCAAGTGGTAATATCCAGGGGCAACAACTCGACCATTACAGTCTGGTCACCTCTCACTAAGTTGCACATCAACGGTCAACCAACGAACAAAAACAAAAATATCTCCACATAGTGTAAAACCGTAAGATTGTAATTTTATTTAAAATTCTGAACACTTACATTCAGTTAGTAGTAAAGTTTTTTTCAATACATCCAAATTGGGGGGGGGGGGTTTCATATAATCTGATCAGTATGCATGTCATATGTTTCATACCACCTATTCCCATCCTAAACCTTCCCTCCCCCCCCCTTTCCTCTTCCTCCCTCAATTCCCATAAGCTACCAATGTGGGTTGGTTTGACTCAATTTAGGGTCAGTTACTTCATTGCCCCAGGAAAATTGGGGGTTAAAGTCTGGTGTGGGGATGGTGAGCCATACTCACTCTATGCTGCCCCGATATTCCAAAACTTAGATAGCATAATGAATTTATTCATGGCTACAGTTCTCTTTACTAATACTTTTTTGTGCCTTAATAATTGATGTGCCCAGTATTTTTTAATGCTTGAGATACATCTAATGTTTAAGTGGGGGATGGTTCGCCGGGGGGATCTACAAACTTCCCCCCAGGATACTCTCTCCCCCTATACTCATCATGTATTAAGTTGGTATCTACATTATTATTTGGCTTACGTCTGCTTTGCTGGTGCACCTCTAGGGGGCCGTCGGGCTGTGGCGTTATATCCCCGTACAGCGGGCATGTGACCCCTCTGACTGAGGAGACGCTGCTTGGCGCCGTCTCCTCCTTCGCTTGCGTGCGGGTCAGCTGAGCGCATTATATACACAAGCCGCGTGCATGCGCCGTGTGCGTCGTGGGAGGGGCCATGCACGGCCACGCCGGGCGCAGCTGTGGCCCGCACCATCGTCGACCGTATATGAGCTAAATAATGAGCAAGCCGTTATACTAGAAACATGGCAGCCCCCCTGGAGACCGTGCACATAGCGTTCTGTGATCTGGGTGAGACAAACTTAACTTTTTCCTGAATATTTGTTTGTTTCGACACTAGTGAGCTTACTTATTGTACTCTTTTATGTTTATAGTGATTACATTGGGCCATCTAGGACCGCCTCTGTAGCACACCGTCTGCTTTAAGTGCTCAGTACCGTTTAAATTTACCACATATCATTTGTACTGCCGGTTATACTGACCCATAGATGGCGCATTCGGTCTCCAGTGCAGCTCTATTTGCCGTTGTGTTTATTCAGGTCGGTTGTACATAAATTTCAATCAAATCTTTTTCTATTGACACCTCTTTCATCATAGGTGCATGACACTATGGGCTCCTTAACTCTATCATTGTATGAGCTGCATTATTTTTCCTGGATCGTGGCTCCCCTGCCCTCTCCTGTCCTTCTGACTCCCCTTTCTCCTTTTTCCCCCCTCCTTGTTCCCTCTTTCTTCCCTTTCCTTTTTCTCAATCCCCCCTCTTCCTCCTCTTCCTCCTTTCTTTCCTTCCCCCCTCCCCTCCTTCCTATGACTCCCACTCTTACCATCCCTTCTCTCTCTCCCTCTTCCAACTGAGCATCTGGTTCCTCTCTTTTTTCACTTCTTTATCTCTATCCTCTTCTCCTGTCCATCCCTACTCTTTTATCCCTTCCTTTTCCTATCCCCTTTCTCCCATGTTCCCCGCCCG
>BLSH010086440.1:61613-127488 GCA_018402905.1 Glandirana rugosa
TACAAAAACCCAAATACGATTATAAACCTAATACCCCCTGCCACTAAGCAGTGTACAGCGGTGTTCAAAGTCATGGCTGTGCGAGGCGCGCAGCCATGACTTTGACAGGCTGTCTGTCACTGAACCGGCCCACTGAGCCATCGGCCCTCCGGGAAACAACCGGTAGTCCCGATGGCCAGTACAGGCCTGCTTTCAAGTGCACTTGTAGTGCACAGTGGATTTGCCTTTAGTAAATCAGTCTCATAGTATCTGTACATACATCCATGTTTTATAGATCCTCCTGTTATAAACAAACCAGAGGGCTAAGTACAATGTCCATGTATAATGAGTTGAGTCTAACTGTCCAAACTGTTTCAAGATGTATGCTCTTCCTCAGGGACATCGAGAGGTCCTTGATATCAAGACATAAGAGCAAATAAACCAAAACCCATAATCCAAATATTAGCATAAACCCAAAAACATGAAGTAGGTTACTTAAACAACACCCAAGGGTGTGAACAAAGTACCGTGTGGAGATGTGGCCCTTTGATCCTGAAGACTGTACATATTAAGTTCTTTCTGTCTCTGCTGATATGTTTTATCCTTCAAACCTCTTACCATTTGTGTTGCCTGTCTCTGACCTTTTATATCTTATCAATATCTTTTTGTAAGGTAAGCCATACATTATGCATTTTCTTTCCTTCAGCCAAGGTTTGAAGGAAAGAAATTTGCTTGATTTTCCCATCAACACAGTCAGTGTTGATGGGGGAATTCCTCCCGCTGCGATATTGTATTCTGACAGCGGGAGGTTCCCAGCCATCAGAATACAATGATCGCTGTTGGCAGCTATAGCTCCAGACAGCCTAAATCGATTTCAGTACAACCAGTCTGGACCTACTGTACATTGATTGAAATTCAGCTGATTCCTGCTGAACCGGCCAAATTTCATTCCGTGTATGGCCGTCCTAGGTGAGGCCTCCAGAACTGGACACATTATTCTAAATTAAGTCTAAGGCTCCATGCACACTGTATCTGATAAACGACCGTTTTTGGGCGTTTGGGCGTTTTTCTTTAACAGCCCAAAAACGCCACTTTATGTTATCCTATGTGTCCATGCACACATGGACGTTAATTGTCTTTTATCAGTAGTGGCGTTTTTGGGCTGTTATCTGAACGCCCTGAATTGGCTTTCAAAAGTCGTTCTTTTGACCACAAAAAACGCCGGACGCCGATAAACGCCGCTAAATGCTCATAAATGCCGGTAAAGGCTGTTTATCAGCGTCCGGCGTTTTTTGCAGTCAATGGAAGCTAATGAAGAAAAAAAATAATGCCAACGCCGATAAACGCCGGTAAACGCTGACTACAAAACGCTGCAAAAGAACGTTTTCTAAGCAGTGTCTTCTGCCCGACGCCGAGAGAGCCCAGATAGCGTCCAGTGTGCATGGAGTCTTACTAAGGATCTACTGTATATAGGGGAATCAGGACAAATAATGAACTAAGATTTGGGCCTACTAGTATGTGACAGTAGAAAGCTGTCATGTGATAAAAGACTGCCACCCCGATCAGCTGTGGCCAAGAATTCCCCACCTAACAGCTACAAGCAACAAAGAAGGGAGATACTGGTGATATCATTAACCTATTATGGCCATATGGCCTTATTTAGTCAATGACAACGTCTAGTTAAGGCCATGTAGCCATATGTGGATAATGACATTGGCCAGCATGCCCTTCCCTTGGTTACATACAGAATTCCTCAGGTAATTAGGGTCCCGGTCGTGCAACGTTGTACCCAAATGAAATTGGCGTCCTTTTTTTTCCACAAATAGAGCTTTCTTTTGGTGGTATTTGATCACCTCTGCGTCATTTCTGATCACTGTTATAAACAAAAGAAGAGCGATAAATTTGCAAAAAAAAAGAATTTTCTTACTTTTTGCTAAAATACATATCCAAAAAAAAAAATATATAAAAAAACATTTTTTTTCATCGGTCATCGATTCATATTCTTCCTCATATTTTGGGTAAAAAAAAATCGCAATAGGCTTTTATTAATTGGTTTGCGCAAAGTTGCTGCATTTACGAATGATGAGAATTCATTTATGGTTTTTTTTTAAATATATATTTTACTAGTAATTGCAGTGATCTGCGATTTTTATCGTGACTGCGATATTGCATCAGACATTTCGGACTATTTTGACACTTCTTTGGGACCACTGCCATTTATACAGTGATCAGTGCTATGAAAATGCAGTGATTACTGTGTAAATGCCATTGGCAGTGAAGGGGTTAACCTGGAGGGGACGCTCTAAGGGTTAACTGTGTTCCCTCAGGGTGTTCCAACTGTATGGGGGCTGGGCTGGCAGGGAGGGGGGGTGATCACAGCTCCCATATACAGGGAGCCTGTGATCACATCCCTTCCCCCTCTGTCAGAACGGAGATCCATGTTTACATACACGGACCTCCGTTCTGTTGCTCGGGGGGGGGGGGGTGATCGCGCGTACCCGCTCCCAGGTCCCCCCTGAACACAGTGAGTGCGCGAGCGCGACTCCGGCGGCGCACGCGCGCTCACGGCACTCACTCTCGTGGCCGCCGCCAGGTGATGGCGTTTCGCGATAAAGAACCATGTTACCGCCGTCAAGCCACGGCGGGCGGTGGGTGACTGGTTAATCTGATTTAGGCACCTAAATATTCCTGGTCAAACTGTACCCACAATGTTCTCTAGTAGAGGATTATTTTTCCCTAAATGCATTATTTAGTAATTATAAACTTTGAACTGCAGTTTCCACATCTTTGACCTACAGTATACTTCAACAAGGCCAATTCATGTTCCATGTAACACCATCAGGAATAGCAATCCTTGTGTCATCAGCAAAAATAATGCCATGCTCACCAAACCTTCAGTTATGCCACTTACAAACAGATTAAATATTACATACCTAGTACAGAGCTTTGTGGTTGACCACTAGTGACTGGTCTTTTTTCTGAATGAGCCCTATTTACAATCACACCCTGATATCTATTCTTTAGACAACTATGCACCTACATAATTACCTAAGGGTTAAGTTTTGTACAACTTTTACTCTATCACTGTGGGTGCACTGACCCTTTAAGTTGGCCATAAAAGACATCTGTCTAACACTGTGCTGTTCTGTTTGGTGTCCCTATCTACAACAGATGTTGATAATTGTAGGTAAGCTAAATCTGACCAGTTCAGCATACACATCAATACAAAAAAGTGGACTGTACACGAAATTCCACAACGGAATTATGGCTGTTCTATAGGTGGATTCTGTTGGCTTTAAAGACCAGAATGTGTAAACTGGTTATGGTTAGGAACGGTTCAGAACAATCTTTTTTTGGACAGTACATTGCACTTTTACATTATTTTATCATAAGAATGCATAGACCCAAAGATCGATTCAATGTCTGGGGAAAATAAAACATTGGTGCCTATTTTGTAGAGCAGTGTTTCCCAACCTTTTTTCAGTCAAAAAAGATTATGGACAATCTGGAGGCATCCTTTAGAAGTTATGGACAGTCTCGAGGCACCGTATTCCTAAATATAAAAACTATTCTAATAGTCTTACATAATTGCATCCACACAAGTAGGACACCCTTTACACACACAAACTTTAATGGCATCCCAGTCTTAGTCCGTAGGGTTCAATATTGAATTGGCCCACCCTTTGCAGCTATAACAGCTTCAACTCTTCTGGGAAGGCTGTCAACAAGGTTTAGGAGTGTCTATGGGAATGTTTGACCATTCTTTCAGAAGCGAATTTGTGAGGTCAGGCACTGATGTTGGAGAGAAGGCCTGGCTCACAGTCTCCACTCAAATTTATTCCAAAGGTGTTCTGTCTGGTTGAGGTCAGGTGCAGGCCAGTCAAGTTCCTCCACCCCAAACTCGCTCATCCATGTCTTAATGGACCTTGCTTTGTGCACTGGTGTACAGTCATGCTGGAACAGGAAGGAGCCATCCCCAAACTGTTCTCACAAATTTGGGAGCATGAAATTGTCCAAAATATCTTTGTATGCTGATGCCTTAAGAGCTTCACTGGAACTAAGGGGACAAGACCAACCCCCGAAAAACATCCCCACACTATAATCCCCCCTCCACCAAATGATTTGGACCAGTGCACAAAGCAAGGACCATAAAGACACGGATGAGCGAGTTTGGGGTGGAGGTACTTAACTGGCCTGCACAGAGTCCTGACCTCAACCTGATAGAACACCTTTGGGATGAATTAGAGCAGAGACTGCGAGCCAGGCCTTCTCGTCCAACATCAGTGCCTGACCTCCCAAATGCGCTTCTGGAAGAATGGTCAAACATTCCCATAGACACACTGCTAAACCTTGTGGACAGTCTTCCCAGAAAAGTTGAAGATTTTATAGCTGCAAAGGGCCGGCCAACTCAATATTGAACCCTACAGACTAAGACTGGGATACCATTAAAGTTCATGTAAAGTCAGGCGCCCCAATACTTTTGCTAATATAGTGCATGTGTCAACAAATGCTAATGGGGAAAAATCCAAGCACATTACAACCTTTATAAATTTGCTAATTGGAAACTCAAAATACTGCTAAACTTCACTAAAGAAATTAATGTGTACTTGGCTTACATCCCATTCCCTGTCTCCTTAATTAGTCATTTCAAATTTTTTCAATTTGGTTTTCTGTATATAATTTGTTATTGTAAAATTAAATTTTTTCCTTAATATAATCTGCAGTGACACTGATAATCTGAACATTTGTTCATTGGATTAGAACGTGAAAACAAATATTGACTGGTACAAGATCACCTTGACTTCACAAGAGAACCTGTTATTCATTTGCAAAATGTTTAAACTACTGCAAAGTCAGGATGACATTAACAGTCATCATTTTTTTGGGCTAGACAATTTCCAAAAAAAATCTTATAAACTATAGATAACACACTTCATAAAATCATTTCAGCTGTGATTTTAGGGTGGACATTGACCCTGTCTGGGTATAGAATCGATGTCCATTTGCCAAACTGCCTAAACATCTTTTTTTCTGTATTTGAAATTGTACCATATAATATGGATATAGTTATTAGTTAAAAAAATATAATAAAATAACAACATACTTTTACACCCTCCAATTTTCTCTTCCCAAAATCTAAATTCTCTTCATGGTTTTTTTCTATATTAGCCCCAATGTCTAAATATATACAAAATATACCAACCTGCCAATTTGTATCTTTTGTGGTCACTTGAAAATGTAAGTAAATGGTTGTATATTATATAATAATAATCAATTTGCCTGAAAACTTTCATTAAATCTTGGTTGGCTTAATTTACCAAAGTGCCTTTAACTTTCATTACATTTGTATTAAGTTTCAAGGCATATCAATTGAACATTTTATTGTGCTTTGCAAAAGAATATGAAAGTACCAGAAGGAAATCACGTTTATTGTTCTAAAAAGTCTGAGCTTACTAAAACGTAATATCTCTAAGGTTCGAGTGCGTCTATTGCTTTATAGTCATTTGTCCCTGGATCTGAATGGTTACTTAAACAATAAAATACAAACTTTTATTTAGAACAATTTGAAAAAATATATTATATAGATCCTTTTTACTAAACAAAACGAAAAAACACCAAATAAATAAATAAATAAATTACAGCACCTATTCTAAAATGTAGAGTAATAAAATCTGGCCATTATGGTACATTTCCATACTGTCCATGATTTAACAAATACATTTTCCTTAGTCGTCAGTTATAATCATCAAAATTAAAAGAAATAAACATTTAAAATATATCAGCCTGTATGTAATGAATGAATATAATATACAAGTTTCACTTTTTGAATGGAATTAGTGAAATAAATCAACTTTTTGATGATATTCTAATTATATGACCAGCACCTGTAGGTACAATAAATAAGATGAAATGTCAGTAACATAAAGAAACAAAACATAATGTATACTGTATGCACCTCCGAGCCCCAGCGTGGGCCCCAGCGTGGGCATGTAGCGACGTACTAGGCCCCACCTTTGATGCGTTTCGTCATCAAAATGTGACTCTTTCAAATGGTAACAAAAAGTCAAATGTTTAAGATGAAATGCATCAGGCGGGGCCTAAGACAATGCTACACACAGGCAGGACCCACGCTGGGGCTCGGAGGTGTATGCAGCTGCGCATCATACAGACACAAGGGAACATATCGTTTTGACTGTGCAGTGCCCAAGTGTACCAGAGTTGGTACACCAGTAAATGTGAATGGTCATTTTATATATAATTTTTAATAAAGTAGTTTTAAAAGGATAAGGCACTATATAGTTTCTTTCCTATGTGCTCATTGCCACATTGAGGATTGCTTCGCATCTTCTCTTCAGATGCATACTTAACCCTTTATGGGCTGTATTCTCTTTCTTTTTTTCACGGCAGTCTTTGCCACATTTCTATATACATGAATTTGTTTGCACTGTGCACTTTAATATTTATGCATGTATTTTGGCATTTGCACTTTGATGATTATTTGCACAAAAATAATATGTATTGTTGAGTGAATGCTGAGATAGATTCACTGTAACTGTGGTTTGCACTTTATTGATTATTTGCACATGTTATGCCAGTAATGGCTATTAATTAGTTTTGATGCTCTTCACCAATTTATAATATTATTAATTTCTGTTTTCGAGTAGTGGAATGCCAAGAGGATTATATCAGTGCATCCTTGGAAAATACAAAATCTAAGGGCACTCTATAAACTTTAAAGTCTATTGTTCCATTTTTAATTTATCACAATAAACATTTTTTTTAGAAATATATAATAGTTTTTATTTTTGCATTGCATAAAAATACTTAAAAAAAAGATACTGTAACTTTTACTGTGTGGCTGTTTGTAGTTGTTATAAAAATTATGATACAAAAAATGTAACTATTATATTTATAAATATCAAGATTTCATATGTTTCAAGTTGATTTCTTGCTGATGCTGTTTTGCGTGAAATCCATAAATGTGACCACTAGATGGCTCTCTTCTACATTTTATATTTGTAACTTCATGATTCAGATGAACTATTTCAGAAAATTTACATGTAAATATGAGAACATTTTTTCACATTTAGATTTACTTATTTATTTTAAGAAATGTTTATTTTATTTATTCCTGGACTGTTTTTTATGTTACGCATGTGTTTTTGTTTTACAGTTTACAGGTAGAATTAAACTTAGATTTAAGATGCATTTTGGTTAGAAAACTCTGGTGCATATTCCTATTGATTATTCCTTATAATTCAATTGTATTGTTTCAACCCTAGTGCTAAAACTTGGGAATATTCTATCCTAAGATATTTATTATCTGGCAATATACTGGTTTCTTCTTTCTTTATATTATATTTGAGAGTCCAGAATTTTGGAAAATGTAAAATATTACATTTCTAAACAAATAGATGATTTAATAAAACACTGTAACTGTTGTGTAAAATCTGCAACTTGATGTTAATTGTTAAAGGAAATCTTAAGTTACTAATAATGACAACCTCATGGAAATGCAACTTATCTGGCTATTTTGCTGACTCACTGGCTTTTTCTTAGCCATTGACCTAATATCATCAGGGAGATTCACTCCTGGGGTCCCTGGAGACAAAACCACTTTTGGTATTTTTAAAAACCGCATATTATGGAGCATTTTTCACATGCTGGACCTACATTTGGGCAACCATACGCCCTATTAACAGGAACAAAAAGGAGTTGTCTAAGAATTAAAATAAAAATGAACCTATGGAATGGAATGCACAAAAAAGAGGGGGATATAAGCTTCATATCTAAACTGTCACCACTATCCATGCTTTGGCCAATAGGGGGAGCATCATGCCAGTAAAGCAATAAAATCACACAAAAAGAGGAAACATTTTGGGGGAGATTTACAAAAACTCAAAATCTGGCACAGCTGTGCATGGTAACCAATCAGCTTATAACTTCAGCGCGTTCAATTAATCTTGGACAAAAAAAAAACTGGAAGCTGATTGGTTTCTATGCAGAGCTGTAGCAGATTTTGCACTCTCCAGTTTTAGTATATCCCCCTTTGTCTTAATCAATAATAAGGATTATGAACATGAACTCATGACAAAATAAACAGTAACCACAGTAATTGGAATAGTGAAATGTTAAGAACTGATTAAAATAAACATAAGCAAAAATATAAAATATTATATAAATAAACAACAAGTCATAAAACTCCCCTTTGCCTTAAACAAATTATAGCAGAGTGCTACTTCCTTGTTGATACCCACAGGGGATAATGTATTTAATGTGAAGATCCAAAAAGTTTTAAAGTGACATAACCTGTGGAACATTTTGGCTGTGGAGTTACAAGGGGAAACATAATCTATGATCCAAACTTTAAGACCTTTGGTAGATTGTTTTGGACTTTAGCGTAAAATGTTTCAGGAAGCTAAGATTGAGGCTCCTCTGCTTGATGGGCCTCCAATCTGCACCCAAGTGGTCTGATGGTTATTCATATATATAGGAGACCAAAAAAGGCAAGACAACCAGTATATCACAAATTCAGTGAAGCAGTTATAGAAAACTTGGGGTATTTTATGCCCCTACAGTCAGGAAACATCCATTGTTCGCATTGGATATACTTGCACGTCATTCATTTCCTTTTTTTTATTTTTCTGACATTGGTTGCCTTTTGGTAAACACATTTTGGTTTTGAGAGTAATACTGGCCTCAAATGAGGCTGCTGGAGCAGAACTGGTCAGGTCTTTTTCACAGTATGTCCATATGTCTAAATTTTGAGTGGAACTGTGTGATAAATTTTACATAATAAATAGAAGAATCTCCTGTTTTTATGAGGGTTGGGAGTGTCTCAAGGTAAATAGCAAAAGTTTCCTAAATGCCCAGAGCATTCCCCTGTAGCTTATAGTGTCTGACTTTGAATGGCATAGTTACATAGTGGGTAAAGTAGAATAAAGACACCAGTCCACCCAGTTCAACTTGTGTGGGTTTGTTTATGTCAAAACCATTTCCCACATTCCTGTATATTGTATTCGTTAAGATGTCTATCTAAGAGTTTTTTGAAACTATCAACACTTCCTGCTGATATCACCAATATCACCAACACTTCCTGCTTAAATCACTAATTGTGGAATGGAGTTCTTCATCCATATTGCTCTGACAGTAAGGAACCCCTTTACACAGTTTAAGGTTATACTGTTACTCCCCCGAGAGGCTGTGTGCCTTCCTAAGCTCCCTGGTTTCTTCCTATACTAGAATCATCATTGAGATACAGTATCTGTATATCACTACCATATTTCCTCTTAAGTGTATCTTCTCCAGGGAGAATATGTTTAATGCTTTATATATTGTTGCCATGATGGCTTTTGGCCAATGAGCTGGTACCATTCCAGTTACTAAGGTGTTCATAAAAAGTAGGAATAACGGTCTGGCTATAACGTGGCTAAGTTCTTTGAGGACTCTTGGGTGTAAGCCCTCTGGTTCTGGTGATTTATTTGTGTAACCTTTTTTAAGTCTTTTTTGGATACTGGCTTCTGTTAGCCACAAGCGTATTTTCTGTGCTGTGTTACTAACGATCCAGTCCTGATTACTGTACCCCTCCTTTTCCTTTGTAAAAACTGAAAAGAAGAATGCATTTAGTACAGTTGCCTTCTCCTTGTCATTTGTAACCAGCTTACCTTGATCATCCATTATAGGGCCAATATGCCCTGACATCGCTTTCTTACTATTATTTATATTTACTCTCCACTGCTATGTGTCTCTCCCTGATTGCACTCTTACATTTCTTATTGCATTCCTCGCAGTGGCTTAGCATGGGTTGTCAGCACCTAGGGCAAGGCAAGTAATTTGCGCCCCCTAACGTGTGGACTTTTAGCACCTAAGAATGGGGGCCCAGGGACTGTTATGCCTGCTCTGCTGCTGCGTACGTGCTGTGGCCGTCAAAATGCATAGGGTTTCTCCACTCAGAGCCTAAACTGCAGGAGATGGTCAGAGACTGCAGACATACTGCAGGGGATGGTCAGAGACTGTAGACATACTGCAGGAGATGGTCAGAGACTGCAGACATACTGAAGGAAATGGTCAGAGACTGCAGACATGGTACAGGAGACAGTCAGAGACTGCCGACACAGTACAGGAGACAGTCAGAGACTGCAGACATGGTACAGGAGATGGTTAGGGACTGCAGACATAGTAGAAGAGACAGTCAGAGACTGCAGACATAACAAAGGAGACAGTATACACAATACAGGAGACAGTCAGAGACTGCAGACACGGTACAGGAGACAGTCAGAAACTGCAGACATTGTACAGGGGAGACAGTAGAGACTGCAGACATGGTACAGGAGATGGTGAGTCATGAAACTGATAAATAATTCATCCTGCTGTGTAATGCACCATGCATGTCCCTCAGGGGGGCATTTGGCATGTAAGAAGTTAGCCAGCAGATGTAGGTGAGGGTCTCAGGCTTAGGCATGCCGCATGCACGTTTGCTTGCTGCAAGCTGTAACACGTGGTGCGTGACTAACTGCTTGTCTACTCTTTTTGGCAGCCGTGGCTGCTCCCTTTCTCTCCCCAGACCATGTCCACTACTCCCCCTGGGCCAGCAACACGACTCGACTCTCGTCTGTCTCACGGTCTCATTTGACTCTGGCAGACTGGCCTGCCACAATGAGGAAATGATACGGTTCAGAGGAGAAGAGGAGAAGATGGCGGTGACTCACAGTGAGGTGGAGGCGAGACTCCAGGAGCAGCCTTTGCGCATGTGCCAGCCGCGATCATAGGCAGGCCAGCCCCACTGTCGCACATGACCCCATTTGCCCAATCACATGGCGCCGGCCGCCCAGCCTGATACTGAACATGGCAGCTGGAGTGCAGCGACACAGGAAATAGAAATTAGGACGGAAATAGGAGTAACACACACTGGTGCAGGATTTCGCCACCTAAATGTTGTGCCCTGGGCCTCGGTCCCTTGCCCCCCCCCCCCACGCTACGCCACTGATGCCTCATAGTGTTGGAATGCTAACGATCCATCGGCCTTATATCTATTAAAGGACATTTTTACTTTATTTTATATGCCTTTTTACTTTAAAGTACAGTCACCAAGGTCTGACCTTAACTCGTATATATTTATTGCCCATTGGATACATCATCCATTATTTAATATGTTCTTAAAGCTCTCCCATTTTTCCCCAGTTTTCATTGTTTCTAAAACTGTATCCCATTTAATGATGTAGTATTCACTAAGTGTCCAGTTTTCTCTGAGCTTACAAGCCTAAAAAATTGGATCCTAGAGATATTGTTCTTTTAATTGGGGTGGTGAGAGCTCTGGGTATGTAGGTATGAATTACGAAATGTGGGCTTGAAATGGTTTTTGGATATGACTTTTCCTTCTCTGTGTCCCAATTCCAACCCAAAACAAAGCAGATGAGTAAAAAACATAAGCAGAGGTGAGTCTCACGTTATTGCTGTTACAATTCTTGACAAAGCAGAGCACAGAAGAAAGATGGCCATCCCATATGATAACAATGTTGTCTATATAATCTAAAATATAGAAACTATCCTCGCTAACACTTGCATAAAATATACATCAGCAACTAGCATCACATTTGTTGATTACAAATAAACCATATCTAATAATAACATGCAGTGCTTGATATAAGTCTGTATGACAAAAATATACGTGACAACTAACAATGTATCTGGCGCTCAATGGCGAGGGCTCAGGACTACCCTGAAAGAAGTGGTAGGAAACAACCAGGTGTCAAAAAGCAGCTTCTGTGGAAAAAAAACACACCAAGAAACAATGTCTAGAGGATTGCCACATGCACCAGCGCTAGTGTCAACCCTATATGGAAAGAGGGGGTGTACCCTCTGGCAAACAATAATTAGGCTCTAATGGAGTCCACATAAAAGAACCACTCCAAAGGAACTCCAGGGAGGTGGGCAGGGAGGTTGGTGATACGAGGAACTATCCACACATTCCACATTACATGGTTTTAGATTTTTATTTGTATATTCACAATTTTAATAAACTTTGGAGTGGTTCTTTTATGTGGACTCCATCAGAGCCTAATTATTGTTTACCAGAGGGTACACCCCCTCTTTCCATATAGGGTTGATACTATCGCTGGTACATCTGGCAATCCTCTAGACCAGGGATATGCAATTAGCGGACCTCCAGATGTTGCAGAACTACAAATCCTATGAGTCATAACAAGACCAGAGGCAGAGGCATGATGGGACTTGTAGTTTTGCAACAGCTGGAGGTCCGCTAATTGCATAACCCTGCTCTAGACATTATGACAAAAATATAGAATATAGAAAAAAGTCCTTTGAAGAACCATCTGGAAGAAAGAGCATCCCAGCACCAGCCTCAGTGTGACAGATGGAATCACACACCACCACAGTGATCAGGCAATTCCCCTTACCGAAAGGAATAGGCGCTCAAATTATAGAGAGGTCAAACTGGCTGAGTAGGCATCAGATGGAACTCTCAATTCAAAGGGGCTTTAACCACTTCACATGGAAAACTCCATATATATATATATATATAAAATGCAATGCAAAGTACAATTTATAATTCCGGGCAGGGAAGTCCATGACTTTGCTATTATAGTCCAAACTCCCACGCGTGAAGGCTCTGTTAACCCAAACAGTTTTGAGATAATGCCAGAATTATTGCTCTGGAACTGCTTTTGATTTACAGTTACATTATCTGGAGTCTCTTGCTCTCACAGACAGGAATTGTCTAATTTCCCAGGCTGAAAGCCTTGGGAATTATAAATTATAAGTAGTTTATTATCAAATATGAAATAATTATGTTTCGGACAGAACTTAGTACTGTTTAGAATAAATTGGACCTGTTTTGGATCGACGTCAGAACTTGTAAACAGGGAAAGATTTAATGCACATAAATCTATATTGCGAGGCCTTGATGTATATAGAGAGCTTACATCCACAGAGAACCAAATGTATGAAGAATTCCAAGAGTAGGTTTAATGTATTTAAGAGGTGTACAGAGTCACATATATAGTAGGAAAGTGATATAACCAGAGGTTGTAGAAAATACTCTACGTATTATGATGAACGATTAGTCAAACTGTCCATGTTTGCTTTGATTGGTCTCCCTGGTGAATTTGTACAATCTGTATGTACTGTATTTTAGGTCCATGATACAAATAGGATACTTTAGAAAAAATCCCAACATAATAATGCTGATTCATTTTTGTTTATGCTTTTGTCCGTAACAACATAAATGAGAGATTTCAATTATAGGAATTTAGGCAAGTTTAACATAAATTGAGATATCAGACAACAACCACCAGCATCCTGGACATAATCTGTACACTTTTGTACTATGATGATACCACCCTTATTTTCTTGTTTGATAATTATTTGCAAATAGCCTGTTAATATTTTTTAAAGTCCTGGCTTCATTAAGGTTGTGGGCAAAGCATTGGGTCATGCTGCCATGTCCTGTGTCGCACAAATTTAACAGTTAAGAATATGTGACATGATAGAACGTTTACAGGAATGGCCTTTTAGCTTGTGTCAGGTAAAATACTGATTTGGATTTAAGAGTTCTGTCCTTAATGGAAGTGTTAGCTTCAGGGATAACATCATATATGGTTATTTCATTTCCAAAGATAGACCCTTCTTTCATTGTCATACCACTTGAACTAGACATTCTCTATCTTGGGAGTCTGATGCCTTTCTCTATATGGGGACTAGATTTCATGTTGTAAAATCTCTTGACTGCGAGACTACAATTGAACCTATTCCTGTATTTAAATAGAGTAAATGCTATAGTTTGTCTGTAGTTTGGGACAAAATTAAGTCTTCTTGTAGCTATTTTTTTTTCCTCGGGAAATGCTTTATACTTCCACATACTCCCAATATTGAAAATGAGCACTAGTTTTAGACTTATGAGTGGTGGAAGAGGGCTATAGGTACTGTATTTGGAGCTGTTTTTATATTTTCCAGGAGAAGATGTGTCCTTGTTTATAATCCTCCTCCAAATCCCTTTTCACCTTCCCTATTTTTGTTTAGACCAGATTGTCCCCAAATATCTGTGTTTTGTTTTTTAAGACATGAACAATTTTTGGACTAGAAAAGAAGACTGAAATTTTTCTACAATAATTAGCTGTTCTTTGGCTGACTTATGGTATAGCCACCACAATGGTCAGTTTGTGAAAGTTTGAAGAAATCTTGTTGGTATCCAGTGCAGAAAGCAGAAGTACATGACATGCAAGTATATCGCACATGGACAAAGAAGATTTTCTGACTGTAGTGGTAAAATATACTCCACACAAACTTTCTATAACTGCTCCACTGAGTTTGTGATATACTGCTTGTCTTGCCCTTGTGGTCTCCTGTAGGAAGAACCATCAGAACATTTAGATACAGATTTGGGGATCACTGGAGACTCCTTGAGCAGGGGAGCCTCAATCATAGCATCCCGAGACATTCTGCCCTTAAGCATGAAAAATCTACTGAAGGCCTTAAAGTTTGAATCATAGAGTCTGTTCCCCCATGTAACTCCACAACCAAAAGGGTTTACAGGTTATGTCACAGTGAGACTTTTGAGATCTTCACATTAAATACTTGGAATCCCCATGGGTCTCAACAAAGGATTGGAAGTTAGCAATATACTATAATTGTTTATTCACATATGCCCTCAAGCATGAAACATCTACTGAAGGCCTTAAAGTTTGGATTATAGAGTCTGTTCCCCCATGTAACTTCAAACCGAAAGGTTCCACAGGTTATGTCACTGCAAGACTTTTTGGATCTTCACATTAAATACTTAAGATCCCATGGATCTCAACAAAGGATTGGAAGTTAGCACTATACTATAATTCGTTTAAGGTGAAGGGGGTTTTTGTGAATTGTTTATTCATATAATAGTCTATATTTTTGCTGCTAGTCTATTTTTTAATCAGCTATTACTATATCACTGAATCACTGTGGTATTGTTTATCTTTGTCACAAGTTCATGTATATGTTCTTTCTTATTTATTAAGTCTGCTCACACAAACTGCTGCAACTGAACGCTGCATGTATCCTCTCTAGGGTGGGTTCAGTGTATTAGTGTCGGCATCTTTAACCTATATCATCACATGCCGAATGAAGGGATCCTGCATGGCTCAGAAACGTTGCACTACACTGTTTTGTGATTTTTTGAATAAAAACCGTTTGGACGAAACTGAAGATCCTTGGTGTGCTGGCGAATATCTACATATCGCATTGGTTCCAGTATCCAGCTGGCTGTCACTACGGCACCCAATACCTTTAGAGCTTATTCCAGGAATGTGTGTGATGGGAATATGGACTGTGGCATCTCCAACCTGACAGCTGCAGGAAGCTCAGAGCAGTTGTATTTTCTACCTCATTATGCCCGGTCTACCATTTTACATCGTAGAATGTAATTTGACAGAAAAAACAGCCAGAAAATGAAAACATCAATTTTATTAAACATGTGTCTTATGTGCTTTTTTTAATACCTGTCTACCAGTGAAGATCTCCTCTGATCTACTTGAGGAGTTGTAGGATTTCATGCCTCTCCTCAGCTGGAACCCATAAGATTTTACCTTCAAAATGCTTATTAACTTAAAGAGTACAATCCACACAATAATTTTAAATAGTAGGATAGATATCGTAACGACACATTTCTTGTCACAACACCCACAAAGTTTCATGGACTTTACTAACTGATTTATGTGCTAATAGACATTGGTTCAGTGCTCAACTCTGCTTTTTAGACTAAACCAATATAAAAAGGAATGAGATCTGGGGCCCCAGCAGCAACATATAGAAAGCTTCACGTTTACATTATTGCTTAAAGCAGGGGTAGGCAACCAGTAGCCCTCCAGCTGTTGTGGAACTTCATTTCCCATTAGGCATTGCAAGGCTGGTAGTTACAATTACTCCGAGAGGCATGATGGGACTTGTAGTTCTGCAACAGCTGGAGGGCCCCAGGTTGCCTACCCCTGGCTTAAAGCATTTTGTTATTTGTTGATAATAGTGAACAATTAAAAAAGTTATTTTATATGTTTTGCTGCTGTACTCCCAGATCTCATTTCTTTTTTTAAGGATAATATTGGATCATCATGGCAGCCAGTAATGGCAGCCTTCGTATATCCCTCAATACATGTTTCCTTTAATGTGGGAATAAACTTCCTTGGTTGATTTTTGCCTATAATAAGGCTTACCTATAGGTACGGTAAATATTTCCTAAACGTGCACCGTTTAGGAGATAGTCACTTGGGACTATTAGGAGATTCTGAAGGAATGGCATACTCATTCAAAGGACCGCAACCTGCGAACCATGAAGGAAGACCAAAATTATAGTAGAAAACATCTGTAGTAATTCCCCAAGGTGGTGAGCGGTTGGTGCACTGGCTTGTGGTGTCCTCCTAGCACTTGAGCAAACATGTAGATAAAGGCAAGCTCGATCTTCCGTGATGAATAAATGTATTAATCCTGGTGTGGTACAAAATAATTCAGGGCTTACGTGTTTCGGCGTGTAGCCTTAGTCATAACCAAAACACATAAGCCCTGTATTATTTTGCACCACACCTGGATAAATACATTTATTCTTTGTGGAAGATCGAGCTGCTGAATTTCCTTTATCTACAGGAAGGAAGACCGTGTGAAGATGGAAGCCCTGTTAGCGGTGACAGCACCCACTGGAGTGATGCATACAAACACATTATAACACTGCGTTGCAGGATTTTTGTTTTTTACGAGTTAAACTTATATACATATCTAAATATATATACATAGAGTTTCTCACAAAAGTGAGCACACCCCTCAGATTTTTGTGAATATTTTCACATTATGTGAAATGTACCTTAAAATGAAGCCCTCCAGTGGTGTGCTGTCAATATTTACAAAAATGTGAGGGGTGTACTCACTTTTGTGAGATACTGCATATGTATAAATACATATATAAATCAAAAAATAACTTTCAGTTTTGCTTGGAAATATATTTGACTCTTGTTCCTTTTTTGCATTGCTACATTCCTACATAATAATTATATGTAAGGATAATTGTTTATTTATATACTTTATAAAAAAGATTATTTTAAGTGAAATTTACCATCAATCTCCCTTTGGGATGAACTGCATGTCCATATGCTTGGATCTGATGATGATGCACGGTTAATGTGACTTGTAAGTTGTACTGTCCAAATGTCACAGTGACCAGGACAAAGTTTACTTAACCTGTATGTTATCACAAAAAAGAGTAACTAAACAGTATCATAAAATAAAATGATAATAAACAATAACCAATATTTAGAAATTATGCAGATTATCTATATGCGTTGATTTACATTTAAAAATGGTTTCTTTTCTACAGTATTTTTGATTATTAATTGTGCAGGATGGTGGCCTTATTTGTTTGCAAAGGTAATAATTTATAAAATTGTTGGCTAGCCAAAAGTGATAAGCACACCTTAGCTTGCCAAAAGTGGTGTGTCCAGAGATCGTTTAGCAGAGCTTCCACTATAAATACCCCAGGATGCCCTTAGTGGAGTATTCACCATCATCATGAGGGGAATCATCCTAGCAATAGTGCTCGCACTAGCGGGTGAGGCTTTCAGTATTAGTACATATTTTAATATGTATTCATTTAGTATTTATTGAAATTATTTTTCTCAGAAAATTGTATTTAAATGATTTATTATTATTAATATATATATATATATATATGTATATATATATATATATATATATATATATATATATATATATATAATATATATTTATTATATATTTTATTATATTTATTATTTTTTTTTTTTACATAAAATGTGTTACTGCTTTTTAAACACTTTTTCTCTTGGATTGTATTTAACATCGCCATTTCTCTTTTTCTTTTAAACAGGCGCGGATCATGCCAAAATAGGTAAAAAAAATAAAACAGTCTGTGCAATCAGATTAATTGAATTCTAACATTAAAAATCTGTTTTTTTTTTAATTACATTGCAAATATATGTAGCAAAATACATTTTTTCTTCAAATTTGTAATGTACAAATAAATATAGTCATTCATTAGTATACAATAATTCCAGCAATAACATAATAAAATATATAACTCTAGTCATAATTACAAATTATATTTGACGTATTATCTTGCTCATTTTAAAATAACATTGACTAATATTAGCTTTAGATATTTTACTTTTCACATAATGCACTTTTCAGCCTCTTTAGTTTAGTCTCCTATGCAGGGCAACAAAAAAACATTTAAAATATTATACATGCACAAACTTTCTATTTATCATTTTTCTTCCTGACAAATGCTTTATCTGTGCAAATAATTTACTTCCAGCTACCGGCAGATCTCTATTTAAGAGTTGGAATGTTTTTTTCCACTGGGAACAACTTGCATTTTATAAGCCTGTAAACGCATAACAGAGCAAAACGGGCTAAAAAAAAAAAAAAAAAAAAAATCAATTTTCAAAAGAGTATTATTCATAAAATATCAACTTTGTCATGAAAGGGAATTGGATTTTAAGACATGTACAATGAAAACATGTTAGGTACAATTTATATGCCCTGCAGTACCATCTGTACATTTTTCACTGCAGCAAGAGCAGTACATGCCAATCCCAATGTATTTAATTTATTTATTTATTTCAGGTACTTATATAGCGCTGTCAATTTACGCAGCTCTTTACATATATATCGTACATTCACATCATTTAATTAAACATAACTTGAACAATTTTAGGTTATATTACTCAGGATATCAATCCCCTGGCCTTAAAGTGATTGTAAACGATCACCTTGTTAGGCTCTATGCACACTGGGCTTAAAAAATGTGCATTCCCTTGGCAGAAAAAAGTTCTTAGTACATAGTTTAGGTGCATTTAGGAGAGCTTTGCGTTTTTTTTTCTGCCAGAAAGCTCCAATCAGAAACGCAAACCAAAGCCTCTAAACATTGAGCTTAAAATATGCCTGTAATCGTCCTAATGTGCATGGACACATAGGATAGCATTCAGTTGCTTCTATAGGCAAAACAAAAACTCCTGTAGAAGCAGTAACTTTTAAGCCATTGTACCCTAAAACAACCCATTCAGTTTAAAATAGAAATGACATGAAAACATATATTGATATAAAAAAGCATTATAAATACCTTTTTTCCCCCTTTTCTATAAGTGAGCATAAGAGCTGGGGGGAGGAGTAACAGCAGTACACTGAGCTTCCCAGTGAATGGCTGTGCAGCGGGGGGCATGTCAGGACAAGTCTGATCATTGAAGGAGAGCATAGGGAACTGACCATGGTGCGTTCTATTGCTTAGTGTGGTTAGTTTTTAATAGGAAAGCAAAGGGTCTAGCAGGGATTTCACACAAAGGAGGCAATGCAAAGTGAACAGGAACATTTCTCATACAAGTACATGGTACAGCAGGCACATATCAGGAATATGAAGTGTTGGGGTAACAAACGCTTTAGTGATTAGCAAGTACAGTAAAACCTTGGATTAAGACTAACATGGTTAACGAGCGTTTCACAATACGAGCAGTTTTTTGTTTTTAATTCTGACTCAGTTTGCGAGTGGTGTCTCGCATAATGAGTAGAATTTATCCTTTTTGCATGCAATACCGCATGTGGCCAGATTTGTGGGGGTGCTGGTGAGCCGTAAATTTTCTGAATTCCTCAGAAATACCGAAAGTGTAAACACATTCCGAGCATTGCTGAGTGATTTTGACGTCTTAGAGGCTCACCAGCGCCCCCACAAATCTGGCCACATGTAGTATTGTATACAACAGGCACCCCTGGTACTGTAGCCATATACAGTACTGCATAGGCAAGCAGTGACTGTAGAACGAATTAACTGAATTTCCATTGTTTCCTATGGGGAAACATTCTTTGATATACGAGTGCTTTGGATTACAAGCATTCTATTGGAATGGATTATGCTCGTAATCCAAGGTTCCACTGTAGTCACATTTAGCCGGATTTCTTCTGTAATGTTTAAAGCATTTCACCACTGCTCCAAGTAGCCTCTTCAGTTCCAAGAACTTCATTAGAACTACTTGGATAAGTGGCACGATGTTGTCAACATAACAGAACTGAAAGCTATTTCTAACTATACCATGACCTGCATGATTGAGAACCTTCACATACAGTCTGACCTTAACCCTTCATGTAAAAGAGGCAATGTCGTCATAAATATATAGGATGTGATAAATATATAGTGTCCTATCAAGTCCTGCCTTCATCTCGCAATCAACAAATGCTTTCATCCACAGATCCTACATTCAGCCAGAATAAAGCAACAATGTACAACTATGAGACCTTTACCATGATCGGACTTCCAGAAAAAGACTTTGGCCGTACTGGAATTAATCTGATTGCTAAGCTGGAGATCAGGCCTCATGGTCAAAAAACATACTCAATGAAGGTAATAAAAACAAATTACTCTAAAGCAATTGGGAGATATTATGGACCACAACATAAAATTACCTTTATAGGCATGGACCAGATTTTTATAGCATGTTTCGGAAATTCTAACCCTGTGGCGTTGCCTCCTAGGTATGACAATACATTCAATTCAAATAGCAGAGAAAACTCATAGTGCTTTCTGTAATCAGCTTGTTTATTAATAAAAGAGCTGGTTACAGAAAGCACTATGAGGTCTCTGCTATTTGATATGAGTGTATTATCTTACCTGGGAGGCAAAGCCTCAGTTAGATTAATTAATTCAATTAATTTTCCTGGACAGTTTATGGTGGTCAACCCTTGGTGAGAATGAGTGCTATTTAGATTTACAAATCACAAGGTCCCATATAATATTGTGAGAGCACAACTAGAGATTGCAAGGGGTAGAGTCAAATCCCAGTGGAGCACATAAGTAAAATGTTCAGTTTTCGGGGGAGTGTGATATATAGGATTGAAGGTGGCAAAGATTACATGGAAGATACTAGTAATGAATCACAGTTGAATATATTGGGCACTGGACATTATAGGGAATGGACATTTAAATGCAAATATGCTATAAACAGATTGCTGTTATATTTTTTTTTTTCACAACCGGTTGTTGTTTTATATCTGATATGTTATGTTTGTATAATCATTATAGCACTACATTTATAAATATTCAAAATGTCTTGGAGAGTGAGATTTTTTTTTTCAAATTCTGTCTCCATGGCTACCACTGTTAATTTTGATGTCAATTTTTAATTTGGTTTAAGTTATAGTCTTTTGACTAAAATGCAATTTTAGTTTTAGTTGTATTTTGGTCACCTGAATTGTTTTAGTTGTATTTTAGTCTACTAAAATAGTGTTAATTTAGTCGGAAATATTCTCGTTAACGAAATTAACACTGATGGCTACATATCTTTTTTTGTCCCACCTATTCAAAAATATTTTTACCCTAGGCCAGGGATCTCCAAACTACGGCCCTCCAGCTGTCGTGGAACTACACATCCCATGAGGCATTGTAAAACTCTGACATTCACAGACATGACTAAGCATGATGGGAATTGTAGTTCCTGAACAACGGGAGGGCTGTAGTTTGGAGACCCCTGCTCTAGGCTTAGATTTGGGTGGCCTTTCTATAAATTGTAACCTGAACGGGTCCTTGCATCAAGCAGATTTTCCCCACAGTTATGACTAAACATCCAAAAATGTTTTTATTATTTACTTCAGTTATTTCTGATGCAGGTCATTGCTTGTGCTAAGTTTTGTATTTAACCAGTTCATCATACAATAAGCCGTTTACCGTGCTGCACTTTGTTCGGTTTGTATAATCATTATAGCGCTACATTTATAAATATTCAAAATGTCTTGGAGAGTGAGATTTTTTTTTAAATACTTTCTCCATGGCAGTGTTAATCTTGATGTCACATTTTGATTTGGTTTTAGTTATTGTCTTTTGAGTAAAATGGCATTTTAGTTTTAGTTGTATTTTGGTCATCTGAATTGTTTACATTTTAGTTGTATTTTAGTTGACTAAAATAGTGTTAATTTAGTAGACGGAAATATTCTTGTTGACGAAATGAACACTGATGATGTGTATGGTGCTGCACTTAAGTATATATATATATATATATATAAAAAACAGCTGCACTATACCTCCATTTTATTTAATCTCCATAATTAATTTTACTTAAAAAGATAAGTTAGAACAATCTGCTTCTTTCAATTGGTTGAAGTGTTGCATTCATAGAACTACTGAACCTAACAAAACATGACCTTTTATTTCAATGTTAATAGTTGTAGGTTTTTTTTTTTTTACAATAAAGCTTTATTGAAAAAAAAGGTTCAAATTGAACAACGTAACAAGTCTGAAATACACTTAATGAACATGTACAAGATGTTTACATTAGAAAGTTGGTGTTGACAAAGAAGCATGGTCATAAATTGAGTTACTTAGTCATTGCAACATTGAAAATACAACGTATATTACTTGAGATGAATATAATTAGTAACAAATCGTAGTAGGTACAGAAGATTTGTTATGTTAAATGTATTTCATGAACTTTTAGTAATACCTAAACTATTGATACTTTTCTCTTATAGGTTGTGTCTATTAACATAAAAGAGGTTACAGGATTGTGGCCCAAAGATCCATTCGCTCGCTCCACTGGCCTAAGCCAGGCTCTGTCTGAACAGTTTTCCAAACACATTGAGTTTGAGTATCACGAAGGACGTGTTGGAGACATCTTTGCTCCTAGCGATGTTTCAACTTCTGTCCTCAACATGTTCAAAGGAATTCTCAGCATGCTCAATGTCAACATCAAGAGATCCCAGAATGTGTACGATCTGCAGGAGGTTGGTGTTTGTTTCTGAGATTTTGATTAGTCTTTGACATTATTTAGTGGGAATATAAAATATGTTTAGTTCAATAAGAGTATTTGGCTGAATAAATATGAACAGAGAGGTGTACAGTAGAAGCATTTATTTCAATGATTCCTCATAGTGTCTATAAATGATTTCATAAGGTTGTCATGAAGTGAAGTGTGAAGAACACCATATGTCTTCCTCTTCTATCAGTATGGGATTTCAGATATTTAAAGACCTAAACAGCTTGGGTACACACATGTTAAAATATAAAAGAAGGCAATGTAAGACAATAATTTTTCTTTTATTGAAATTTTGAAGAAATTTTTCAATAATACAAGAGAAGTAGGAGCTGTACATTAAGGAAGTGGAAACATAAAGTATCAATACACTTTGCACAAATATTGCCCCCCCAAATGCAGAGTAAGGCTGGCAATGGCCTTAAATTGTAATAAGACATGGTTAAAGCAAGACTTACAGGGTATCTATTTGTAAGAATAAGTTGGTCATCTGTAACATAAAGATCATTTTTTCCAAAAAGAATTGCCAAAAAAGACATCATCCAGGCAATCAAATCAATATCATGCCTTCCAAACCACTGGCATCCTAACGATTCTGTGACCCAAATGAAAGATATGAGCAAGAGGCCTGGCACAAAAAAAGGGAGGGACGGTAAAAGTAAAAGGGAATGTCGGAGAGGGGGAAGGGGGTAAAAAAAAATGGCTACAGCCTACGCTGTTCATCCAGAGCCTGCAGGAGCTCAACAAAGAGGGGAGCAAGCAAGTTAAGACAAGCAGCAAGAAGATATAAAAAGGAGAAAAAGAGAGGGGAGGGAAGTGGAGAAGGGAGGGAATCGGGTACCCCAGGGGTTTTAGGATAACCCACATGGAACCTTCACAGTTCTAAGAATCGGGAGGTCATTTGAGAAGGCAAGAAGTGGTCTATACAGAGTTGCCAAGTCTGTTGAAATTTGTTGTACCTGTCCTCAGGGTTCACCTTCAATCTTTCGTTAATAAGCGTACTGTGAACCTGGTTTGTAACCTCTTCAAAACGGGAATAGTGATGTTTTCCATGATGCGCTATTGTTTGCCTCGTAGACAATACTTTTTTTTATTATGAGTAGAGTAGGGAATGGTAAGAAAACCCTGTCAGTTTTTCTTTTCATCTGTGTCCTGATGACGAGATTTCTCTTCTTTTCCTCTTGTAGAGACAACAGGAAGTGATAGGAAATCTTTGCAATGTCAGAGAAATACACAGTTGTCATAAAACAAATGTCCCCACTGAAAAATGTCTCCTCTACTTTTTTTCTGGTGGCATGGCAAACTTTTGTTTTTATAAATAAAAGTATATCCCCTAATGAGGATACAGACAGCAATACAAACATTTTAGATCCACTTTAAGAACAGAAAATGTTTGAGGTTAACATGCATTTAATGTTCTATGATCACTTATCAGCTTATTTCTGTATTACAGCCCAGCATTGGGGGTGTCTGTCACACCAGATACGTGGTCCAAGATGACAAGAAGACAAAACAACTGGTTGTTGTGAAAACCATCGACTTCAACAGCTGCCAAGAGAAAGTGTCAAAGAATATTGGAATGGTTTTCTTGGATAAATGTGAACCTTGCGAAAGGGTACAGTTTATTTCTATAAAAAAATCTATAGGGAAAAAGCAAGATTTAAATAGGCAGTTGCTGTCCATAATGAAGCAAGGACAGAGGTGCCTCTAAGTATAATATTAAGTCCACTCTTTAATGACACATGCCAATTAAAAACTCACAAGATAGAGAACAGGAACAGGCTCATCACGCATAGGGTCTCCAGAAAAGACGATCTGGTCAATCCAATCCTGAGATGGAGGGTAGTCATCAGTTTAGACTGTATGGGACGCAGGCCGCTCCCGATGATGGTAAAACCGGCTGGGCAGTGAACTCAGAGTAAGGCTTAGTCCACAGTGGAGAGATGGCACAGGGGGATGACGTCATAGGAAAGCTAATGTCCGTAATGACCAATCAGATTCCTCATTTCATGTTCCAGAAATGAAAAGATAGCTGCTGACTGGTCTTTACCTACTTTACACTTTCTTTTCACAAGTTTTTTTGTAGGTAGTCCCTTTTTTGATGACTGACTGCCTCTCTTTTCTTCATCTAGATGCACAAGAATATACGTAATGCTGCAATATCCACCATCAAGATAAGAGACAATGTTATCAAGGAGGTCGTCTTAGAGCACATCATAAATTACAGTCCTTTACAGGAACGTAATGGTGGTGCCGTAATGGAAACCAAGTGAGTATTTATGATTAAAGTCATCTTAATCCTTGCAAATTCACACCTGTTTAGCAATTACTACGATTAGGCTCCATGCACACTGGGCTTAAAAAAATGGCGGTTCCTTATATAGAGTGTTTTTTTTTGTACACAGTTTAGACGAGTTTAGGAGAGTTTTGCATTTTTCCTACCAGAAACGCAAACCAGAAGGTTTTTTTTCCTGCCTCCTAATTTGCATGGACACATAAGATAACATTGAGCTGCTTCTACAGGCAGAACACAAAACTCCTGTAGAAGCAACAATTTTTAAGCCACTGTACATGGGCCTTTAGGAGGCTACCAGGAATAACCTAGTAATAACAATAATTTAACAGTGAAAATCAGTTTCAAACGGTATGTGCCGATGTGGAGAGCTTTTCAGTTTCAGTAAAAAAGTGAAAAACCACTTCATAATGGTGGCATGCTGTAAGATCATTTGACCGGACCTTCACCAATCATCTTTTTAAGGGCAGTTTGGAGCCTGATGAAGTTTTGAAATGTGTTTAACCTTGTTCATTCTGACACAGTTCTGACTTTGGAAAACCTCTTGTTGATGGATTTTCGAGATAAGAAATGCTGTACCCTCAAAACCTCTTTGGTGTACACCCCCAAAAGACTGTCCAGATTTGCCAGCAATATTGCCTTTCATACTAAAAGTGGAAATCCCTTTAATAACACAATAGGAACTGGAAGTAGCCATTCTTTGCCTTTTTTTGTCAAGCCCCTGAAAGTCAATCTAAAGTGTCTTTTTGTTTTTAGGCAAGTCCTGACCTGCATTGGAACCAGAAGTAGTCAATCAACCCTCCCTCAGATTCAGCTCCACAACCGCGGAAATATCTTTTACACTTTTGATGATGAATTATACGTACTTCCTTTTGTCCTTGTTAATAACAAGAACCTTGAGGCTCAGGTAACATGCTAAAAACTGGTTTGTTCTTTACCTAGTGTTTTTAAATAAAACTAACAGAATATAGTATGAAATGTGCCCAAATTATCATTGTTTTCACAGCTTATGTTCTGGTACTCACACTTCACTAATCTGACCAGTTCTGTGCTTTACTCTTATCAGATGGAGCGCATTGTACAACACTTGGTAGAAAACAACCAGGAGAAGATCCATCCGGAAGTCTCAATCAAGTTCGCGCAACTAATTCAGCTAATTCGCAAGTCTTCTCCTGAAATTCTCCACACCATATGGAAGCAACTTGCTCCAAAACCAAGACACAGGTCAGTAAGCTTCTTACCCATTATTTCATAGCTCCTAGTGTATAAAGGCTAATCACATATTTTTGCAGAAAAAAGAAATGTTCATGTATTGAATTTTTTATGACTGCTGAGCCTGCAGAGCATTATACCCACCATCAGTGGATCACAGGTGCAATGTCAGGCTCCTGCAGACACTACCTAGAGATCTCTGCCCATACCTCTGTAGGCAGACAGTTTCTGAGCTGTAGGCACTTTTGAATGAACTATGAGCCTGCTGATACATGAGCATGCTGATAACTGCTGACAGTTCACTGATACTACAAGTCTGTCTGCCTTGGTGGTGGATGGTACTTGTAGGCCAAGCCCCTACACAGTCATACTGATTTCAAGCTCACAGGTGGTGAGGGGAGAATAAATCCTGCCCGCTGTAACAGGGGGGTGAGGGGGAGGATGCTGCATAGTAATTACCTAAATAAACCTAAATACAGGTGTAATATGTATCATGTTACTAAAGGTGAACTTATCCTTTAAATATTTAAAATGGGTCCAAGCTATTTGTCTGATTTGCCTGAGGTGATTATAGCCATATAGTGCAATTGTGACAGAGAAAATTGAGTACTGTCCGTGATACTTTTTTTATTTGCACTAACATACATTTTTTCAGGACAAGATTTCGGGGTATCTCCCCTTCTTCAAGGTCCAAGGAGTACTGCTTGGACCTTGAAGAAGGGGACACACCCCAAAAGCTTTCCCTGAAAAATTGTATGTTAGTGCAGATAAAAAAAGTATCACGGACAGTACTCTATTTTCTCTGATATGCCTAAATTCCACTCAGTCTGCCCAAATTTGGGATAAGCGTGCCTATTGTTATTAAACGCCAGCTTTACAAATAGCCTGACAAGTCAAACACTTGGGACATAATAGGTGCTAGGGGCCTTGCTTTGCTCATTTTTTCATGGAAAAGGTAACTTGTTCCAAACATGAAGCAGTTCACTATAACTAAATTATCATTCCCCTACCATGCTTATCACTGTCTAGGTTTCTCAACCTTTTTTCAGCCAAGCCACCTTTAAAAATTATGCAAGGCACCCCATTCTAAAATGTGTAACACTGGTTTCACCAGCATCTACACACATAGGACACCCAACAGTAAAGGTGATTAATTTTCACAAAGCAAATATACCTGTACACACTGGTACTGACTAGTTTTCCAGTATTTCCATTCTGCCTCAATTTCTCTCTATTACGCAGCAAACATGACCCCAGTGCTCATGGATGGGGCAGGGGATGGGCAAACAAGGACACTTTGCAGGTGCCTAATGTGCTCCTAATTAACCAACATCACCAGTTCTTAGGATGGTGCCCAAGGTTGTAATTCTGCACAATAAAAACCTGTGGCTTTATGTAACAAAACAAGGCAGACTTGATACACTCCACATCTTGTTGACAATTTATGTGAAATTTTGGGAATTTTTTAGGAAATTTGCCATGGCACCCCTGAAGAACCTAGATGGCACCCTGAGGTGCTGCAGCACTCTGGTTGAAAAAGACTGGCCTAGACTAACATTGTAATACACAAAGTTATATACAATAGTCTCAAGGTAGGGCCACAATGCATATCTATCTGCACATCTATGGCGCAGATTCCCCATGTTTAGACCCCTGATATTTCAGCAAAGCCCCCTAATGGGGCTCCTAAAAAATGGTAAAGCCTAACCAGAGGCGAGGTGGACTAGTTTCACACACATCAGGTGTGTGACACTAGTCCATCTCGCCTCTGGCTAAACTCTGTGGTGTGTCATGTCTCATGATTCAAGCATTTCAATAAAGGGCTTTCTGTGAAGACATGGCCTATCGCCAGCACAGCTGTACATAGTTTATTGACTAAACATACCTACGTTTTGTAATACTTCTTCTATCTACCTTAAATCACTTTGCCTATTATGATTTACTATAGTCAGTGTTTTCCATCTCCTGCAGAAATTGGCTCCTGCAAGGTCTTCGCATGGGCGGAACTGCAAACAGCCTGAAGTTTATTCAGCAACTCCTTCACAGTGAGGAAATCAATGATGCAGAAGCAGTAGAGTTGGTTCCAATTGCATTGCAAGTGACCAGAGGCAGCCAGCAGGCCTTGCAGATCTCCAAAGTACGTATTGTTGATAGGGTTAACATTTAGCAAAGATAACTTTCCACAAATTTGTGGCAGTGTTGAATTGTAAGTCTTGTTAACTCGCTGCACATTTTTACTGGCAAGTTGTACACTTGCAGAGCACTTGAAGCACAAGTTTTAGTTGGCACCTTTCAAAATTCAGCCACAGTGCCCCCTGTGGTGGGATGACTATTGCACAACATAACTGAACCAGAATGTTTGCAAAGAAAGTTGATCTGGAGTCATGCAATGCAGACTTGCTGCAATTGTGCAACAAACTTGTGAAGCCTGACAAGTTTAGCAATAGCTTAGCAAGTCATTTTCAAACTATCAGCTCAATTGCTTGCTAGCTGGGGCTCTAGCTTCAAGTCTCAAGCTGCCATGTAGCTGAATAGATTTTAGACTTGTAAATGTTGCTGTAGTATGGCATTTTCCCTTACCTGCATACAGATATGTTAGCCAGATGCATGTTCTTGGTGGGCTGACAAGCCACCCTATGCGTGACATAATGGAATATTGAACAGTGCTATCACTGCATGATCAAGCTTGACAATGGTCTTTCTACAGGTTTCTAGCAACAGTATTTAGACTTCTTATTGTTCAGTTTCCTATTTTTCCAGGAGATCATAAAAGACCCCAGAGTCCAGAAAAACCCAACACTTCGCAAACTCACAATCCTGGCCGATGGCACAATGGTCAGAAAATACTGCGCTCACCTGTCTACTTGCCCCGAGGCTGCTCTGGAGGTGAGTTATTTGTGACTAGTGAAGTACATTTTTTTTTGTTTTCTATGGAGAAAATCATATTTATATCTATGATATGCACATTTAGTTAAATCATACTCATGACATACAGAGACCTGGACAGGGCTGTGAACGCTGCTTCTACTTACAGGTCATAAAGATCCTCATATTTGCTCCATATGTATAATATGCATACCTATGCAGTCTATTGTTAGGAGGTGCCCGTCTCTCTGCTGTCTTCCACCAATAGTAGGCTGCTATTGGAGGAAAGAGAGAGCAGAATCATTCCATCAACTGCTATTTCAGCCCCTGCTCTCGCTCACAGGAGTGACACTGCCATAGAACAGAGTGCCAACAAGTTCCCAGCCTGACTCTTTCCCATCACATAAATACACCATGACTAGGGCAGCTGGGCCCTCTTCGTTCCAGCCCTGGCCCAATATGAAAAAGACCATAACCTTTAGACATGAGCTAGAAAATGTCTAATATCACTAAATTGGTCAAAGGCAACTTAAAGTGTAGCTATATTCTACACCTTTCTTTTAGTATAGAGTTATTAGTATGTAATAGAGTAGTGATGGGCTAGTATCACACTACATCACAATACATAGCTATCAAATATGGGCATAAATTCCTTGGATACCAGCTGTGCTGTTCCATGCTATGATAAGCAGTCACTGCCATATTTATACATACACTTTCGCAGTAATCAAAGTCGCTCATTAGGCTATGAGGACCAGAGTTTTTGAGGTTTTTTTTTACTTAGTTTACCTTGTAATCCAGGCTGCAAAAGCAGACGGGGAAAGCCTCAGGAACTCAACTACTAGGTCTCCAATATAACAATGCTGTGTTAGAATTGTCTTGCTATTATTACAAATCTGTTTTTGTTCTTTTAGACCCTCCATGATTTGGCTGCTGATGCCCTCAGCAAGGGCCACGAAGCGGACATGACTGTGGCTTTAAAAGCTCTGGGTAATGCTGGTCAGCCTCAAAGTCTCAAACGTATCCAAAAATTCCTGCCAGGAATTTCTTCCAGTGGTGCTCAGCTTTCAGTCAGGATCCAGGTTGATGCGGTTATGGCTTTGAGGAACATCGGCAAACGGGATCCAGGCAAAGTAAGTGAACTTTGTTTTTAGATTTTAAAATGAGGACTAGTCCACTTATTTTTTGGGATATGTGATGGAATGAAACATGTGAATACCATCTGTTTCTCAAACCAGCAGCTGAATGGCGTCGTGTTGTGGTATACATACACACATACCAGCTAAATCACAGACATCCATGGATTTCCAGATCGTCAATGCTAAATTTTTTATTCTGTGATGACGGGGCAATTTCGAGCACCCAAAAACATTGGCTCCTACACTTAATTAATACACCTTTTTTATGAATTTAACCTTATGGTGTAACACTTCAATCCCCTTAAAGAGTTCATTTTTACAAAGGTTTTACTGATTTGTTTGAAGGGATTTTTAAATAACCTTTAGTCCCCATAACCTGTATCTATACTGTCTTTTTAGGTGCAAGAAATCCTCATGAAAGTCTACATGAATCGTGCAGTTCACACAGAAGTGAGGATGGTGGCTTCTTTGGTCTTATTTGAAACCAAACCCAGCCCTGCCATGGTCCTCAACATTGCAAACGTGGCTGCAGCAGAAAGCCAAGTCAACCTACAGCTTGCCAGCTATGTCTTTTCTCAAATAAAAGCCTTATCTAGGACCAGCATTCCCCAATTAGAACCTATGTAAGTACCGACATTTTGAGGATTCTAAAAGGGTTTCAGTGTAAAAAAGAAAAGATATTTGTTAGGGTTGACATTTTTATAACTAATCAGAAATCCTTCCACTAGGGCTGCTGCTTGTAATATCGCAGTGAAGCTCTTCAACCCAAACATTGATAATCTGGGATACGGCTTCAGCAAGGTCATTCTTTTTGACCTATATAAATGTAAGTATTATAGTAAATAGAGAGCACTAACTGCTTAATATATAATAATTGCTCAGAGATCTAAAATGGTTCTTTCTATGATAGATTCCCTCATGGCTGGATTACATTTAAAAATCCATATAATGAACAGTCCAGTCACCTTTTTACCTTCATTCGTGATTGTCAAACTGCGGTCCTATGTTGGTAATTCTGAGGTTGACGTAGCAGAGGTATGGCTACATTTTTGTTTTTATATTTTTCCATACTTAAACTGTTTTCCAAATGTGAACATTAGATAATGAAGTAAATTTACTAAAAAGGTAGAACACATTCACCTTGCAAGTGAATGTGTTGAAAAATCACTTCTCAAAAAATACCCAATTACATGCAAGGAAAATAAAAAAAAAAACAAGATTTTTTTCCTTGCACATGATTTGATGATTCAGCACATTAAGCGCAGCAAGCTAAGTGAAAATTTACTTTCAACGTGAATGAGAATGTTCTACTCTTTTAGTAAATCAAGCACAATAAGTTTGTAACAGCCATACCCATCAGTGGGCGGAAATGTAATATTTTCCAGTCAAGCAAAATGAAATTAGTTACAGAAAATTGAACTTAGAATTCTGAACAAGAGAAGCGATACTGTATAGTTGTCTATACTTATATTATACTTGCATACACTATATTGCCAAAAGTATTGGGACATCTGCCTTTACACGCACATAAACTTTAACGGCATCCCAGTCTTAGTCCGTAGGGTTCAATATTGAGTAGGCCCATCCTTTGACGCTATAACGGCATCAACTCTTCTGGGAAGGCTGTCCACAAGGTTTAGGAGTGTCTATGGGGATGTTTGACCATTCTTCCAGAAGCACGTTTCTGAGGTCAGGCACTGATGTTGGATGAGAAGGCCTGGCTTGCAGTATCCGCTCTAATTCATTCCAAAGGTGTTGTGTCAGGTTAAGGTCAGGACTCTGTGCAGGCCAGTCAAGTTCCTCCACCCCAAACTTGCTCATCCATGTGTTTATGGACCTTGCTTTGTGCACTGGTGTGCAGTCATCCTGGAACAGGAAGGGGCCATCCCCAAACTGTTCCCACAAAGTTGGAAGCAGAAATTGTCCAAAATGTCTTGGTATGCTGACACCTTAAGAGTTTCCTTCACTGAAACTAAGGGGCCAGACCCAACCCCTGAAAAACAACCCCACACCATAATCCCTTCTCCAGCAAATGATTTGGAGGGGTGGCCCAATACTTTTGGCAATATATTGTGGATCAGCGAGTCTGGGTAGAAGAACTTGACTGACCTTAACCTGGTAGAACACCTTTGGGATGAATTAGAGTGATGACTGTGAGCCAGGCCTTCTCATGCACTTCTGGAAGAATAGTCAAACATTCCCATAGACACTCCTAAACCTTGTGGACAGCCTTCCCAGAAGAGTTGAAGCTGTTATAGCTGCAAAGGGTGGTCCAACTCAATATTGAACCCTACGGACTAAAACAAGGATGCCATTAAAGTTCATGTGCTTTTGGCAATATAGTGTATATAGATGATCAAACTATGACAAAAAGGAGTTGGTAGAAAGAGGAGAGTATTTTTTCTTAGGAAATCAAGGCTGTGTTTACTTTAATTATCTAATTATGTGAAAAGCAAATTCCTGTGTTTATGCACATGATTGGGTTTTCAAAGTGAACACAACTACCATTTATTAACCTCCCTGGCAGTATTCCCGAGTATGGCTCAGCGTGAATTTTCTGTACCACACTGGGGATGGCATTGCTGGATCAGGGCATAGTTAATTACCTTGTCCCCTGGATCCAGCAATGTCCCCCCGCTATGTCAGCAGGCTGTGTCTTCCGGCCGATTCACTCTGTGTGCCAGGCTTCCGTTCACTGCGGAGACCGGCGGCAAATTCAAAAAGTGAAACACACAGTACACATACAGTACACTGTAATCTTACAGATTACATTACTGTATCAAATCATTTCACATCCCCTTTGTCCCTAGTGCTTTGTCCAATGCCCTGCATGCACTTTTACATTATATATGTCATTCTTTCTGCCTGGAAACATGAGAATGTCCATGGCATTCAAAAAGCATTCCTTTATGTGAAAAGTGGTTTTTGATCAGCTAGAAAACAGCGATAGTAAATAAGAATCATTTGCAGAGTTGAGTGATACTGAATTTCAGTGTTTTTGATTTGATTACATTATTGAATACATTTTATTACTATTATGTTATTATTTTTGATAATTATTTATAGTTATTTATTATATCATAATTTATGATTTCGTGTTTTAAACTTTATCATACCCGGGATGTCTACTAGACTCTTGTTTGGACAGATTTAAGTGAGTTATTCCTAAGAATTACAGGCTTACAAATAAAACACCAAACTTCTATGCAAAACAATGTACCGCTTTTAGATGCAAAAATCTGGCATAATCATACAGCCAGGGAGGTTAAGTAAAGATTATCTCCACCTGTAGTGGAATCATGCAGAAGAATGCATTGATATAGATTATAATTATACCACAAGATGAAGGAAAGAAGTTAATTGACAGCGCAGTTAAAGTTTTGTTAAGCAGTTCATGCATACTCATACAATAATTCACTGTGTTAAAGGCAAGTACTATGTAATTTTAATTTTACAATACACAGTGAAAATACTTTTATAGGAACTATAGTAATTAAATCCACCCAGTGCTAAGCAACCCTGACAACAAAGATGGTGACCTGTAGTTAGGAAATACAGCTTAATCATCTCCCTGCCCGCAGCCCTGTCATTGCACAATGAAGAAGCAGCAGCAGACTGATGACTCATCACTCTGCCTTCCCCTTCAATCAGAATGTTACCTGTCAGCACATATGCATTGTGGCACATCTAATTGGTTCCTAGTTCTGGGATTACAAAAAGTTGATACTAGGACAGATGGAAGTACCTAGGACAGTTGTATCTAGAAATATATGTATATGCCTGAAGTTCATAATTAATTATTCAAAGTTATCAGCAACATAGTAATTAATGCATGTTGAAGAAAGGTGCTCAAACTTATGTTCCCCTGAGATGAATTAGATTTGTGCATGACATGTGTTTTTTACATTTGTTTCTACTGTCCACAGATTGGTATAAGAGCTGAAGGACTCACTCAGATGCTGAGACGACAAGATATTCAGTTTAAGCAATTGCCAATATATAAGAAGATCGCACAGATTGTGAAATTGGTGAGACTGGCTTACTTTATTCTTTTATATCACACCAACCTATTCCAAAGTGCTATACAGAGTTTATTAAAGCGGTTTACAACAGTTCCTGCCTTGTAGGAGCTTGCAATTTAGTAAAAGATGTAGCTTAAATCCTAAGGCTCTAGAAAAAAAAAAAAACAACCTTCCACCCACCACCACCCTCCATTGTCTAAGCAAAAGCTTCAGCTGTTCTTTTCAATTTTCAAGGTAACAAAACAGCTTGGTTTCATTTATATACTGAATGTATGATTTTATATGCAAGGTGGGGGCTGAGAAGAAGGAGCAGTTATGATTGGTACTCCTCCTGACCACATGTGACCAGGAGCAGCTCTACACTAGGCTTACAGTAGATGTACTTACTGCATTAATATAGGCACAAAGCCACTTTGGTAAAAAAACAATGGATATGCCAAAATAGTTGTAGAGGGAAACCAGAGCAGCTAGAAACCCACACAAACATGGTTACAACATACAAACTCCAGGTAGACATTGTATCTCGTGCAACTAAAAAGAGTTTTGGGAGTTTTTTCCTCTCCTTAGTTCCACCCTTATTAAATGTTTCACAATACATCAACTTGCACCTTTGTACTTTTTTTTGACAGTTAAAGGGATTCAGGGCACAACCTTTGCAGATGCCACTGCTTTCTATGTACGTCAAGGTCTACAGCCAGGAGCTTTCATTCAATGATATCAGCAAAAACACCATCCAGACTATAACTCAGGTAAGCACTGCCTCTGGTTCAGAAATATAGAATCTACCTATCTTTTGCCTGTTGTCCCCTTTAACATACAATCTTTTTATTTGATTCGATTTAGGCAATAAACGAGCCAGCAGAAAGGCATGCTTCCATCAAGAACATCATCAACAAGCTTTTGAATGGCTTCGTGGGCCATTATGCTCGAGCGATCGTGGCTACTGAGGCCCGCCACATCTTACCCAGCACTGTTGGTTTGCCAATGGAGGCCAGCTGGCATACCATCATTGTGGGAAATGCCCCGATCAATGGTATGTACATCTCTTTTTTTTTTTTTTGCATATGGAAATTATCATGTAGTGTGTGATATGATAAAGGGACAGTCTTCTCAGAGCTGATCATTTAAAGTGTGTCAAAACTGTTGGGTTGAATTGCCCAGGAGCTTGTCGCCAGGTATACTCCAACCCCAGCCTGCTGATAGGACAGTGAAAGAAAAATAGACTATATTGTCAAAAGTATTGAGATGCCTGTCTTTACACGCACGTGAACTTTAATGGCATCCCAGTCTTAGTCAGTAGGGTTCAATGTTAAGTTGCCCCTCCCTTTGCAGCTATAACAGCTTCAACTCTTCTGGGAAGGCTGTCCATAAGGTGCAGGCCAGTCAGGTTCCTCCACCCCAAACTCACTCAACCATGTCTTTATGGATCTTGCTTTGTGCACTGTTCCAAATCATTTGGTGGGGGGGGGGGGGGATTATGGTGTGGGGTTGCTTTTTAGGGGTTGGGCTTGGCCCCTTAGTTCCAGTAAAGGGAACACTTAAGGCATCAGCATACCAAGACATTTTGGACAATTTCAGGCTCCCAACTTTGTGGGAACAGTTTGGGGATGGCCCCTTCCTGTTCCAACATGACTGTCACCAGTGCACAAAGCAAGGTCCATAAATACATGGATGAGTGAGTTTGGGGTGGAGGAACTTGACTGGTCTGCACCTCAACCCGACAGAATATCTTTGGGATGAATTAGTGCAGAGACTCTGAGCCAGGCCTTCTCATCTAACATCAGTGCCTGATCTCACAAATGCGATTCTGGAAGAATGGTTAAACATTCCAATAGACACACTCCTAAACCTTGTGGACATCCTTCCCAGAAGAGTTGAAGTTGTTATACCTGCAAACTCAGCATTGAACCCTAAGGACTAAGACTGGGATGCCATTAAAGTTCATGTGCGAGTAAGGGCAGGTGTCCCAATACTTCTGTCAATATAGTATAAATAAATAGTCTACCCTGCGCTACCTCTAATTCAATTAAATCATATACAGGTGGATGCAAACAGTATAATTGTGTTCCCACAACCTATGTATAAATAATATTAAGAGTGACATCAGTGGCGGCTGCTCCATAAGGGGCGCCCCCCCCCCTCCCCTGCCTTCCTCTGGATCAACTGCGGGTGAAGGATTGTGGATATGGGACTATATGGTTATATATATTTTTTCTTTTTTTTATTGGTTAAACTAGGTGGACTTGTGTCTTTTTTCAACCTGACTAACTATGTAACTATCCATGCATCCGGCCCCCTGATCTACATACAGGGAGCCGGACTATGGATTCCAATGGGGGGGGGGGGGGTTTCTTAAAGCACGTGATTAGAGCCTTAGGCTCTAATAGGCTTCAAAACAGGGTGGGCTCGGGAGCACTGTGCCCTGATCTCACCCAGTTGTGTGACACTAGCGAATTAATATTCGCTATTCTTCCTCATTCTTCTCCCGGCAAATCAGGAAGCCCCTATTGGCCAGGTAGTCTTAGGAGGTTTTGGGGGGGATGTTGGATGACTCGCCGTCCATCTCCCATCTCAGATAATATTAATGCTCTTCCATTATTACCAACTCTAAACGTGAAATACAATTAGTGTGCAAAAATACCACTCAACATCCATAAATCATATATACATCATAAACTGTGTCAATGTGCAACTGTGCCAGTGCATGGCTATATAAAAAAGTCTCTTCTATATATAATCACAGTCTCTTGGCGAAGAATGGCCAATAATTCTTCCTTCCTCAAAAAACCTTCTAATATCCCACCACTTGTGTAGTTTTAATTACATAAACAGTGATTCCCACCACTGTTCACTCATGCCCTCACCTCAAACCGTGGACCTGTTATGCGCCAGGTCAAATATCACTTTCCCCACCAGGAGACTACTTTATAGATCCTCTCAGATGGGGTCTCTCCTGTAAGCCTCCTCCTATTGCCACTTTAAGATGATCTCACATATATGGGTGGGTATCCATGAGGAACCTGACTGTGAAGACACATGTTGGGCAGAGTCAGGTTACTGATTGAGTGCCAAAACCAGAAGTGACAAGGGAGCCGCGGCCCTACCATTCTGTCATACATGCTGTATAGTTTTTTTATGTATGTAAGTGCAATTTGAATTAAATAAAACATGTATTTAGACATACTACACTACGGAGATCCCCTCTGTTATGTGAGTCTCTTGCAGGACGAATATGCTATCTTTTAAAGGGCCATACACCCTTATTTCTTCTTTCTTTCATTTATTCAGTTATTTGTTGATTTTGATATATTTAATTCTTTTGTACAGTTGCTGTTAAGGTGACCCCGTCCTTCTCACCAGACTCTAGCATCAGTCAGCTGCTTCAATCTGAGGTGCACATCACTGCAGACATCAACCCAAGGTGAAAACAAACTTTGTGTTTAATTGCCAATAAAGTTGTTTGTGAGAGAAGCAAACTATGTTTCACAGACTGCTGATTCATTAATGCACCATGTCTATTATGTTTCCTACAGCGCGTTAGTTCATGTGATAGCCACCATGGGAGTAAACAGCCCTTCGATACAGCATGGGTTGGAGTTCCATGCCAAAGGTCTTGTAAACACGCCTGTGAAAGTAGATGTTATTGTAAACCTAAAGGAGAATAATATTAAGATTGAATCGCAGCCACCCCAGCAAGAACTAGATCTTATTCGTATAAGGTATTGTTGATTTAACTATGGAATTTTTGAAGTCTTCTTTCTCTTGACTATTATTAATCAATGCAGTCTTCAGACAGACTATAGCTAGCGACATCAGTATATAACAGAGACCAGCACAAAAAATGTATAGTTTGGGACATTAATAAAAGCAGGTTCTTGTAGGGGGATATGGGCTTTCAACTTGAATGGAAAACTATGAGATGATGCTGGATATGGTAGTTCCAGCATTGTGTATGTGATCGTGTGGTTGACCTTGTTTCAATACATTTTTTTCCAGTGGCCAAACACATGTTGTCTCAAGAAATGTTGAAAACTTGGATGAAAGTAAAAAGATACAACTTGTGCCGGAATCAGACAACCAGAACATCCTGAAGAAACACTTTCAATCATCAGGAAAGGCATCAACAGAAGCAGCTAGCTCCGTGGTAACCAACAAGGAACTCTATATACCCTGGGAGGTGGCATCTTCCAAGTGTTTCTTATAATCATTTCACTATCTCATTCCGTTTTTTTTAGGAATCTTTATCAGAGGTTGGAAGCAAGAAATATGTGAATCTGTCCTGGAAGTCACATTTATTTGGAGGTTTACTGAAGAAAGCATTCTCCCATTTACATTTTTGTCTTGGAATTCCCAAAACCCCAGTCAAATTTTGCCTTCAGCACAAGTCATATAATGCAGCAAGCAAAGGGCATTCCTTGTTCTATCAAGTGTTGGGCACTCATGAGACTAAGCTGACAGTAGGACCAGGTAATGTATTCATGTTGGCTCTGTAATATACTTGTCGCATGCAGGTGAAATTTCTGTACAGTTTTGTGATCGGTGTTATTGTGTCTACAGCACACACAAATCCCCCCATACAGAAAATCCAAACTGAAATCACTGTCGGGCAAAAAGCAGCTTCCAAAGTAATTGCTCTAGTTGATGTAGAGAAGCACGAGGGAGAGCAGATGGAGCAATCTGAAATAATAAAGAGGCTGAAACTCGTCCTTGGAATAAAAGATGATCTTACTGTAAGGGATTTTTTTAACATTAAATCTTTATTGGAAATTGTTTACATATAAACAGTACAGAGTTGTCATGTAGCAAAGAGTGACGAACAACAATAAGAAAGTTTCAGTATACATCTGGTACATACTGCATATCTTCCATAATATCAAACATCAAGAATGAAAGTATTGCTGATACAGTTGTGCTCATAAGTTTACATACCCTGGCAGAATTTATGATTTCTTGGCCATTTTTCAGAGAATATGAATGATAACACAAAAAGATTTCTTTCACTCATGGTTAGTGTTTGGCTGAAGCCATTTATTATCAATCAACTGTGTTTATTCTTTTTAAATCATAATGACAACAGAAACTACCCAAATGACCCTGATCAAAAGTTTACATACATTGGTGATTTTGGCCTGATAACATGCACACAAGTTGGCACAAAGGGGTTTGAAAGGCTATTAAAGGTAACCATCCTCACCTGTGATCTGTTTGCTTGTAATGAGTGTGTGTATAAAAGGTCAATGAGTTCCTGGACTTCACTCATATTCATATTCTCTGAAAAATGGCCAAGAAATCATACATTCTGCCTGGGTAGTTTTTGGCCTCCTATTCACTCTATCCCACCCCCCCCCCCCCATACAAAGAGAAGCCAAATTTGCCCTGCTACACTGCCCAATTCAGGGCCTGTTCACCTACCAATGTAAGCTCACTACCTACCTATTTTTGTCAGCCAAAAGAACACTTGCCCAAGCTTGGAAAAAACAATCTGTTCCCTTCCAGAGGGAAAGAAACCACATGACCCCCTTAATGCTTAACGAATAGATGTCTAGCATCCGCATAGACACCGATGCTAAGTTTCTGAAAGTTTGGGAACCATGGCTGTCTTATGCCTTTCCTACTCTCCCCCCAACCAGCTTGGGTCACCTATGATGGACGGCCTCGATGTTCGTGGGCCCTTACCTCTCCCCCATCTCTAGTCCTTTAAACCAGTCCCTTTTTCCCCTCTAGCTTTCCTCATCCTCTCCCTGGCTTCCCGATCATTAGGTGCGCCTTCTCTCTTTCCTTAGCACCACCTTTCTACCTACCTTCCTTCTGGTTTCTGATGTATCTCTTCTTCTTAGAGTTGTATAGGCTTTAAATTGCACCATTGTGTAGATATTGGTGGGCCTAACGGACACCCTGTTGTTGTAGGGAACCTTCCCAGGATCCCTTGGCCTGCATAGCATTATGAAAAGGCCTATCTCCCGTTGTTACATCATTTCTCGGTTCATGCTGCTGTAGTTTATCTATTTTTGTTAGCTAACTTTTGTTACCACTGTCCACACTAGCTCCTGCATGGGTGGAAAGTTGACATGTTAGCTACTTGTTAAAATGAATAAAAATGATTGAAACAGAAGGTATTGTTGATAAGGGAATTACAATCAGGCGTGTAGTGATGCATACTTAACAAACATACCTATAAAATGGATGTTCAAAATAACAAATGAATTGACTTATTGAGCAATGCAGAAATAGACAAATATAAAAAGGAAGAACGTAACTTGGTGTCAAATATGGGCATATGAAGGCATTTTATGTCTCAATAAAATACAGTATGTTAATGTAACCTATTATTCTTTTACCAAGTAGTAGTAAATGATTTGTGAGAAGAAGGTGGTGCTCTGAGTTTTGATTTCTTGCTTACAAATTACTTCTCTCTTAACTGCAGGCCACCAACATAACCCTAGCACGAAAAAGGCAGCATAAACAGCATAAACAGATACGTCAAAAACAGAAACATCAAAAGTACAACTTGGCAGAAGGCGAGACAGAACTTGCCCGTAAACAATCATCTCAGTCTTCAAGTTCTTCGTCCGCTTCTTCCTCATCTTCCAAAAGTTCAAGCAGCAGTAGTAGTAGAAGGCAGAGCGAGCAGAACAGGCAGAAATCCACTAACAAATCTGCACAGGATCAAAAGCAAAAGGGCCACAATAAGAGGCGGAGTTCCAGCAGCAGCAGCAGCAGCAGCAGCTCAAGCAGCTCAAGCAGTAGCAGCAACTCAGGCAGGAGAACTACCAGTAGCTCAAGTAGTAGCAGCAGCAGCAGTGAAAGCAACAGCAGGCCTAGAAAACACAGAACAAGCAGTAGTAGTAGCAGCAGCAGCAGCAGCAGCAGCACTAGCAGCCACAGCAGAAGCAGAAGGAGCAGCAGTAGCAGCAGCAGCAGCAGTAGTAGCAGTAGCAGCAGCAGCAGAGGCAGTAGCAGCAGCAGCTCCAGAAGACACAGTAAGGAAAAACAACAAAAGGACCAGCAGAAACATCCCCATCAACATGGCAAGCAAAGCAGCAGCAGTAGCAGCAGTAGCAGTAGCAGCAGCAGCAGCAGAAGCAGAAGGAGCAGTGGCAGCAGTAGCAGCAGTAGCAGCAGTAGCAGCCAACAAGAAAAGGTAACCACAACAGCAATATATCTTTGTAGTATCTGTAATACCTACCAATTGCTTAGAATACTCGTCTATGCTAACATAATTAAGGCATTACCACAGCCAAAGCAAATCATATAACTGCCATGAGGCCCCAGAAGGGAAGAGAAGACCCAGTCCACATCTGAATAGGGGCTGTATGATTGCTTTCTTGTAGAGTATGGATATGCCACTTTTTAACACAAGGATCGCACATTGATCCGCCTGCCTGGACAACCTTAATTCTGGCTGACTGCAAAGCTTTGGTATACAGCACAGTGATTCAACAGAATCAAGTTAAGTCTCTTGGAAGTCCTTCCTGTGCCTAATTCTTATTGTATGGCTACAACTTACAACTGTTCAACAAGCATTGGTAGGAAGTGTTAAAGTAGAAGTTCAGCTTAAAACTAACTAACTCTAAATCTACTCACAGTCACATTCTAAGACTAATCTATCTAACCCTGTAAAGCAAAAATCGCTATACATACTTTTTCTGCAGCCGATCCTATGCGGTCAGCCACGGCTTCTCTGTGTAGGTGTGTGCAGGAGGGGCAGCGGACAACGGAAGCCCCATAGTAAGTCTATGGGTGACATCACTTCCCAGGCATTTCCCAGCCGTTGTCGGCTGTCTCCTGCACACAGCATCCGCTGCTGGAGACTGGACTTAATCGGCTTCAGGAAAGGTATGTATAGTGATTTTTGCTTTACAGGGTTAGGTAGGTTAGAATGTGGCTGCCAGTAGAGTTAGATATAGTTAATTTTAAGCTGAACTGCTACTTTAAGCAGTAGATGTACATTATAGGCTGCTTGCTTTTGTAAACTGGAGTGCATTACAGACCATCTACTACTGATAGGTGCCCCATCAAAATGATGCTATTGAGCCCTGTCATTTCTAGTAAAAAAAACCTTACTGACAGTAGCATCATTTGTTGCTATAATTGACATACAGTGTAATTTTGTTAGTTAATGTATATTAATCTGTTATGTTCTCTTTACAGGGATATAGACAGATTTACAACCTTCGCTTTAGTCCAGGCAAAGGACAAAAGGTAAGTATCCCCTTTCTAAAAGGGCTCTGTTTTTAACCTCAAACATTTATTTTGGGTGCCATGTGCAAAATATATGGTACACAGTGGGACTGTGCATAAAAGCTATGATCATTGGTTTGTACCATTGACCATGGATTATGGATGGATTGTACCATGTACCATTTATCCGTGTACCATGGATTATACCATTCTACAAAAAGTCCAAGACTCCAGTCATCCTGTAAAAATGTTTATCAATTCAACAAAGTCAAAATCTTACAATTTTGGCGTATTGATATCTGTTTAGCCAGGGGTATCAACACCACATTTCCCTTTGCAAAATTTGATATATAAGTAACGTTTCTCAAAATGTAAGCTTTTGCAGGGATAGCCAAACAGGTTATGATGAGGTGGGCTAAAAAGAAACATAAACTCTTCCACTAAACCAGCACAGTAAAGCACAGTGAAGGAGTCTGCACATGTCACATCCATCACAAATCCCAAAAATTATAGGTTGCCTCTGTGCTGTAAACCAGCAGTTTTGGATGTGTATACACAAAAAAGAAAGGCAAAAATGGGAACCAAGAAAGAATTTTTGCTCACTGGACTTTCATGAGTCGTGCCAAATAAAATTGATACCAAAATGTAAAAAATATGCAAAATATATTAAATGTTTAAGTTAAAATCAGACATATTGAACTTAGTGTATATCGAAGTACAAAAGACACAATATACATGTGTTCCTGTTGGGTTACATATATACAAATTTGCAAAAGCACTTTAATTGATGCATATTCATACTGTAATCTCTACGCGTTTTGTAGAGCAGTACCCACATCTGTATAAAGATCATATAAATCTATATCATATATAGATCAATAAAATAAGCTGCTTATATGTAGATGAAACCTCCAAAGGCAGTAAAAAGTCATCCATATAAAAGATATACTTACGCAACCAGAAATCACAAAGATGCACAGAAAAGACACCAGGAATGGCGTAGGTATATAAAAGATCACAGCTAAATTAAGCCAGGCCCCTTTTTAACATTTTGGTATCAATTTTATTTGGCACAACTCATGAAAGTCCCGTGGGCAAACATTTTTCTTAGTTCTCATATGTTTTAGGGACTAAGTTCTGCCATCGTCTTAGCAATTGTGGCCTCCCTCTTCTTTGTATAGAGGCAAAAATTGAACTTTTTAGTTGTTACCACTCAGGAAGTGTGCAAAATACTTATAAAATCATTTACTTTATATTGGTTTAACAAAACAGTTGCAAATCACAATTGTTTAAAACAGAGTTATTGCATCGTCATGTAGTACTGCAGAAACAAGTCCTCATGACTAGCCCACAAACATTGCCCAGCAAAGTTATCTAATTCAACCATATTATTATAGCACCTCATATGTCATTACAGATATAGCAATGGGGTTGATTTACTAAGACTGGAGAGTGCAAAATCTGGTGCAGCTGTGCTTGGTAGCCAATCAGCTTGTAAGATCACCTTGTTCAATTAAGCTTTGACAATAAAACCTGGAAACTGATGTTTCTATGCAGAGCTGCACCAGATTTTGCGCTCTTCAGTTTTAATAAGTCAACCCCATTAAGTTGCTGTGTTAGTTTTTTTTTTTTTTGTGTATACATATCTCATTGGGATGTGATATTGATTTCATCCACTGATACACTTGTATATTTCTGTAGCAGTTGTGGATGCACATCTGCTACAGATGTATAAATGAATGCTTTGCTTGGCTACCCCCACTACCTTAAAATGAGAAGTAAATTGAAGTAAGACATGCAGATGTCTTCTGTTTTAAGAAAGCTCCACTGAGCATGGCAGATCAAGATTTATAGATGTATAATATTACAGACATGAATAAAATACTGTAAATTAAGCTACCATTTCATTTTCTAGAAGGCCAGCAAACAACGAGCAGATGCTTCATCCTCATCCTCATCCTCAAGCTCTTCCAGCAGAATCAGTTCTCCACGCAAGGTAAGCATGGTGTCTGAGATTTTTCCTGCTAAACTCCTCTCCAGTTGGTAAGATCCTTCTTACATCCTGTTCTTTTGTTTTCCAACTCTGCATAGGGCAAATTTTTGGGAGACAACACTCCTCCAATACTGGTTGTGACTGTAAAGGCCATCAGACATGACAACTCACACCAAGGATACCAGATGATTGTCTATGCACAGTATTCTATCTTGAAACCCCGCATACAGGCCTTCATTGTGGACCTTGACAAGACAAGCAGGTGGAGAGCATGCCTTAACGCTGGAGTGGTGAACTTACATGAAGCTGTGGTACGCTAACAAGTTTCTCTGTCTTGTGTACAAAAATTTAAAAGCCTTAAGCTTTCCATACCTTACATTAAAACAATTTTGGGTTTTTCAGGCCAGCTTGAAGTGGGGACAAAACTGTCAAGAATATAGTATCGTTACCAAGGCTCAACTTGGTCTTTTGGGATGGCAGCCAGCTGTGAGAGTCACTACTGAGTGGTCTAGAGTCCCATCTCTAATGAGGTCTCTTATTGGAAAGTAAGTTTTATTAGGATTTATACAGCGCTAATGATGGTTTTTATACTGTCATCACCAAGGCTTTAATAATCATCAAATAAACAAATAGATGAAACACCAGGAATGAGAAATGTGTCCAAAAATAATCTTAAACTATAAATTTTCCAAAAGAGACAGACGCAAGTCGTAGGGGAGCAGTGACTAGATGATGGTACAGAGATGAGGAAAAATCAGTTGGTGGAAGTGAAATGTTAGGGCTTAAGGTTTATACGGTGTCCTGAAAAGATGGCACTATAAACATGTGTTTGAAGACTAAAGTTAGCCATAGTGCTCTTTACATGGGCGGCCATGGGATGGTAAATTTCAACATTACAGCCGGACAGGGTAATGCACATGCCACAACAATGGCAATCTTATTTTAGCCTGCAGAGCTTGTCAGGTGCTTCCGTCTGTCAAACTGGCCCATTGAGCAATGGGAGCATGCTGCAACAGCAAGTCAAATATTAGGCTCACGAATGCAATTTTCTAATACAAAATCCGCTTTGGGATAAGAAAAAGATGTCTGCTACTATACTGCCCTCTGCAAAGCAGTCCATCAGAACACATTTTAGGGTAAGCCCTACCACCAATGTCAAAGAACCCATACACTGTTAGATTTTTTTTTGTTCAGCCACCAGTTAGTCAGATGAGATTCTTCAAATTTCTTGCACTTCCTGTGGCAGCTGTCAACATGCCAAATTGGACGCAGCCGCTGTTTGGCTGTAAACCTTCTGTACCTCTCTTTCAATTTTTCAATCAAAGGATATCAGGCGGGAGGGGGTTTATAGGGCCACCCACATAGCAAATTGTATCTGCTTAATCAGGAACCAGCCCAAATTTGTATAGTGTATGGCTATCTTAAGAGAGTTGGTAGTATATATCTGATGATTTAATGACAGGTGAGTCCTGATAAAAGGTGCAGCTCAAGGTAAGCCCTGGGGTTATACGTGAGAAACAGGGACAATGTTGAATGTAATATTTCAGTTCCTTTAACTGCCCATGGCATTCTTTCCTGAAGACAATGAGGATTGTAATCACAGTTCACAGCACTTTCCATGTATGCTTTTCTGGTTGCCCTGTATTTTAATTTAAATGCTTTAAAAAGCTCAATATGCCTTAAAACAGAGTTCCACCCAAAAGTGGAAGTTCTGCTTTAAGTCCTCCTCCCCAGCTCCGAATGCTCAAACTCAGCTTTTGGGGAGGAGGGGATACCCAATTTTTTTGGGTACTTCCGCTCCGGTTGCCTTAGGCGATCAGAAGGGAAAGGTCTCCTTCCCCCTCCCTCCCGAAGTCTTCTGGGACAAAGGACAGGTCCTAGAAGACTTCGGGACCAATCACAAAGCGCAGCATCGCTCCCGCATGCGCAGTGTGCGCCCAGCCATGAAGCCTCGGCTGGGTGCCCACAGTAGCAATGCTGGTGCCGTGGAGGGGAGGGGGAGAGGAGCCAGGCTCCATGCAGCTCCATAGGTGGACCGGGAGACAGGGGAGTGTCTGTTTATTAAGTCAGCAGCTACACTTTTTATAGCTGCTGACTTATAATAAACGTAAGGAAAGGGCGGAACTCCACTTTAATAATATCTGTAAGTCTTATATTGATGTTAAATGTTCTTCCTGTGTTTTTTTTTTTAGCTTGGACAAATATTTCCCTGGGGCTGCTTACTTGCTTGGATTCTCTGAGAGTTACAAGAGGAACCCTCAGCGTCAAATCAGAATCACTGTGGCCCTCGGCTCTCCGCGTACTGTTGATATTCTTATCCAGCTTCCAAGGGTAAAAAATATATATATATATTACTGTGTGTATTGCACCTGCCAGTTCTCTGCTTGTCCTGGTGACCATTATCACTGAGACAGAACATAATTCAAAATTGTACAATTGTCACTGGGCACAGGGTAAAGGATGGTAATTGTTGCATACCCAAAAATGAGCCACTGCATGGACCAAAACAACATTCACCCATCAATATCTACATAGCTACTTAATCAGTTGTTAGCATAGATGTAGGAATTGACATTGTCTCACTGGTAATAAGGAACGTGGGCACCTTGAACCCCTAAATCCAGCTATGCATGGATCAGATATGGTCAGTTAAGCAGGGAATGGCTGAATTTCAATCCATGTATGGTCAGGGTGGTTATACACAAGTAGATCTATCAATGGACTTGTGCAAAACCAGCCTGTCAGCCAGGTTATTCCTAAACGATCAGTGCCACCATATATGGTCTGCAACATTGATCACTGCATTCTGCCAGTGGGGGAATGCTCTCCACCGGCAAAATACAATAACTCCCCCCATCCCCCATCCACTTTGAATGTGTGGATGGGGGATTTGGTAAATGCATCATGTATGACATGGCTTAGTCACTGTGTTTGTATGTCCTTATAATCAAAGACATTCAGAATATTAAAGCAGCATCTGGACTAGAGAACGATTTGGGTGATAAATACAATAGGGCTAAGGTGAAGAGGTGGAAGGAATCATGTATTAGGGTCTTCCCCGATGCCCTGTAATCAACTTAGGATTAGTGAAAAATACTTATATATTACAGGAACTAATTGTAGTGCTTTTTTGGTGTCATTAATTTGTTACATGGCAACTAATCTCTATGTTCTTATTGGCTGGTTGCAGATTACCCTGCACTACAATGCTCTCAGAATCCCAGTGCCAATTCCAATCCGACGCATTTCACAGAGCGACATCCTACAGGCTCCATCGCTGAATATTCTTGCTGAATCTCCCCAGATCCTTAAGGAATCTTTGCAAGGTTTGATGAGCTAAAAGATTGTACAAAAAGAAACAGTGACTACAGTGGTGCTCTTTTACATGCTGACTAGTTTCACTTGTTTACAGGAGAATGCAAGGTATCTGAAAACCAGATCACAACATTCAACGGAGTGAATCTGGCCCAGACCATACCCAAGGGCTGCTACCACATCCTGGCCCAAGACTGCAGTGAGGAGTTAAAGTTCATGGTCTTGGCAAAGCCATCCAAGGATGAGCCTAGCAAATATGACATTAACATCAAACTTGGTTTCTAGTAAGTACATGATGTATGTGTGCAAACTGCTGTTATAACGTATGGCATTAAAGTGGCACTAATCAATATCCTTATTGTCCAAAAATAATTAATATTAATGCACGTGCAGTGCACGTTAGTTGCGGTCATGGGCACTGCTCTACATACACTACAAATCCCATAGTCCATCTCAGCGAGCAACATAGGGTGGCTATGTTACAACATACAGTTGGATCGTGGAGAACGAACATAGCCACCCTCTAACAGGAAGTCAGATCACAGCAGTAAAAAAAAAAAGAGAATTTGGAGAGTAAGACCCCTTTCACACATGGGCGGTTTTTCAGGCGCTTTAGCGCAAAAATACCACCTGTAAAGTGGCTGAAAAACTCCCCAAAATCCACCAGTGCTAAAAGCCTGAATGCTTTCACACTGGGGTGGTGCGCTTGCAGGACACGAAAACAGTACTGCACCACTTTGTGGTGGTTCAGGAGCGGTGTATATAATGGGACACGCTTCCGAAGAGGCTGAATACTGCTTCGGAAGTGCGCGCGCCAGCGCTTTTAGCCCCCGAATAGCTTTACCGCTTAAACATTCAAATGATAACATTAAAATCAATAAAGGAAAACATGTTAAAAAGTCCCCTTTCCTTTTTTCATTCAGTGAGATTAACATGTACCAGCAGTCTGGTGCTACAGAAATGACCATCAATGGCCACGCTCTTTCTATGGAACAGCTCCCATATGAATCCTTTGGTGGTATGTACCCTTTTTCTACATAAATAAAGACATGTGAGGTGGATTGTGCTAAAATATAAAGCTAAAATATTTGTTGCCTCAACAGAACCAGCAGTGAAGATTTTCAAGACGGAAACAGGTGTGTGCATGGTAGCACCCGACTTTGGTATCGAGAAAATTAACTATGATCAAGGAAATGTTCAGGTATTAACCTCATGTATCCTTTATATCTTTGTATTTCCTCAAACGGTGCCTTTATGATACAACGTGTAGTTCATATGCAATAAACTGAGCCAGACAGTGAAAGCATTCCAGGATGGGAATAGAATATGGATTAATGCAAAAACATACCATCTTATCTGTTGTATGTCTGTCATACCAGGTGCGACCAACTCTCACCATGAAAGGCCAGTTATGTGGTATATGCGGTCGTAATGATGATGAGATAGTTCACGACTTCCGAAGACCTGATGGATCTGTTGCCAAGGATGCAGCTAGCCACATTCATTCTTGGATCCTTCCTTCTCAGTCCTGCACAGAAGGTACTCCTAGAAACCAACTCTAGGTGGTTGATGGTGACGGTGGGAAGCTTGTATAGTCAGCAACCAATTTCCCTTTTAACGCTAAAGATTAGGCTATTGGTAGATCAACCATTTTACATATTGGCCTCTAGAGGTGTATTTACAGTTCACACATGGCACCTTCCACCATCCATATCTTCTTTACAACTATAATTTTGCCCCTGGGGCATGTTAATTAACAGTAAAGCTTCTTCACAAAAATAATAACTATTGCATTTCCCAAAAGACACAGTAGGAAATAACATTATTTTAATATACAAGAAAAATAAAAGAAACTGCAATAGAAAGATCAGATCAATGAAATACTCAATAATTGTCATAAGTACAGTAAGTCTATAAAGGGGATTTAGGGGTTAGCTTAGGGAAGGTATAGTAATATTTTGGGCTAATTGCAGAGCTGCACAAGCACTAACAACAATAAAATGAAGGTGGAGAACAGTCTTTAGTCTTTATTTAATAGTTCTATTTTTCAAAGGGAGACTGGGGGGACTAAGAAACCTTGTCTAAAAATGTAATTCATCCTTTGCTTCACCTATTCTGCTAAGGTTGCAACCTTCAACACACTCTTGTGAAGCTCGAGGATGAAATCTATGGTGAAAAGTCCAAGTGTTATAATATTCATCCTGTCTTGCGCTGTTCCAAACAATGTCGTGCAGTCAAGTCCGTTGATGTGCCCATTGGTTTCCACTGTCTGCCCTATGGTAGGTGTTCATTCAACTTCTGTGTTTAAAGTGAAAATACCAGCTTAATAAAAAAAGTACATCATTGGGCCTTTTCTTTCAAGAAATATAGTTTTCATTTACAAAGAGTTAACATTAAAAGAGTAATATATAACATATCTGATTGATGAGCAGTCTGAATTGATCTGAATTTAGCAGTCTGTGTTGCCCTCTACATATTGTATCATACCTTAGCAACAGGAAGAGGAGACAAAGTTTAGTTGCTAGAAGGGAAATAAACATATTTTTAACTCAAACACTTGCATGATACCCAAAGTTGCCTTTCTTTTTAAAAAGTTGTACAAAACTCTGTTAGGGAATAGCTTGTGGTAGTTAATCACACATGAACTGGACTGGCCTTGTAATGCTGAAGATGTTTCACCACTAAGCCAAATACATAGCCCCCCTACTGTTCCTGATTAGGCCTCGTTCACATGGGGGTACTTAAGTCTGTCTTTTGCCTGCCTGGGATGCACAGATGTTCCATGCATCCCCAAGCAGGTAGTCCTCATTCAAATCAATTGGAGTGCAGAGACTGCACAGACACAGCCGCTGTTCCCAATTTGACATCCTTGTGGGTGCTGGTACGTTTCTGAACTCACAGCGTTATCAATGAGGCCTTAAGGCCTTTGAGAGACAGTCAATCTTTTGGAACTAAATCCATCTGTCCCTCTTTCCTCCTTAGTTGTTCCTTTTATTGGTCTGACGTATAGCCCACTACAAAAGAAAAACAGTATTATATAACTATGTGTTTATAGTGCACTAAACTATTCATCCAAAAGATAAAGCAGCCTTTCTCAACCTTTTCAGCACAGAGGAATCTTTGAAATAACTTTCCTGTCACAGTGAATCTCTGCTAAAAATTTCTATATCTACAACTCATGTTTCTTACGCTTGTGGTCATTGGGAAGAACTACTCCCTTACAGATTGTAAAAAGATCATTGGTGTCAGTGGGAACTTGTCGGAGAGGCAGACATTGCTCATTGCTCAAGGAACCCCTAGCAACCTCTGGAGGAACTCTAGTGTTCCACGGAACCTTGGTTAAGAAACCCTGCTCTATAGTATTGAATTTGTTACTTTAAAAAAGCCAGGTGTCCTTTGGCCTACCTACTGCTAAAAAGTATCTGAGAAATAGTTTCCCTATGGACAATTCAACTAATCACAATAGTGTCATGAGGTGTGTCAAGGCAGATGTTGATTGTCCAAGAACATGATGGGAGGTATGAAAGTTTATGAAAACACCCCATTCCCCACACTTATGTGAATTGAGGAATCCACTTAGATGAGTAGTGAAATGTCTTCAATATTCCCAAACAAGTCTAGGTGATTGTGGATAACTACTACTAGCTATACCATGACCTAAATAAATGACAACCTTCACAAGCAATAATACGGCAAGAGAATATTTCTTAGGACCGTTCATACTATCGTTTGAATCTGAATAGTTGCAGTGCTTTGTTTAAGACAGTGCCTCTATTGTATGCTTCAAGCCTTGGGTCACTCTCTACACAACACTTTTTTATGAAGTCTAATTTATCATTATTAATATGTCTTCTTCCTGTAGATTCAACTATGGAGCTGGCTGAAGGACAAACATACCTAGACAAACCTGAAGATATCACAGAAATGGTAGAAGCCCACACTGCCTGTGAATGTGAATCCTGCTCATCTTAATCAGATATGACACCGTCACTTTATTATTTGGAAGTTACTTTAATTCCCTGTATAATCTGTGTAGCCCACAGAGACATGATTTTGACTTCAGGGTTATCCCAAGAAGTAATCTCTTCTTTGTAATGTATTTCATTCCCAATAAAAAGTTTGCATCCAAAAATACTGCTGTTCTGGTCTCCTTTGCCATTAAAGATTTGCATGAATAGTCTACCCTCAATGAGCAGCTATGCTGCAGTAATAAATAGAATGATGTGAAAGAGGAGAGTTACTGCAGTAAATACATTTTAATGTATTTTAGAAATGAGAGTTCAAAGAATAATTAAAACTGAAGTTTAGGTATGGTCATATTTGCATAGTTACATTGCTCCAACTTGGATGTGGGGGGGCCTACTCGCCCTGTAAATGGGTACTATACCAGGTTGTGAGGCTGGGGCCAAACTGCTCCGAGAGTGGGAATCACTCCATGGACGCACTTACTAATGCACAGGACCAGGCGGGACGGCAGTGATGCAAGAATCAGCATTAAGGTGGTATCTCATGATTACAAGTGAGCTGTCGATCTTGCTCATCACTGTGAGATATTCTTCTTGTGAAACTGTAAATCTTATCCTCCTGAATGCAGCATTTTGAGGGGGGCACCGTGGAGCTTGTGTCCCGCTCCACCGGCTCAGCTACTTTGCCACCTCACTCCCAGTGGCAGAACAAAGATCCCATTGTGCACTAAGCGTGGATCTCCACATCTGCACCAGTTAACTCCTCACTCTCCCCTACCTGCAGCTAGGTCCATAGGATCTCTGTGCTGCGGATTTGGTCCCAAATGCTGTGGGGCAGTGACCACGAGGGAGGAAGTTAAAGCACCGACTCCCTCACTAACCAGAGGACCAGTCACCCATGCCTGATACCACTTTCCCGCTGGCTGGCTGCTATAGCATTCTCACCAGTCCCAGTTAGTCATAGCAACAGCATGTTGGGCATCTTCCCTCTGTCTCCCCTGTACTGTAAAACAACACAGGAGGGTGCAAATGCCTAGTGCATTACCACCACCAAATTTTATTGAATAAAAAATGCCAAAAACATACTCACAAATATGAGTATGTTTGATACATTATGTTCCTTAATGCACCCATTTCAGTGACTTCAGACCAGACTTTCAAAAGTTAATAACTGAACAATTCATCAGTATAGTCCATAGCACAGCACACATAAGTGGCAGGGAACCCATTACTGTTAACCCCTTCCCATCCCTGGCAGCTGAAACTAGCTACACAGCTACATAGTGCAAATACCTGAACAGTGAGAATACAGTCAACTGTATCCTGTAAGCACCTGCTTACATGGGCCACTGTAAATATGTATGTGTTATTCCTGTAGGGTCCCCATGGAAGCTGGAAAACCTTGTAGTAGGCACACCTAATATAGTGATCTCCACTAGCTTCCAGGTCCCATGGCAAGCAGCTGCTCTGCTGCATTGTGAACACAGGATGTAGTTTGCTCGGCATGGGTGCCATTCAGAGAACACTGTGAATGCAAATCATTCTCTGACTGGATTAGGTGGAGAGACTGGGAGAGAATGAGAATCAGAGAATGCTTTGTATCCCTTGAGAAAATGCAAAACGTTCTCTGAATAGCCCCTATGCTGAGCAAAATGACCGTCTGTGTTCAGTGAGCAGAAGGGCATCTTCTGGGATCCTGACGCTAGAAGGAATTACTGTATTATTTATGCCTGCTACAGTGATTTGCAGCTTCCAGGGGGATCCCACAGGTATGGCACATACTGTACATGCCTACATTGGTCCAAGCTGGACCAATGTAACTATACATCAATTTCCATAACTAAACTTCAGCTTTAAAGTCAATAAATATGAATTCTGTTATGCATGCTGTTCTAATAACATTATTTTCCTAGTCATACCTCCACTTTTCTGTTACAGTGGTTGTGAAGAATATGCTTTCCCCAGAAAAGACCCAGCACTCCCAGTAATATAACAGACCTGGTCAGACACAAACCCTTTTCTTCTCTATAAGTCTGCGTGAAGACACAACACTGTGTGGTGTGGCTGTTACTCAGTTAGCTCAGTATAGGGCACTGCAGTATGAGCACCAGAAGCAGCATCTATACTGAGAAAAAAAAATATTTTATGGCACCATCTAGCAACAATCAGTAAAACATCATAACATGCAGGGGTACAAGATTAAAAAGGAATAAAAAAGTGTCAGGGCAGGTCAGTTCTCTGTCATCTATTAAATGCAACCAAAGTCTGCATCCTCCTGAAATAGAAAAACCTTTCTCCACCTAAGATAACCATGTGGCTCAACCAGAGACGGCTCTTTAATTAGGCAAATTAGGCAGGTGCCTAAGGCCTCGCACTCACAGGGGCCTCGCAGCCACCTAATTTGCCTGTGATCAATCACCAGGGTGGCATTTTGCTACCTCTGACGCTGCCCTGTGCTTTCCGGTCATTGCTGTCACTTCTATATACAGAAGCCCGGCTTCTGCAGAAGTGACAGCACAACTCTCCGGGTGGCCACACTGAATCCTCCCTGTCTGGATGCAGCTGGTCCATTCATCCAGGCACTGTACTTGCTGGCACCTGCAGCATCTCCCATCCCAGTTGCTGCCCAGAGTAACAGAGCCGAGGACGCTTTTCCTAGGCTCCTCCTCGGCTTGACCACACGAGGAGGAGCCTGGAAGAAAGAACATCTCCACCTGCATAGAGCCTGAGCCCCCACTGTATCTGAGGTCTGTGTTGGGACATTTATGGGGGGAGAAGATAGAAAAGGATTTATGGCAGGGGAAGATGGTTTGTGGGGGGGGGGGGACTTTTGCTGGAAGAGGCATGGCAATCCAGTGTAGAATGAGGATTTGGGGGAGTCATTCTTGATTTAAAGTGGCTGGTGAGAAATGCAGTCCTGAACTGTGCCTTCTGTGCATAGCATGCGCTATAACTCAGCACACTTTATGTAGCACACTCCTGACACTGTACATAATGCTCTCCTGATCTCTACACTCTTCACACCATGCACTCCTAAATCCTGGACTCCGTACACTTCTAAATCCTGGGAACCACACACTGCGCATTCCTAAATCCTGGACTCCGTACACCATGCATTCCTAAGTCCTGGACTCTGTACACTGCACATTCCTAAATCCTGGACTCTGTACACCGTCTACTCTTGAATCCTGCATTCTGTACACCGTGCTCTCCTCTTTCTTTCTTTCTTTCTTTCTTCTCTCTCTCCCTTCCTCTCTTTTTTTTATTTCTCCTTCATTCTTTTTCTCCTTCCATCCCTCTTTCTTCCTTTCTTTCTTTCTACCTTCTTCCATCCATCTTTCTTCCTTTCTCCCTCCCTCCATCCCTCTTCCTTCTTTTCTCCATCCCTCTTTTTTCCTTTCTCCCTTCCTCCATCCCTCTTTCTTCCTTTCTCCATCCCTCTTTCTTCCTTTCTCCATCCCTCTTTCTTCCTTTCTCCCTCCCTCCATCCCTCTTTTTTCCTTTCTCCCTTCCTCCATCCCTCTTTCTTCCTTCCTCCCTCCCTCCATCCCTCTTTCTTCCTTTCTCCGTCCCTCTTTCTTCCTTTCTCCATCGTTCTTTCTTCCTTTCTCCATCCCTCTTTCTTCCTTTCTCCCTCCCTCCATTCCTCTTTCTTCCTTTCTCCATCCCTCTTTCTTCCTTTCTCCTTTCCTCTTTCTTCCTTTCTCCCTCCCTCCATCCCTCTTTCTTCCTTTCTCCATCCCTCTTTCTTTCTTCCTTTCTCCATCCCTCTTTCTTCCTTTCTCCATCCCTCTTTCTTCCTTTCTCCCTCCCAGCATCCCACTTTCTTCCATTCTCCCTCCCTCCATCCCTCTTTCTTCCTTTCTCAATCCCTCTTTGTTCCTTTCTCCCTCCCTCCATCCCTCTTTCTTCCTTCCTTTCTTTCTCCCTTCTTCCATCCCTCTTTCTTCCTTTCTTTCTTTCTCCCTTCTTCCGTTCCTTTCTCCCTCCCTCCATCCCTCTTTCTTCCTTTCTCCATCCCTCTTTTTTCCTTTCTCCCTTCCTCCATCCCTCTTTCTTCCTTTCTCCATCCCTCTTTCTTCCTTTCTCCCTCCCTCCGTCCCTCTTTCTTCCTTTCTCCCTCCCTCCATCTCTCTTTTTACCTTTCTCCCTTCCTCCATCCCTCTTTCTTCTTTTCTTCGTCCCTCCATCCCTCTTTCTTCCTTTCTCCCTCCCTCCATCCCTTTTTCTTCCTTTCTCCATCCCTCTTTCTTCCTTTCTCCCTCCCTCCATCCCTTTTTTTCCTTTCTCCATCTCTCTTTCTTCCTTTCTCCCTCCCTCCATCCCACTTTCTTCCTTTCTCCCTCCCTCCATCCCTCTTTCTTCCTTTCTCCATCCCTCTTTCTTCCTTTCTCCATCCCTCTTTGTTCCTTTCTCCCTCCCTCCGTCCCTCTTTCTTCCTTTCTCCCTTCCTCCATCCCCCTTTCTTCCTATCCCCTTCCTCCATCCCTCTTTCTTCCTTTCTCCCTCCCTCCTTCACTCTTTCTTCCTTTCTCCCTCCCTCCTTTGCTCTTTCTCCCTTTCTTTCTGCCTACCTCCATCCCTCTTTCTTCCTTTCTTTCTCCCTCCGTCCAGCCCTCTTTCTTCCTTTCTTTCTCCCACCCTCACTCTCTCTTTCTTCCTCCCTCCATCCCTCTCTCTTTCGTCCTCCCTCCATCCCTCTCTCTTTCATCCTCCCTCCATCCCTCTTTTTTTCTCTTTTTCTTTCTTTCTCTCTACCTCCATCCCCCTCTCTTTCTCTCTCCCTCCGTCCTCTCTTTCTTTCTTTTTTTCTCTCCCTCTATCCCTCTTTCTTTTTTTCTCTCCTTTCTTTCTCTCTCCCTCCACCCCTCTCTTTCTTTCTTTCTTTCTCTTTCTCCATTCCTCTTTCTTTCTTTCTCCCTCCATCCCTCTCTTTCTTTCTCCATCCCTCTTTCTTTCTTTCTCCCTCCATCCCTCTTTTTTTCTTTCTCCCTCCACCCCTCTTTCTTTATTTCTCCATCCCCCTTTCTTTCTTTCTCCCTCCATCCTTCTTTCTTACTTTCTCCCTCCAACACTCTTTCTTGCTTTCCTTGTCTTTCTTTCTTCCTCCCTCCATCCTCTCTCTTTTTTTATTCTTTCTTTCTTTCTCCCTCCACCCCTCTCTCTTTTCTTTTATTTCTTTCTCTCTCCCTCCGTCCTTCTCTCATTTGCTTTCTTTCTCCCTCCATTCCTCTTTCATTTTTCTTTCTCCCTCTATCCCTCTTTTATATTTCTTTCTCCCTCCATCCCTCTCTCATTTTTCTTTCTCTCTCTCCATCCCTCTCTCATTTCTCTTTCTCCCTCCATCCCTCTCTCATTTCTCTCTCTCTCTGTCACCCCCTCTCCCTCTCTCCATCCCTCCATCCATATACAGACCACAATTCCCCAGTTTCACTCCAGTTCTCCTCTACCCATTCCTCATCTCCTACCTACTCCCCCCCCCCCCCCCCCCCCCGTTTTACCCCCTCCTCCCCTACCCCATGGTTCCCATTCCCCACCCTCATTTTTTCAGGGGCTAAGGAAGAACCCTGAGGGTGAGCATCTTATTACTGCTGCTGCTTGTGTGGGTGGGATGTGTACTGCACCAATCCCTGCTGACCCTCCTCTCCTACTCATCCCATGTGATTGGCGGAGTACGCATCCCACCCACACAAGCAGCAGCAGTAATAAGATGCTCTGCCTCAGGGTTCTTCCTTAACCCCTGCAAAGGGTGAGAGTGGGGCCTCATGTCTCAATTTTGCCTAAGGCCTCACAAAGCCCAGAGCTGCCTCTGGGCTCAACAAGGTGGAAGAAATCAGGAGGATGGAAGAACATATCCATTCTTCTCAAAACACACATAAAAACCCACCTGGAATGCCTCCATCTTCTTGGATGAGTGTAAGGCCCTACTGCTTCACCACACCTAAATACCACTGCTGTCTCCCCATCGTGCGGGGAGGTCCTTGTCTTTTCTTACCCCTGTTCCTTACCCCTTCCCCTATTAACTCATTTCCTCCCCCCATGTCCCTGTTTCTTCCGCGTTCTCCCTTTTCTCCTTTGCTATCTCACTGGTCTCCCATTAATATTGGACCAGTAATCTCAACCTATTCCCTCTCTCTTCTACTCTTCTCTCTCCCACTCTCCTTTTTTAACCTCATATACCCCATCTTCATATGTCTTTACTTTACAATGAAAAAAACACTTCGGAGTACTTCAACTTTCCCACCCCAAACATCCAAAATAGTACTGTGTAGGCATGCTTTTTCTTTCAATAGTTTTATTCAATTTTTGTACAAAACAGATAAAGAGAAGGCTGTGATAATAACCAAATATTACACAATACAGACATTTTCACTTCCTTGGAAATATGATTTTTTTTACACAACAGAGACCAAGGCAAGAGATCAGATTGGCCAGAGGCCCAAGTAAAGAGGAATGGAAAAGCAAAGGAGAAAGACCAGTAAGGAGAATGTGCAGTGTCCCATCTTGGAGCAGGAAAGGAATGGGGCCCAGGAGTAAACACAAGTTTATGATTTCAAGCTCCAGCTAATTTTTTTAGTCCAGGGGATCCAAATCCTTTCGATATATTGTTGTTTGTCTTTTAGTATACTGGCTAATTTTTCATTTGTCATGATCAGGACACTTTATGTTTGGTCATAGGATAAGAGGTCACTGCCTTCTTCCAGGCCCTAGGGATTGTGATTTTACTAGTAATATAGTGAATATCAAGGATTGTGAGTATTTAGGTGTCCCCTGGGGTGAGTTATTGAACAAAACACAGTGAGGGGTATGGAGAACACATATACCAGTAACCATGTAGATGAGTTCAGTATCTTGTTCCAAAACTTTCTAAGCCTGGGGTATTCCCACCAGATGTGGTAGGCATGCTTTTTCATTATATCTTTGGCAAAATAATGAGAGAACATTATTTTTCTTTGACAATACCTTGACTGTTATATATTTACTGACTATTATATATGACAACTGTGGATATATTCAATATGCTACTAATTACTTGCTACGCGTAATTTGTATGCTGTAATGATTAATTGCATAACAAACGTTAAGCTTCTGGCCATGTACTGTAACTTAGGCCTTGCTCACTGAAATGTACTCCCGTGGAGGGCCGTGTTTACCTATATATGGATTTACAGGTTTCCATGCCTTCCCATGCAGGTAGGTAAATTGATGTCAATTGGAACACAGTGGCTGCAAGGCATAGGCACTGCTCCCAATCTGACATCCTTGCAGGTGCACAGCCCCAGTTGCATACAGGGTGCGTTTAGGGCCATACACCCGCACCCCCCACACAGATGTCAAATTGGGAGCAGCATCTGTGTCCCAATTGACATCAATGAGACTGCCTGCACAGGGATGCACAAGACACCTGTGTATCCCTGAGTAGGTATGTCTCATCAAACTCAATTCAGGATAATTTTTACCCATGTGTCTAATCACGAACTCATAGTTATTCCTTAACTGAGGCAATATTTAATCTGCGTGCAATTTAATGAAACCACTGTCCCTGATTATGCTTGATTCCAAGCTTCGAAGGGAACCAGACCCATTGCTCTTAACAGACATCATCTATCTACCTTTACGAGCCATACAGTATAGGAAGGAATAAAGTTCCGGATAGCCGCACTCCTCCAAATGCTCTTTATTATTTCTTAAGGTTCCATGCAGTACAAAACAAAAGAAAATGCAAGCTAACGTGTTTCGCAACCCTTGCTTACGGCTGCTTAAGAAATAATAAAGAGCATTTCGAGGAGTGCGGCTATCCGGAACTTTATTCCTTCCTAGCAACTTTGGCATATCCAATCCGCACCCATGGGACATTAACAAAGGCTACAAGGTAACGGCAGTGGTTGAATTTTGGGGGCATCGCTGAGCGGCTTCACCTATCGAGCCGTACAGTATCTCAAAAGATTTCAGAAATTTAAAATGAGTCCATTACCGTGAGGGGTGAGGCCATCCACCCTCCCCAGACCTTGTTCAATTTGAAGAGAGCACCCCTGTTCAGGTAGGTGGCCTTATAAAATGGAAGGGCTTTATTTACTAATGCTTTTCCAGGACTCAACCGAAGGAGGGGAAGGGTTTTTCCAAGATAGGACTATTCGCTTCCTAGCCTGAAAGAACACAATAGTAAGGAGGGTTCTTATGGCCATGCTGGGGGCCAGATCATCCACCAACCAAGCAGGCAATGTTTTATTGAGGGTGTTACAGGTATTGAAGCTATGTCCTTAATACAGGCTAGAATACCCTACCAATACCTTTCTATGGCCGGGCAGTTCCAGAAAATATGGATAAAATCTGCCCCCTCTGCAGAGCATCGCCAGCAGGGAGAGCCAACTGAGCCAAAGATCCGAGCAATCCTTGCTGGAGTGAGATACAGTATCTCACAAAAGTCAGTACACCCCTCATATTTTTGTAAATATTTTATTATATCTTTTCATGTGACAACACTGAAGAAATTACACTTTGCTATAATGTAAAGTAGTGAGTGTACAGCTTGTATAAGAGTGTAAATTTGCTGTCCCCTCCAAATAACTCAACACACATCCAGCAATGTCTAAACCGCTGGCAACAAAAGTGAGTACACCCTAAGTGAAAATGTCCAAATTGGGCCCAATTAGCCATTTTCCCTCCCGGTGTCATGGGTCTTGTTATTGTTACAAGGTCTCAGGTGTGAATGGGGAGCAGGTGTGTTAAATTTGGTGTTATTGCTCTCACTCTCTCATACTGGTCACTGGAAGTTCAACATGGCACCTCATGGAACTCTTTGATGATCTGAAAAAAAGAATTGTTGCTCTACATAAAGATGGCCTAGACTATAGGAAGACCCTGAAACTGAGCTGTAGCATGATGGCCAAGACCATACAGCAGTTTAACAGGACAGGTTCCACTCAGAACAGGCCTCACCTTGGTCGACCAAAGAAGTTGAGTGCACATGCTCAGCATTAGATCCAGAGGTTGTCTTTGGGAAATAAACATATGAGTGCTGCCAGCATTGCTGCAGAGGTTGAAGGGGTGGGGGGTCAGCCTGTCAGTGCTCAGACCATACGCCACACACTGCATCAAATTGGTCTGCATGGCTGTCATCCCAGAAGGAAGCCTCTTCTAAAGATGATGTACAAGAAAGCCTGCAAACAGTTTGCTGAAAACAAGCAGACTAAGGACATGGATTACTGGATACATGTTCTGTGTTCTGATGAGGCCAAGATAAACTTATTTGGTTCAGATGGTGTCAAGCGTGTGTGGCGGCAACCAGGTGAGCAGTACAAAGACAAGTGTGTCTTGCCTACAGTCAAGCATGGTGGTGGGAGTGTCATGGTCTGGGGCTGCATGAGTGCTGCCGGCACTGGGGAGCTACAGTTCATTGAGGGAACCATGAATGCCAACATGTACTGTGACATAAATGGGGGGGGGGGGGGAAAGGTGTGACTTTAAATGAAGCATGCAAATGACCATGGAAAAATTTTATTAAATAAGATAAATTTAGAATGTCATGGGTTGTGTATAAAAATACAATTAATATACACATACATATCGTTATAAATAGTAAGTTACATGATGAGAAACACATAACGGTCAAAATAAGTACATATTGATATATACTGCTATTGTAACCTTTACACAACACATGATTCTTCAGACACGGCACGTGACAGCTCTACTGGAGGTTATGTCCACTCATCAGGAGCGTGCACGTGGCTATTATCAGCAAAAGGTAGGGTCATTTCAAGATGGTCTGACTGGTTAATAGAGCAAAACAAAGAAGAGTAAATGTATGCAAATGACCCCAATAGTGCTAGGGTGTAACTTTGCAGGATTTACAAAATCACCTTTGAGGAATGTCACAACACTACCAGAATCTAGCAGAGCAGTGACTGGCTTTCCATCCACTGAAATCACACACATTTGTTTTTCCATGCGTTACTGACATGATGCAGTACATGCTACCTGTGCAAAAAGAGACATGCGTTTTTTCAAGTAAGTATTATAACATTGCATTGGTTCATCATTTAGGGAACAGTTAGCAGCAATATGACCTAACGCATGGCACCAATAACATTTTATATGTTCTGTACCCAGTCCTCTAAATTACCTATTTAGCCAGTCTCCAGGTCCTGAGCCCAGTCTTGTAATTTTTCGCCACACCCTTGAACCCTGGAACAGTCTTACCGGATCGTCCGGGCAATTTTTCACCCCTAGAGACATTGGAGTGGGGCACGGATGGGTGAAACAAGTCCTCGGCAGCAGTACATCTCTCCACCAGTTCCACCAGCTGGTTTGCAGTCTTAGGGTCCCCATGGCTGACCCATTTCCTTAAAGTGGCAGGGAGCGCCCGTAAATAATGGTCCAGGACCATGCGCTCCAGAATCTTAGGGCCCGGCAAAGTCTCTGGCTGCAGCCATTTCTTCGTGAGGTGTATCAAGTCAAACATTTGGGAGCATGGTGGCTTGTGAGTACTGTATGACCACCGGTGCACCCGTTGAGCCCAGACTGCAATGGTGACACCCATGCGTGCAAGCATCTTGGCTGTCAGTGTCTCATAATCTTCGGCAGCCTCTGGTTACAGGTCATAATAGGCCTTCTGGGGTTCTTCTGTCAGAAAGGGCGCTAGCAGTCCTGCCCATGGCTCTTTTTGCCATCCTTCTTGAACTGCGACTCTTTCAAAAGTTGTTAGGTGCGCTTCCACATCATCTGCAGGTGTCATCTTCTGCAGGAAATAGCTGGCACGCACCATTTTCTGTTCCACCGGTAAAGGACTTGCGGACTCCTTGTTTAACTACATTAGAGCCTCCGCAAACTGGCGATTTGCCTCCTGCTGGGCTGCGATGGCCTGGCGATTCGCCTCTTGCTGCTCTGCAATGGCCTGTGCGATCTGGCGATTGGTTTCCTGCTGCTGGTGATTGTTCTTTTGCTGGGTTGCAGTGGCCTGCAGCAGGGCTTTTAACATGTCCTCCATCTTTCCACTTGTTTAGGAAGATGCCCGGCAAAAATCCACCATGTGTGGGGAGGTAACTCAATGGGGGTCCAACAGCAGGTTTTCTTAAAAGGTGACTTGTAGCCAGTTTTATTTTTGAAAAGGTTGCATGAAAATCAAACAAACAAAATAGAAAATAAATATTATTAATAATAATAATAATAATAAACGAAACATTTTAGTTTTCCTAACTGAGCGATGAAGGGCTTCTCCCAGTCACCCACAAAACGAAGACAGCGCATACCTTTTTGTTTCAGTCATAAAGCAAACTACAGTTCATCAGCTCTCTCAGGCTTGATCGCTCCTGAGTCCCAGGCCAGAGGAAACCTCTACTCACTTCCTGATTATATATACCACCTGCTGGTGGACACCAGTGGACCACAAAATCTGGTCCGGAACCAACCCTGCCAAGGTGGCTGGTAACACCCAGACTGGATTTCACCTTAGTTCACTGCAAATGAACGCATACGAGGTGATACACATCGTCCTTCGATTACCTTGCCTCTCATAACGTCACAATATATAACAAAAAATAAAAAACTCAGTGATAATTAACCGGTTCCCGACTGCGCGCTGCCTATTTACGGCGACAGTGTGGCTCTATTCCGCGAATCGGCATAAATTGGCGGCGATTTGCAGATGTGCAGCTAGGGGGTGCGCTCTCCTGCCCACCGGCGGCGGCACGCTCTCGTGCCCGCCGCACTCTGGAGGAGTGTGCCCGCGGCTCGGGCTTACCCAATGTCCGCCGGTGAGCCGCAATGAGCTTCCAGAGGGAAACGATGTAAACACCGCGGTTCCCTGTTCTGACAGGCGGCATCTAAGAGATCTACTGATCCCTGTCACTGGGATCAGTTAGATCTCTTATGCCCCTGACAGCCCAGCCCCCATACAGTTAGAACACTCCTAGGGAACACAGTTAACCCCTAGATCACCCCCCCAGGTTAACCCCTTCACTGCCAATGACATTTATACAGTAATCAGTGGATATTTAAATTTCTGATCGCTGTATAAATATCATTGGTCCCAAAAACGTGTCAAAAATGTCTGACATGCCCGTCCCAATATCAAAGTCCCAATAAAAATCACAGATCGCTGCCATTACTAAAGAAAGAAATAAAACGCTAGAAATTAATTCTCATGGTTTGTAAATGCAGCAGTTTTTTTAATTTTTTTTTTTGGATTTGTATTTTAGCAAAAAGTAAGACATATTGGTTTTTTTTTGCAAAATTGTCGCTCTTTTTTTGTTTATAGCGGTGATCAGAAATGATGCAAAGGTGATCAGATACCACCAAAAGAAAGCTCTATTTGTGGGAGAAAAAGGATGCAGATTTTGTTTGGGTACCACGTCGCATGACCGCGCAATTGTCAGCTAAAGCGACGCAGTGCCGAATCGCAAAAAGTGCTCTGGTCCTACAGTGGGAAATCCTTCTGGGGTTGAAGTGGTTAAATACCACCAATAGAAAGCTCTGTCTAAAAAAAATAAATAAAAAAATAAATAAAAAAAATTATACTAAATTTCATATGGGAACAGTGTTGCAAGACTGAGTAATTGTCATTTAACTACTTGCTGAGCTGCCACCATCATTTTACTGCGGCAGGTTGGGTCTCCTGCGTGAACCGCCGTAGCAGTACGGCGGCTCTCACATGTGCGTTTGCGGGCTCGTGCCACCAGCGGCACGCGCCCCCGCTGCACACTGCAGGAAGGTGCCCATGGATTGGGCGGATTAGATGTCCGCCAGCAACCCACAATTGCCTTGTAGAGAGGCAGAACGGGGATCTGCCTATGTAAACAAGGCAGATCCCCATTCTGACATGGGCAATTTCAGAGATCTACTGTTCCCAGTGATCGAAAACAGTGATCTCTGTCATGTCCTTGGCAGCCCCACCCCCCTTACAGTTAGAACACAACTAGGGAACACAGTTAACCCCTTGATCGCCCCCTAGTGTTAACCCCTTCTCTGCCAATGTCATATTTACATTGGTCAATGTAATAATGGCACTGGTCCCCAAAAAATGTCATTTGGTGTCATATTTGTCCACCACAATGTTGCAATCCCGCAAAAAATTGCAGATCACCGCCATTATTAGTAAAAACAATTTAAAAAAATTATATATGAAGAAGTAGAGCTACAATATGCAATTATTCTCCTGAGGAAGCACTCAGTGCGTAACATGTAGAGCGATCGAAGAGATTGATACCACAGGCTGACAACACCAAGCACTCAGGATTCTACTGTACCCTTACAATAGGTTTTTACATCCAATATATGTAGTGCAATTTGTTGTCATAAGTGGTATTTGCTAACTCTTAAGGCAATGTATTACTGTGCTAACAAATCCATTGTTTGTCATATCCTAATATATTGTAATAAACTTTTTTTTTAATTTTTTATATACATGTATGGTTGTGCCCAGAGAGTCCATATTGTAGCTCTCCTTCTTCATATATAGTCTAATTAGGATGTGGCATATGTTACATCTTACTGTATCCACAGCGCCACTCTGTGGTGATGCAGACTCTAATTTTTAATATCAATAAAAAAAAATAAATAAAAGTCCTTAAGGCCCCTTTCACACTGGAACTTTTTCAGGCGCTTTTGCGCTAAAAATTTCACCATTATACCGCCTGAAACTCCCCCCCCCCCCCCCCATCCACTCCAGTGTGAAAGCCAGAGTGCTTTCACACTGGGGTGGTGCGCTTGCCGGACATTGCAAAAAGTCATGCAAGCAGCATCTTTGGGGCGGTGCAGTGAGCGGTGTTCACACCGCTCCTCCACCAACCCTCCCATTGAAATCAATGGCAAGCACTTCCGAAGTGGCTGCACACCGCCTCGGAGACGTGGCGTACCAGCACATTTAACCCCATTTTAACCCCTTGTGGGGGCTTAAAAGCGACGTGCTCCCGCCTGCATAGCGGCGCCATATCGCTGCTATAAGAGCGGAACAGCACCGCTGAAAGTAGAGACGCTTTACTGCTACTGCCGCCCCTCCCCCCGCCCCAGTGTGAAAGTACCCTAAATCTATCCCATAGTCGTTCGCGTGGTGGGGTCACACTTTCGTGAGACCGAAAGTGTGACCTCACCTACCCCCCCCCCCCCCCC
>BLSH010086440.1:147869-168390 GCA_018402905.1 Glandirana rugosa
CCCCCCCCCCCCCCCCCCCCCCCCCCCCCCCCCCCCCCCCCCCCCCCCCCCCCCCCCCCCCCCCCCCCCCCCCCCCCCCCCAACTATAAAACGCAATTATATACACACACATATACACAGTACCTTAAGGGGAGGACAGGGTGGATGCAGCCAGGTGGAGGGGAGGACAGGGTGGATGCAGCCAGGTGTCTATGGAAGCCTTCCTCCCCGGTTCCCCCACCTGGAGGTAAGTGCTTACAGCCTCATGGTTCCTCTTCTCTCTTCCCCCTCCTGCTCAGCATGCTGGGGGCTGCAGTCCACTCCCAGGGAGTGCTGGAACCGCTGGTCAGATTCCCATTGGCCCTGAATGTGGCCAATAGGAGCGGGCATTGCCGGGTGCACGAGATCTGCTCGGCTCGAGGAGAAGGAGGGGTGGAAATCCCCCAAAGCTACAGCTCTAATCGTGTCACTCCCTTCACAGAGCCTGGTTACTGAATGTGCAGGGGGATGGAGGTAGGGGTTGGGCAATGTCACTTCCGGTATCGGTTTCTGGGATCGGGAGTATTTTGGCGAGTACTGATACTTGCAAAAATGCTAGTATCGGCACAAATACCAATATCGGTGCATCTGTAGTAAAAATATTTACTGTATAGAGCAAATAAAGTTAGAGAACCCTGGGCATTGAAAAAAATAAATAAAAGGGAGACCAAATAGAACTAAAATATTTTATTCTTAAATAGCAACTTCTGTGAGAAGCCAGTGTATAGACAACACAAGAACCTTGCCAAATTAGGATTTTTCTTTCTTTAGCAGGACTATACATATACTAGAATTAAAATATAAATAAATAAAATAAAAAATAAAGATAGATAGATAATTTTATACACACACACACAATTACCCATGTACTAACATTCCTGGTGGAATGAGCCGTGACTGGAAAAGGGGGAACCTTGACCCGAACCTCATATGCATGAGTCACGGTCTTCCTGATCCAATGAGAAATGGTAGCCGACGAGGCCGCCATGCCTTTGCGCGAACCTTCCGTTAGCACAAATAGAGTCAGACTTCCGAAAAGGAACTGTAGAATTCAAATACACCCACAAGGCCCTCACCACATCCAAAAAATGTAGTTCAAATTCCTTGGGATGCGATGGGTGCAGGCACAATGAGGGAAGAACAATCTCCTCATTCAAATGAAAAGAAAGCACCACCTTTCGGAAGGAAAGAAGTGGAAGGTCGCAAAATGCCTTGTCCTTATGAAGGACCAAGTAGGTGACTTACAGGATAACGCTGCCCACTCAGACACCCGCCTAGCGGATATATAGTGGCTTCTGAAGCACAGAGAGCACCAGATTCAAACCCCACAGCGCCAGAGGCGACCGTATCCGAGGAGCCACATGATGTACACCCTGTATAAATGTACGGATAAACGAATGCAACGCCAAGGGTCGTTGAAAAAGAACCGTCAGAGCCAAATCTGACCCTTAAGTGTACTTAACGCCAGGTTCTTGTCCAGTCCCTGCTGCAGAAAAGTCAGCACCCTGGACACCGCATAAGAGCGGGGGTTCCAACCACCCGCCTCACACCAGGCAATATAGGCCTTCCAGGTCCTATGATAAATCTTACGTGAAGTACACTTGTGCGCTTTAATCATAGTAGGGATCACGGAGTCAGAGACACCCCTATCCCTCAACACCTGGGACTCAATAGCCAAGCCGTCAAAGCCAGCGAGGGTAAAGCAGGGTGCAAGATGGGTCCCTGAGACAGTAGGTCTTCGCGAAGTGGAAGACGCCACGGAACATCTGCCACCATCTGTACCAAGGACACCAAGGCCAATCCGGAGCTACCAGGATTGTCGGGATTCCCTCTGCTTCTATCCTGCGCAGAACCCGCGGCAGAAGCTTCAGAGGAGAAAAGACGTACAGTAGCAGATACCGACCCCAGGGTGCTACCAGTGTCCGTGGCGACCGCCAAGGGATCTCTTGTTCTGCACACAAAGGTCTGTACCTTGTGATTGAACCTGGAGGCCATGAGGTCCACCTCTGGTGTGCCCCACTTCAGGCAAATCTGGCCGACCATTCCCCCTGATCCAGAGTCCGGCGGCTGAGAAAGTCCGTCTGCCAGTTTTCCACGCCTGGAATGTAGATTGCGGAGAGTGCCGGCACGTGAAGTTCTGCCCATCGTAGGATCAGAGCCGCTTCCGCGGCTGCTACCGAGCTTCTTGTTCCGCCCTGATGGTTCACATATGCCACAGCCGTGGCATAGTCCGACTGAATCCGGACAGGGAAGCCTCGCAGCCTTGTCGACCAACGGGATAGACAAAGTCTGATCGCTCTCAGATCCAGTACATTTATCGGAAGGCAAGCTTCCTGAGCTGACCAACAGCCCTGGGCAGAGAACTGACCCAGGACCCCTCCCCAGCCCGATAGTCTGGCATCCGTCGTTACTATCGACCAATTGAGGGGGAGGAAACATTTTCTCAACTTTAGGGCTGGAGCCCGAATCCACCAAATCAAGGATCCTCGGGACTGATGATCCAACCTGATCAGTCTGTCTAAGGATAGGGGAGATTTGTCCCATTGCGACAAAATAGTCTTCTGCAGGAACCGAGTGTGACTCTGGGCGTAAGGTATCGCTTCGAAAGTCGACACCATGAGCCCCAACACTTGCATAGAGAACCGTAAGGAGGACCACTGTCGTGATAACAGGGTTTGCACTGCTGCCTGTAGTGTCAAGAGCTTGTTCGGCGGTAAAAACATCCTTGCCTGCACCATGTCCAGAATCAGACCCAGGTATTCCAGACGGCAGGATGGAGTCAACGTCGACTTCTGCAGGTTGATCAGCCAACCAAACTCTTTTAACGTTTACACCGCGATTATCACGTTCTCCTCCAGAGCTGCAGCCGACTCTGCTCTCAAAAGTAAATCGTCGAGGTACGCTAGCACCACGATACCTCTCTATCTCAACAGCACCAGCATCAGGGCCGCCACCTTGGTGAACACTCGGGGAGCCGAAGCCAGACCAAAGGGAAGTGCCACAAACTGGTAATGCAGATCTCCCACTGCGAAGCGCAGAAAAGGCTGGTGTCTGTGACAAACTGGAACGTGGAGATACACGCCTTTGATATCCAGGGACGCCATGAATTCCCCTTGGTGTAGGGCGGCCACGACCGAGCGGATGGACTCCATCCTGAATTTTTTTGCCTTTACAAAAGCAGTTTAGTGCCTTCAGGTCCAGAACTGGCCTGACACCGCCAGCTGCCCAGGTGCCCACTCTCTGCGCCCCTAGGACGGAAGAGGAGTCCACTCACTGATCCGACAGGCGCAGCAGGTAGCCACCCGGAGCAGACTTTCCTCCCCACGGAGAGGGATGCTGCTGGCCAGGCAACTGGACAGGGACAAACCAGTCACTGGGCACAAGGGGGATCAGCCACTGGCCGCCCACACGGAACGGGCACTATGCGGCGTGACCCCGCCAAGGCTAAGGGTAGCTCGCACAGACGTTGGCCGGACTGGGGAAAGTTTTGGAAGTCTAGGTATCCTCTATACCAGGGGTGTCAAACTCTATTTCATTGAGGGCCGCATTAGCCGTATGGTTGCCCTAAAAGGGCCGGTTGTATCTTGGGTGCGATACGTAAAAAGTGCTGGGTTCAAGAGTACGTTATGTACAGTGTGCAGAACTGAGGTTTATGCTATGTACAGAGTGCAAGGTTCAGGAGTGTGTTGCATACAAAGTTCAGTGATGTGCAGTGTACAGAATGCAGGGTATAGGGGTGCGCTATGCACAATGTGCAACAGCAACCCCCTCACCGAAGCATCCTTGCTTCTCTCTTCTACCTTGCCTGGCTCTACTACCTCCCTTTGTAGGTGGCTTTCTCTCACCTTGCAGGGAGCGGAAGCAGCGGGTGAAAGTTGGAGGTGGCAAAATGGAGTTCTGCCACATTCCGGCTGCAAAACTAGGTGCGAGGGCCACATGACAAGGCCTGGAGGGCCGCATTCGGCCCGCGGGCCTTGTGTTTGACATATGGGCTCTATACCACCAGCCAGCTTCTTGATAGCAGTCTTCATCAGGAAAAAACATCAGAAGAACGCAGATCCCATAGGGAACCAGGTCTAACTCCTTGCACTAGGCAAATAAAAACTGATATGCTATTGTCCAGCAGGGGGTTATATGCTAAGGTGAGGACGGCCTCCTGGGAGGGGCCAACCTATACTTTTGTTTTTTCTTTGCCTAGTCTACTCCTAGTAATATGAGCATAAACCCCACGTGTTATAAGAAGGGCTGCGTCTGTCAGTGAACGTAAGAGAAATGTGTTTACAGACCAGGAATAAACACAGCGAGGAGGAAATCTGCTCCACATACCAGTTTAGTTGCAATGTAAGGAGCTATAAATGATTTCTAAATTGCGTTTTGGAACAAAATGCAGATCTAGAGGGATCCCAGATACTGTTCTCATTGTTCTCGGATCTGGTCTAAACCAGGCTGCCCTCTACACTGTATAGTGTAGACTTCAGACATGCTACATAACAGCGCAATGTTTTACTTTGGTCTGGGTATGTGAAAACAGATGCGCATCATCAATAGAACCAATTATTTAACTAATATATTGATTGTCAAAATTTGCCTAAAGAGATCTCAGAGAGAGTAAGGATATGTTTTTTCACAGCAATTCATATTTACGTATTTAAATTGTTCTCATGCAAATAGCTATTCTGTATGTATATGGGAGGCAGTAATGTTTATTTTACCATATAGAAACTGTCTTTTTGTTTGGTGGAAGTGCTGTACAGTGATAGTGCTTTGCTAAGTCTCTTGATGCAAGCCTATTAGAATAGTTCAGACCAGCACAATCTTTTTAGCCGCCATTCAACCAGCACTGCTGACTGTATTTGTACAATGTACAGATAGTCCATAGACAGAGCATTTACAATGTGTATATAAAAATAATTTTAGTAACTAAACATGCATACCTAAATTATGCCATAGTTTTCTGTGATGACCCTGTATAATACCTGTATCTGTGAAGAGGCTGTTGGTTGGCAGAAGGGGTGACGGGCAGTGATTTTCCAATGCTTCTTGTGACATCACCTGGTGGTGTCTTAAGGAGTTTGGATTGAGGTGACTTTGTATGGATTATATGGGATTCCTGCTCATTGCCTGAAACACAATAATGAAACCATAAAAACTAACAGCCTACATACAACTGCTAAAATACTGCAAACAATGAGAAGAAAGTCTTTGAAGGAATAACCTAGAAATTCACTTCATGACACAACGATAAGGCATGTTAGCCAAATAAAACATTTTATTAAAATTTACTTACAACCCCAATTACAAAAAGTTGGGATGCTACATAAAAATAAAAAAAAAAAGAATGCAATGATTTGCAAATCTTATAAATCCATATTTTATTCACAATAGAAAAAAACATATCAAATGTTTAAACTGAGGCAACAAAAAGCTGACAATGTAATTGGTACTAAGAAGGAAGAGCATACTAAACAGAGGTGCTTACAGAAGGCCCAGACCACGACTGGTCTCCGAGAACCTTACATCACCTATCAGTGAGGGGAAAAAGTATTTGATCCCCTGCTGATTTTGTATGTTTGCCTACTGACAAAGAAATGATCAGTCTATAATTTTAATGGTAGGTTTATTTTAACAGTGAGAGACAACAAAAATACCCAGAAAAACACATTTCAAAAAAGTTATAAATTAATTTGCATTTTAATGAGTGAAATAAGTATTTGACCCCTTCGCAAAACAGGACTTAGTAGTTGGTGGCAAAACCACAGAGGTTAGATGTTTCTTGTAGTTGGCCACCAGGTTTGCACACATCTCAGGAGGGATTTTCCTCACTCCTCTTTGCAGATCCTCTCCAAGTCATTAAGGTTTCAAGGCTGATGTTTGGCAACTCGAACCTTCAGCTCCCTCCACAGATTTTATATGGGATTAAGGTCTGGAGACTGGCTAGGCCACTCCAGGACCTTAATGTGTTTCTTCTTGAGCCACTCATTTGTTGCCTTGGCCCTGTGTTTTGGGTCATTGTCACGCTGGAATACCCATCCACGACCTATTTTCGAAGCCCTGGCTGAGAGAAGGTTCTCACCCAAGATTTGGCCCTGTCCATCATCTCTTTGATGCAGTGAAGTTTCCACCTCCATGTTTGACGGTGGGGATGGTGTTCTTGGGGGTCATAGGTACCATTCATCCTCCTCCAGAGATGAGTTAATACCTTAGAGCTTGATTTTGGTCTCATCGGACCACAACACTTTCACCCAGTTCTCCTCTGACTCATTCAGATGGGCCTGTGCATGTCCTTTCTTGAGCAGGGGGACCTTGCGGGCACTGCAAGATTTCAGTCCTTCATGGCGCAGTGTGTTACCAATTGTTTTCTTGGTGACTATGGTCCCAGCTGCCTTGAAATCATTGACAAGATTCTGCCGTGTAGTTCTGGGCTGATTCCTCACCGTTCTCATGATCATTGAAACTCCCATGAGGTGAGATATTGCATGGAGCCCCACACAGGTAGATTGACAGTTATTTTGTGTTTTTTTCATTTGCGAATAACTGTTGCCATCCTCTCACCAAACTGCTTGACAATGGTCATGTAGCCCATTCCAGCCTTGTGTAGGTCTACAATTTTGTCCCCGACATCCTTGGATAGCTTTTTAGTCTTGCCCATGGTGAAGACATTGGAATCTGATTGATTGCTTCTGTTGACAGGTGTCTTTTATACCAGGTAACAAGCTGAGATTAGGAACACTCCCTTTAAGAGTGCTCCTAATCTCAGCTCATTACCTGTATAAAAGACACCTGGGAGCCAGAAATCTTTCTGAATGATAGGGGATCAAATAAATACTTATTTCACTCATTAAAATGCAAATCAATTTAGAACTTTTTTGAAAAGTGTTTTCTGGATATTTTTGTTATTGTGTCTCTCGCTGTTAAAATAAACCTACCATTCAAATTATAGACTGATCATTTCTTTGTCAGTGGGCAAACGTACAAAATCAGCAGGGGATCAAATACTTTTTTCCCCCTCATTGCATCAGTGATAAAGCCCCCCTATATCTTATAGAGGCCCTGGTTTACACCGTTGCGGCTTTGAAATCACGCTACTTCAGCACGATTTTAAAGCCGCAGGTCTGATCGCCTCCAATTTTATTGCGGCTTGCGACTTCGTCTAACAGAAGTCTATGCAAGTTGCAATGAAATTGGTAGAAAAAGTAGTGCAGAAACCTTTTTCATAAATCGCTACGGCATGAGCCGTGGCAATTTGAACTGTTCCATTACTGGTAATGGGGTGCGAACAAGGGCTAAAAAGGATATATTATGATATATTAGAATATAAAACTTCATGCAGTTAGTTTATTGGTAAAAAAAAAAAATCTAAAAAACGAAATCCAGGCTAAAGGCTATTTTTGTTAGTCCAATAACAGCAGGCTCAGTGTGCTTTTGAGTCCTGTATGGATTTGGGAATAAACCCCTTGTAAGGGTTAAACTATAACTTAACATTTCTGAACGCGTTACATGTTACACCCCATATTTAAGGTGTAACATGTAACACTTTAAGCATCAGACTCCCAAGCCCCACCGCTTCTTGTGACAGCGAACCAGGGATCTTCTCTGCCCGGCCACGTCATGTGACAGCGAGCCGGGGATCTACGCCCCACATGGCATTTGATGTTACAGATCAGCGAATCAATGAATTACAAGTACTGACAACCTTTGCGGCTGTTGGCTTGTAGTTCTCGAACTACCAGGGCACTGTTGATTGCTCTAGGTAGTGCATTGAGCTTCCCATCAGAGTGCAACTGCCTGCTTGTATCGGAAGTACAGGCAGACAGCTACACAAACAGTCTGCAGGACCATGGCATTACACCCATGATCTGCTAATCGTGGGTGCAATGATTTCCAGCTCCTAACAAAGAAAGTAATATGTGCATATTTTCTTACCTGAAAAAAAAAAAAACACATTTAATTTTCTTTTGTAAAGGTGAACTTATCCTTTAAGGATTCCTGGTAATGTGGGTTGTAATCTTATTTTTTGCTGTCTCAGTAGTGTGTACAAGGTACTCTTTATACTGGTATACCTTCATGTCTGTACACATACACTGTTCTAGTTTGGGTTAGTTACATTGTGTTTCACACATCTAATAAAGTATGTTCTACAGATCAGCGCAGTTTAGTACAAGCTACTGAGGTCCCGTTTCCTTATTGCATTCTTCATATATTAGAAGTATTCAAACAGATTAGCACACTGTTTTTGACTCATACAACCCTTTTCAAGCAGTGGTTGCACTAGAAGCTTCCCAACAGGCAGTGTAGACCTTAAAATGATTGCATGCGGTTTAGCTTTTCTCCTGGCCATTCAGGCAAAGAAAAAGAAAGCTCAAACGTTTGAAATGTTTTGTGAACGGTAACACTGGATCTAGCTTGTGCTTAGGATGTTGCATTAGTCGTAGTCATTTCCATTTTTGGGGAAAAAAAACAAAAAAAAACAAAAACACCCCATACGATTCGGAGATGAATAGTTTAATTCTTACTTGAAAAGGCACTTTGAGGTTGGCAGTACTCGGCACTCTTGCGATCACAAAACAAGGACATATTTAGGAATTGGTGTTTTAACCACATTGCCCTGTCCTCTTCGAACGCCTTTTTCTAGAAGACAAACATAACATGCAATACAATATCAATTTAACTCTGCAGAACACCATTTAATAATCAGATTACCATGCATGTGAAAATTGAGTGCCATCTGGTGGCCAGTTTGGAGCAATAGCTTTGATATGAAATAACTCACCTCGTGTCCCAAGCGGATGGCAGCTTCAGTAAAATTCCTTCTCTCTTTTTCAAAATTCATTTTTTGCTCATTAAATAATCTCCATTCTTCCTGGAGACGCTCCTGGTCTTCAAGGAGGTAGCAGTCCTGGAGGAGGGTAGATGTATCTTCATCATTTCCTACAATGATTTGCTGCTGCAAAATAATAATAGTGTTAGTTCCCCTTTGACATTTAGCATCATAATGTCAAATCAGATCATGCTTGACCGTTTTAACAAAGTGCCTGAAAACCCAAATCCAGGCAAAACTTATTTGGTTTTTATTTTGGATATGTTGGGGGAGAATTTGAGCCTCTGAGTCCTTTAATCCCATGTAAATCAAACACACTTTTAGCAACTTGTGCATGGATTACAACATTTCACTCCGTTTTGCCATCTGTGCCTTACCTTCCTAGTAACGAGTTTTAAAAATGTACCTAATCCACTAAGAAAAAAAAAAAAAAAAAAAAAAAAAAACACCATAAAAAGTAGCAGCTCAGAAGCATCCAACTTTCCTCAGGTACAGTTTTAAATATGAAGGAAAGAACAAGGAGTCCTGAATTAAAAGAAGTTCGGGATTATAAAATATAAACATTCATACTCCGGTGCAATAAATCCAATGCTGCATTTGTCCCCTGCCACCTCTAAGCCCAAAAAGTGAGCTCTCAAAGACCGCTGATCTCCTAGTTCTCGGTCTTCACTGAGCATAGAGCCGGAGACTATCAGTCACCAGCTCTCTGCACCTCCAGCACTCACTCGAGAGCTTGGCTTTTGAAGGAGTGGGAGCGCCTGGCTCAGCTTACCAGTGGCACGCTGAGAGGCTGAGCCAGCTGCCGGTCCAGACAGCCGGGTGGATCCAGACATTGCATTCAAGATCTCTCCAGAGCCTGGACCAGCTTTAGCCCGCTGTTGGCTGAATACGGGTTTGCTGCATACTGCACTCCTGTGATCCCTGGGAGAAGTAGGACCAAAATAGGTTTGGCCCTACTTCTCCTTTAAAGCAAAACTCAAAGCAAAAAGGGGAAAAATGATGAAATGCATATAAAAAGGAGCAGTTTTACCTGCCAAAGGATTTGTACTTCTGTGCATCCAGCTTTGAGATGTACTGTATACCACGTAAAGCCATGTCTGACAAGGAAGGTCTAATTTTTCTCTGCTGCAATTAAGAACACTTACAGGCTGTGGGGTAGCGTGGGTTGTCCACTCCCGGGGCTAGGCAAGTAATTTGCGCCCCCTAACCCGTGGACTTTTAGCACTCCCTGAAGTCCCTTCCACTACTACAGGAGCAGGAGGGCACAGTATGGAGGGTTAGAGGGAACACTATGGGGTGTGCATTAAGGCACAGTATGGGGGGGGGGGGTTAAGACTCAGTATGGGGGAGGTCGGGGAGGGCATGGTATGGGGCAGACAGCAGCATACAATATAGGGATATATCAGGAGAGCACAGTATAGGGTGGGCATGGGGGAAGTCGTGAGGGCATGGTACATGGCAAACAGGAGCATACAGTATAGGAGGGGTGGTGGGGATTAGAGGAAAATAATGTGTGGGAGGTCAGGAAGGCACAGTATAGGGTGGGAAGGAGGGCACTGTATGGGGGTGGACAGAAGTGCACAGTGCAAGGGGGGTTAGAGGACACAGTACAAGGGCGGTCAGGAGGGCAAAGTAATGTATAATACAGTACTGTCCTAATAGGAGGCAGGATCTGGATGGGGAAGAGCACAGCACAGCCTGCCCGTCCTTCCAGCTCTTTTCTCTGCTACTGTCACTTCTGTCCCAACTTTACAATGACAGTGAAATGAGACATCGAAGACTGATGACATCATTTGTTGCCACTCTGCTCTCTTCTAAGAGCATGTCCCTTTGCTATCACCCAAACACTGCAGCACAACTATCTAGTCCAGCCTCTCTCAACCTTTTTAACATGGAGATACCCTTGAAATAACTTTTTGGCTTCAGGGAACCACTGCTAATGATTATATTTACAGATCACAGTTCATTAGTGTGAAGGTCCGTAAAAAGAATGCTCCTTACATTTGTGGTCAGAATTTCCCCTTTACAGATAGCTAAAAAGATCACTAGTGTCAGTGGTCACTCATTTGAGAGGCAGAATTTGCTGAAGGGCTAGAGTTCCATGAAAGCCTGGTTGAGAAAACATGATCTAGCCCAGTGGTCTCCAAACTGCGACCCGGGGGCTAGATGCAGCCCTTTTCTCACCTTTAACCGGCCCTTGGGGCACCATTTCATTCACTGATACCAACAATGTGACATAGTTCTCCCTAATGATACCAATGAAGAGGCACTATTCCTACCAATGATACCAACAATGGGGCAACATTTCTCCCAATGACACCAACAGTGGGGCAAAATGACACCGATAATGGGGCACAATTCCTACCACTCACACCAACGATGGGATCCTTCCACTGACACAAACGATGGATCATTAGTTTTACCCACTGACGTCTGGACCTTTTCTACTCCAAATGGCCACAGTCTGGCCCCCCTAAAGTCTGAAGGGCAGTAAACCAGCCTTTTGTTTAGAAAGTTTGGAGACCCCTGAATTCTAGCCAAATCAAAGGACTTGTCAACATTAATTCATAGTTAATCTATAAAATGATAATCCTACCACTTGATAGTAAGTATTGGGTCACTACTAAGCCTAGATTGCATTGCGCATGACAGTCATGTTTACATACATTTATAAAACACGGTAGTTATATTTACTAATCATAAAAGGGAGGGGTGGGAAAACAAAAGCTAGCATGCAACAACTATTATAAGCCTCTAGATGGCGGCGTTGCACAACTAAATCAAAAAGTGTGTAGCCTGTAAATCACTGTTACCAATATAATCAGTAGTGATGAGTAATATTGAGCCAAATTACACATTTCTCTGAGTATATTCAGATTTATTTGTTCTCTTGATTATATTTAATTTATTTGTACTCTTGACTATATTTAGATTTATCTGATATACAGAGAATTTACAGCTCATGATTACAATTAGCTGGGATTGCAAACAGCATGACTCTTTTCAGATTAGACCGATTTTGAGCGAATCATCAGAAAAAAAAAAAAAATGCTAGTAAAAGATGCTCCCAATTCGATTGTCGCAAATCAACATCTAAATAAATACCTGCAAAAGATGCTGCTGGCTCTTGATGGTTTCTCTGCACTCCTTGATTTCATTTTTCAGTCGTTCCACCTCTCTCTCATGCTCTTCCCTGGCAATCGACTCCTTACGGTCTGGTGATGCCACACGTACTTGGGCAGCTGGAAACAGTATTATACACAGGTAAATAAGGAACAAGAGCAGTGAGCAAACAGCAACAACGCTGACAGAAAAGCGCACCTTGGTTGTCCAGCTTTTCCACGTGGCTTTTAAGTATCCGCCATTGCTGACGAATGCTATTGACCAGCTGCTCTCTGGCTGCCTCACATGATAATTCTGAGAGGTGCTCTTTACTAGAGTCTGCCGGATCTTCCTCATTGTCTGAAAGAGCCTGGCATAAGAGAAAGAAAATTGGGTCAACTGGTACAGACTGTATACACTTCAACCAATATCCAGGTGCATAAACTATAGCCAGATGGCAAATTGTAACCGTTTAAATGGTCCTCGTCTCTTTACAATGGAGTTTGTTTCCAGTCCAAGTAAACAATGTTGTGTTTTTAGGAAACTTTACCTGATGTGCGGTAACTTAACATAAAGAAAAAGTTTACGAATTACATTGGATAATACCAGGCTGGCCAAGGAGAGAAAGAATTCTGCACAAAACCTATTGTGAATATGACTGCAATCAAACTAAACAATGACATTTCTTCTTAAACTTCTGTTTGTCTACAAGCCCTGTACACAATGGCTTAACACAGTTGATTCAATGCAAGCACATACACAGAACGCTGGCTAAGCAACAGACTGGCCTACAAGTTACTTAAAGCAGAGTTCCACCCAAAAGTGGAACTTCCGCTTATTTGCTTCCTCCCCCCCCACCCCTTCCGGTGCCACATTTGGCACCTTTCATTACCTGGTTTTGACAGGTCCCTGTCCCCACTTCCGGGAGACAGCACTGTCCCTCAGAAGTTTGGCCCCCCTCCTCCTTCCCCCGCTGCCGGGCCAATTAGAAATTGCAGCGCATTTCACGTATGCACAGTAGGGGCTTCACTGCCGGTTCCCTCAGTGGGGACGGCGGCAGCAGCACCTGACAGCCGATCCGACATCGCGGGCTCCCTGGACAGGTAAGTGTCCAAAAATTAAAAGATAGCAGCTACAGTATTTGTCATCTGCCTTTACTGGCCAGGCCGATTTGATGTCAATCCTGCGCATGCATAGGAGTTTAGTCAGCTTCGGCAAATTGTTCCCGAATTTCTAGTGAGCTTGCGCATGTGCAGCTCACTGTCCAGGGGTGGACAGGCAGGTTTGGTAGCTTTAATGGTTTGTCTCTACTGCATTCAAAATCCTGCCAGTTTGCCGTTTTAATTTTTTACATAACGTTCAATTTTAAAGAAAGTTGAAAAATATCAGGCTTACCGATCGGATCATCAAGTTAAAATAAAAGGAAAAAGGTCTAAAACTACTGCAATCCCTACATTGGTAAGCTGCGATATATTTTTTTTGTTTTGAGGTTTAAAGTGGTTGTAAAGTCACTACTGAGAAATCCGGTAATCTCTTCTCTTACAGGAAGATATATTGTGCAGTATATAGGTTTTTTAAGTTATTTTGCAAAATACCTTATTTTACGGCTCTGCTGGGTGCTCATGTGACCTGCCAGTGCTCTCCTTCCCCAATCCGAGCACTACAGCGGGAGGGGCTGAGATTCTCTGCTGACGTCAGCCGGGAGGAGAAGGTGGGAGAGCCGCGGGAGGTCACGCGAGTACCCAGCAGTGCTGTAAAATAACATATTTTGCGGAAGAATTAAAAAAAAAAACACATATACTGCACATTATATCTTCTTGTAAGAGAGAGGATTACAGAATTTGTCAGTAGTACTTTTACAGCTATAGTGGCAGGAGGGCAGGAGATGGATCACACTGACTCCCAAGCTGACAGGCAGGGAGGAGGGGGAAAGAGGAGAGTCTGTGGGATGACGGAGGCATGTAACCAGACAACGGTAATCATGGATCAGCAGCCATGGTTATCGTGGTCAACACTCTAAAAGGGGACACAGGAAAAGGCAGGATAAACCAGGTTTTTTTAAAACAGAGAGGGACAAATGACACCACAAGATGAGTATCCTGCTTTTCAGGATGAGGATTTTTTTTTTTTCTTAGGGTTATAACCACTTTAACCTGTACCTTACCATGCTATAGTCAAAAGACAGCTACAGCACGCTCCTCCAGTTCTGGAAAGACGTCCTCCTGTGTGCGCACCTCCCACGTCCCCTGGGGAGCAAATAAGGGGGAAACTCTGACCGCTGTGTCCTCGGACACAGCTGATCAGATTGGGGAAAGGGCCAATCACACCGGCCTTTTACCATGTGATCAGCTGTGTCCAATCACAGCTGGTCACATGTAAACAGACTTGCTGGTTATTGTGATTTTTTTCCTCACATGCGGTCTGTGTGTGAAAATAGGAGAGCCAATAACAGGCAAGGCTGACAGTGCACAGTGCCCACCAGCAAAGAAAAAAATACTTATTTGCAAAATTTTATAACAGAAACTAAGAAAAATGGTTTTATTTTTTTCAAAAATTTTAGCCTTTTTTGTTTGTTTAGCAAAGGATAAAAAAACCCAGTGGTGACTAAATGCCAACAAAGGAACACTATTGGTCTAAAAAAGTGATAAAAATGTAATTTGGTGTAGTGTTGCATGACCGCACAATTGTCATTCAAAGCGTGAAAGCACTGAAAGCTAGAAATTGGCCTGGCCAGGAAGGGGGTGAAAGTGCCTGGTATTGAGGTGGTTAAAGAAACATTTTCAACCTGTCCATGCAGGACAAAGTGACAAGGTCTCTGCAAAAGCCATCCCTGATCCACTTTTATTCACCTTACTTGTGCTCCCTTGCAGTTCCCTTCCTCCTTTGGGTGATGCCACTACCCCCCAGTCACGTGGCATTGTGACAGCTATTGTCTACTAGGTCCAGACACTACCACATGGGAGCAGGTCACATGCTCCTCTCACAGTGTTGAGAATTCTGGCTAGCTGTGGAGGATCACAGATCATGGCCAAGACCCATATTACAAAACCAAGAGTAGTATATGATGATTTAGTAATTGAAGCTCTGAGCTAACCAAACATGCATACACACAAACACCGCAATCTCTGTACAATCGTCTCAATATTTAAACATCAAATTATGTAATGTGAAGGTGCACACAAATATATTTGGTTTATCCTAATCAACATATGTTGGCAAATATAAAGGAAGTTTTACAATCTCCACATAAAGAAAAAATATCCTTACTGGTCCCAGACTATCTTCCAATCTGTCCTTGGCTCTTGGTTTCTGTGGGCTGAGGATGGAAATCATTTCTTTCTTCATTTGCTGCAGGACTTTCTTCAGTTCTGCATTCTCCAGCATGAGCTGCTTCTGCCGTTGTTCATAATCACCAAGCAGAACTTTGTACATCTCCTCCTCATTCCTGAAAGCAGAAACACATCATTGGTACCACGTACCACATTACTCTCCCACCAGAATCCGCTTTACAAACTGCCTTATGTACTTAACTTAGAGGAGAAATATTGCCAAACGTCTTTAGGCCATACTTCTCTTCTGGGTCACAGGACTGCACTGCGTCTACATTCCTTTGACCGAAATTCAGCCAATAGTGGGCTAAAGTCTGCGGTCAACTGACGTCACAGAGGGGGTCCAGACTCTGCAGGGATCCAGACAGTAATGGGGGTATTTGCCCAGATGCCTGATTGGCAGCTGGCTCAGCCTCTCAGCAAGCTGCTGAGAGCCTAAGCCAGCAGCTCTCACCCCTCTACAGCCTGTCGTTTCAGTGAACGCCGGAGGGGCAGATCAAGGAGCCGAGAACTGAGCAATCAGCGGTCATGTGATCACTCAGTTCTCAGTCTATTAGGCAGTGGGGGACATCTGCAGCATTGGATCGATGCTGCATCTACATAGGTGAGAATGTTTTTTTTTTTTTTTTAAATCCCATACTTCTCTTAAGGTTTTGAGGCAATCAATTGTCACGTTACCTATATCAGACCGTGATACTTCTCTATATTTACCAACGTTCCTAAGAACAAAACTGCTGTAATGCAAATGGTTACTACAATACAAACACGCTCATTGAGGTGCTGATTTTCTACTCACTTGGCATCAGTTTTACTTGTTCTCCAAGCCATCCTTTTACCATCAGCTCGGCCCACATAATTCAGCACATCGATGGCTGCAGGATCAAAATAAAAAAAAAAAAAAAAGTGTAAGCAAGGTGTTCAGCCACCAATTCACCAATATCCATTTATGAACAATGACCTTAACATGCATGTCTGGGCGTAACAGAAAACCTATTCAGTACATATCTAAAATGCAAGTACATTTCCCTAGGTTTACAAAACATGTACCTGTTCACCAAAAATCCAGTAAACTTTTAACATCTTGTCTGGACTAAGTGCCTTTGCTGCCCAGGAAGGAAGGGGGGGGCTGTGTGCCTATATCAATAGGAACCAAGCTCCTAGCAACTGGCCCAGCTGGAATTTCACGAGCCTGGTGATGTCACCAAGTAATAAAACAGCTTCTTGTTACAAAAGAAGGTACCTAGACATATACTTTAAGATCCACATTCCATCAAACCACTCATCACTGTACATTAGTAGGGTGACACTCACATATTTTTTTGTCTCTCTTATCCATCACTAGCTGGTACAATCTCTCCTTCAACTTGTTGTACTCTCTCTCCTTCCTCTTCATGTTGTGGTTGTGCTGTGTGGAGCGGCTGGCAATAATGTTCTGTAATTTCTGAACCTACAAGTATAAAACAGCTTTTAATATAATGCAAGCATAACCAAACATAGAACTTCATCCATTTTTAGCTATTGTGGGGAAGAATTAGAACCCCTGACAAGTTTATATTGCTATTGCCGGTTAGAGGAATTCCTTCACTTCCCATTACATTACCAGTGGTCTCCAATATGGTAATTCCCCCAATGGTGATACAGCCAACAATAAACACATTTTTTGTACAGCGGTTAAGAGTTGGAACCTATGCCAGCTTTTGTTACTGCCTGAATTCCCAATAAAATTTCCCTCAATTTCTTGCCAGGTAAGTTAAGCGAGGGACAATCTCCCCAGTTGAAAAGTGGACCAGCAACAACATTAGAACAGAACATCTAATCGTGAATCATTTAATCCAGCAAACAATGGTGCGGAGGAAACAAAAATTCATGTGCAAGTTGGGCATCCCACCACATATGTGGTCAGCTCACTCCGCAGCATGTCATGTCTGATTCATCCAAAATTTGGCATCCAAGCTGAATCATTTAGACAGCAGCTGTCACAAGAACTGCACCCCTTTGTATGGCTGCATCTGTCATCTCAACTATTCACTATTCATGGGGATGCCTGCTACCCACAAATGCTGGAGACATTGCAGACATACATGGCTAAAAGATCAGCAGAAAATGATGCTGTATTCCAGGCAACAGTAGGCATAGGATAGTAAACTAAACTCAGGAAAAGTGAGTTTTAGGCCCCTTTCACACAATCGGCCCGCTCGGATCCGCCTGTCCGTTTTTCAGGTGGATCTGAGTGAGCCACCCATAGACTTCTATGGGCAGGCAGATGTCAGCGGATATGCTGACACCAGCCTGCCATCCGATCCTACAAGATCCGCTCAAAACAGACGGATGGCGATACGTTCGCCATCCGTCCAGCGGATTGGATGAAAAACGAACAGCTGCCCATAGAGAATAGCGGGGATCTAGCAGGTCAGTCTCTGCACAGCGAGCAGAGACGGACCTGTCATCCACCGGCTCAGTGGGGATCAACGGATCAATCTCCCACTGAGCTAGCAGAATCCGTCCAGCAATCTGCCCTGTGTGAAAGGTCTTCTAGATGCAAACTGAAGCTGAATCACAGAACATCTCTAAACTTTGTAATTGTTTATCTTACAGGCTCACATGGGCCATTTATCTGTATGAGAAGCTCTCCATGAAATGTATGAAAAGGAGAATGGGAAGTATATGTACTTTGTCAGTAATTCTAAATACATAAGGTCTCTACTTGGGTTTTGGACCAGTAACGTAAAGCTGGCTATAGATAGGAAAAAAAGGTTTGTTCATTTTCTAATCATTAGCTGGGCGAAAATAGGCATTCGTTTGCAGTGATGAGAAAATTTCTCTTGCACGAAACAAATTTCTAACAGTCTATGTGGTTTTCATTCAGTAATGTCCATTCATTCTAAAATTAAATGTTAAAAAGCAAACAAATTCTTTCGAACAACAAATGTTCTGTGAATTTTCATATGAATTTTCCTAAGAATTTTTGTTTGGAATCATCCATCAATGGCCAGCTTTACAAAGCAGAGATGGGGACAGAAGTCTTAAAGCGGAGTTCTATCCAAAAGTGGAACATCCACTTTAAGGGAAGGTGACCCCCCCCCCCCCTCCCGACATGCCACAATTGGCATGTCATTTCTTTGGGGAGGACCAGGGTCCCAGTCCACTTCCTCCCCTAAAGCCGCGGCTCCAGAAGGAAGTTCAAACCCCCCTCGGTGATCTTCTGGGACACGTCCCAGAAGATAGGCCTGCCCTTCACATGGCGCAGCACGCCCCGCGCATGCACAGTGTGCGCCAGGCTTTGAAGCCCAAACTGGGTGCCCACGCTTAGGATGCCGGCGCCGCCAAGGGAAGCTACACTTTTTGTAGCTGCTGACTTTTACCTGAGTGGAGCTCTGCTTTAAGTCTGGTACACAATTGAAGGTTTTTTTTATCCCCCCTTTCAACCAAGCGGGCTGAACGGGAAAAAAAAAAAAAAAAAAATGATCACCATACAAACACAAGCAATGTTAATGCAGCAATCTCCTATGCTGTGCCTTTGGTGTGGTGACAGAAGGAATCTCCCCCTCCCCCACCAAAACGCACTGATCCACCATGCCAGTGACTGGCTGCTAGCACTGATCAGATGCAGGTCAGTGCCTGTTCGACAGAAGTCAGTCATGAGACCAGCTTTTGTAGAACAGACAGCTGTACACACAGACCAAAAGTCTGATGGTTCCTGTCAAACTGACAATTTTCGGCTCCGTGTGTACAAGGCTTTAGAAGGAGCAATTGCTGGCTAGGATCCTGGAGACCCCTACAAACTATTTAAGCAAGGACACTTCACTCACCTCCTCTTTCTCATTCTTCAGCAGCTGCAGGAGGCTGTTATTCTTGCACTGCTGCTGTCGTTCTTTTTCCAGAAGAGCAGCATTTTCTCGCTTAGTCACTTCAAGCTGATCCTAGAACATTTAGGAACACTTTTTTAAAAAGAAACCTGTAGTTTACTGTTGTGTTTTTTTTTAGAAATACAACTTAATTTGATCAAATTGTCTATTTATACTTTGCATGTCAGAAGTTATAGTTGATTGTCACATATACATATCCTGTTTCATGCTTTTAGAGCTGCACTAGAACGTTGAATGCTTGAATGATACTCCAATCTCTCAGTCAAAGTCTATCAGTTAGCGCAAATAAAAACAAAAAACCAAGAAAAAACAAAAAAAAACAAACAAAAAACAGACCCTGTTCAGCCCACCGTTTTCCCATCCAGCCCTTACCTCCTGGCAATCCTCCGTGTCTATTCCTTGTTTGATTGCTGAACTACTGGGACAAAGAATATTCTTTGCAGATCCACAGAATTAAGGGATCTCTTTAAATGAAGCCAAAATTATGATTTTTCTGGATCTCTCACCAGAGGTGCAGAAACAATTTCAATTTCAGGAAGTCAATAAACAGCTGCACCTTCAATACGTCATGCTTTATCCTGTGAAGCTGCGAATAGTTGCGAATGATGCCATTCACTTCTTTGAATCACTGAGAGCAGTCACTGATTGGCTAGACAGACACTACAATAAGTGATTTCTGCCTTTTATTGTGGCTCTTTTCTACTTCATATGCATTCTGAAACCATACTTCTGAAGGCTTTTCTCATCAAGATCTAAGACTCATTGCTGTTTAACGTCCGCCTGAATTGTCCTCTTGGCGGCAGCACATTTCCTCCTGTATTTTAGGAACTCGTCCCATTGCAGCGGAGGACTTATCCTTTCAAGCCAAATGGAGTGCGCTTAACCTGACAGTTTGTGGAATACCCTTTTGCCCCTGCTGGAAGTGGTTAGTCATTTTCTCGATATACACTGTGTGCAGAATTATTAGGCAAATGAGTATTTTGACCACATCATCCTCTTTATGCATGTTGTCTTACTCCAAGCTGTATAGGCTCGAAAGCCTACTACCAATTAAGCATATTAGGTGATGTGCATCTCAGTAATGAGAAGGGGTGTGGTTTAATGACATCAACACCCTATATCAGGTGTGCATAATTAGGCAACTTCCTTTCCTTTGGCAAAATGGGTCAAAAGAAGGACTTGACAGGCTCCGAAAAGTCAAAAATAGTGAGATATCTTGCAGAGGGATGCAGCACTCTTAAAATTGCCAAGCTTCTGAAGCGTGATCATCGAACAATCAAGCGTTTCATTCAAAATAGCCAACAGGGTCGCAAGAAGCGTGTGGAAAAACCAAGGCGCAAAATAACTGCCCGTGAACTGAGAAAAGTCAAGCGTACAAGCGTACAGCT
>BLSH010086440.1:186114-201338 GCA_018402905.1 Glandirana rugosa
CAAAACAGAAGTCGTTCACTTTACGTACGAGTTAGCCTAAGTCCGGTCCACTAACTGAACCGGTAACGTATTGTAAGGTAAAGAAAGGGAATTTTTTTGAGAAACCAACGAAAGCGTCATACGAAGCCCAGTAACAGGTAGACGTGACACTCAAGACTTCGTAAACCGACTTATACTCGTCTATTATAACGGGTTTTGTGAAGTCTTAAGTAGGACGACGAAAACAGTTGTCAGTGTAGTTATTTATGTTCTCTTGGTAAAGGTAACCGTCGGTATGTACGGGTCCGGTACTGTGATGTGGAACAACATCCTATGAACAGATGAGACCAAGATCAACTTGTACCAGAGTGATGGGAAGAGAAGAGTATGGAGAAGGAAAGGAACTGCTCATGATCCAAAGCACACCACCTCATCAGTGAAGCATGGTGATGGTAGTGTCATGGCCTGGGCATGTATGGCTGCCAATGGAAATGGTTCTCTTGTATTTATTGATGTGACTGTTGACAAAAGCAGCAGGATGAATTCTGAAGTGTTTTGGGCAATATTATCTGCTCATATTCAGCCAAATGCTTCAGAACTCACAGTGCAGATGGACAATGACCCGAAGCATACTGCGAAAGCAACCAAAGAGTTTTTTTAAGGGAAAGAAATGGAATGTTATGCAATGGCCAAGTCAATCACCTGGCCTGAATCCGATTGAGCATGCATTTCACTTGCTGAAGACAAAACTGAAGGGAAAATGCCCCAAGAACAAGCAGGAACTGAAGACAGTTGCAGTAGAGGCCTGGCAGAGCATCACCAGGGATGAAATCCAGCGTCTGGTGATGTCTATGCATTCCAGACTTCAGGCTGTAATTGACTGCAAAGGATTTGCAACTAAGTATTAAAAAGTGAAAGTTTGATTTATGATTGTTAATCTGTCCCATTACTTCTGGTCCCTTAAAAAGTGGGAGGCACATATACAAACTGTTGTAATTCCTACACTGTTCACCTGATTTGGATGTAAATACCCTCAAATTAAAACTGAAAGTCTACAGTTAAAGCACATCTTGCTCGTTTCATTTCAAATCCATTGTCCCAATATTTATGGACCTGAAAATATATATATATATTTTAGGGTTCCCATATAATTAAAGTGTTACTAGAACCACAACAGTAAGGCTGGGTTCACACTAGTGCGAATTAGATGCAGGGAACCTGCAACCAATTCGGGATAGCAGGAGATTGTGAACGGCTCTCTATGGAGCCGGTTCACACATCTCCGCAGCGGCTCTGGTGCGAATTTGCACAAAGGTCCTGCGCGTCTTTTGGTCTTTTTCAGGTCCGAATTTAACTAATTTGGGTTGAAAATCGGACCTGAAATGGTGAACGGGGATGAATTGGACCCCTGCTGTGAGCCGCATCAACATTAGATGTGAGCTCAGCCTAAAATCAGTCTATATGTGCAGTAAAGCATGCTTGTTAATCCTCCACAGTTTGTAAAAAGGCTGTTTGATCCTGTCTTCTCTGATCCTTCCCTAATAATTTCATGATAGTACAGAGGCTTGAGGGACAAGCTGCACATGCTCAGTTTGGTGTATTGCTAGTTTTATTTTTCCTAGGGAGAGTGCATGTGGTCAGAACAGGTCCAATCAGCACTGTCCAGAGGCACTGTCCAGAGGTTTAGGGGTGCTGCAATCTCATAGGACAGCCAGAGTAGAATGAAAACTCCTCCTACAAGCTTTAACCAGACACTGATAGAAGTCACAAGACTGCTATATACTGCTGCTGAGAAAAGGTATTTAGTATTAGTTTGCATTTACTGAATAATTACATTTCCATGTTCTGTGTACTGTGGGATACCAGAAATAGTGAGTGCAGGCTCCTGGGTTTAGTAACACATTAAGTGGCTAGGTCTTAATGACAGGTTTACGGTAAGCCTCTTCGCTTGTCAACAGAAGCACATGTTCCTGGATCCTAAAACATGTGCGTCCTAGGCAGAATAGGTGACGGACGTCTATCCTTTGTCCAGTCCTGCCTCATCATGATGCTCCATACATAAGAAAAGCCACATGACAAATATTTAACTACTAAAGACCTGCGGAGGATACAGTGTACACAGCATCAGCTTAATCTTCTGTTTAGTACATTGTGTCCCCAACAATTCACATCACTTTATCCTGACGAGAATCAGAGGGCACAGCACCAGTCATTCCACAAATAGCAGCCTTCCAATCTACTTAAATCCACTCGGTTTTGTCCAGTAATCCCTCCATATGGCTCAGCACAAATGAAGCTCTGCTCTCAGCTATTCCACTACACATTCAGAGGGCCTGGTTACAGATCATTAAATGTGGGTACATTATTAACCACAGAAGAGGAAAGGTTAGTGCTGGATAATGAGACCTTTGATAAATGTAAAGTCTTGTAGTATATTTGGATCCACTGCTCCTCATCCGATGCTCTTCAGGAGAGAATATCACCTTCTGGTGGGTCAGGGACTGTACCTCCCTAGTCCTCACATAGGACAGTTCAGTAACCCTATGATACCCCCCAGACCTCTCCTGAAGGTTGACCTCAGTACATCCAGGGCTCAAGTCCTGTGGGAACGCATGGGAACGGAGCTCCTGCACTTTCTCCATAGGGGGTGTTTGACAGGTGGCAAGGAAGCATTATATTGCCTCCTCACCATCTGATTTAATACCTAAAAACCTGCACCACTTTGCTGCAACTGCGTTTGTTTTGGGGGAGGGGGGTGCCAGATCTAGGATCTGCGCCCGATATAGGATACGAGTCTAAATGCCACCGTACAGTGCATCTCACCGACCGCTCATTAGAGATGGAACGTCACTTCCAGTTGGGCTTTATGCACAACGTGGTGGTAGTAGCAGTTTTGGGGGGGGGGGGGGGATCTTAGATGATTTCCAACGCTTTTTTTCCCCAGGACTTGACCCCTGAGTACATCCCTTTGCCATATAGCCCTTTTATCCCCCTATCTTTATTATAACTTTGCATGTTGCCTTTTTGGTCTCAAAGATCCGACTTTGCTTTGTCTCTCTTTTCTAGGTCTTTATCTCTCCTTTTCTTTCTCTTCCTGACCATCTTTGGTCTTTTGCTCCCCTTCTTCTTGCCTCTTCCTCTCCTTTTGCTTCCCATCATATTTTACTAAGCCATGCCAATATTCTTACCAATATGCCATACCACCCTTTACACCTGATATTCAACATGAGCATCATTTGTCTTTACCAGTCAATTTTTTCTATACACACCGTTTGTTTGGTCTTTTGTAATGGTACAACTCGCTCACTATGATTGCACACTATGCATAGGACATATTTTGCACTGGCCTTTATTCTTGTTACCTGTGTTTTTTCTTATATATTGTAAAACAAAGATATTTTCACCACTAAAACACAAAAGAGATATTAAGGCCTCATACACACGGGCGTATCTTTAAAAATAAACAAAACGCCGCGCCCGACGTCAAGGAAAAACAAAATCAGCGTTTTTCGGCGTTATGCATTGGCGTTAGTGAGGGTAAGTGGGCGTCAATAGGCGTTTTTTTAAAAAAATCATCCCTCTGCTATTTTTCAACCTAAAAACGTTGGCATCAAAAAACGCCGGAAAACACCGGTACAATATTAGTTGACATTTTGTGGCGTCAGCGTCAAAAAATGCCAAAATGTTACAGCCTCAGAACGCAAAGGCCGTGGGTTCTACTCTCAGCTCACTGACGCCATCTACAGCTCAAAAACACCGACGTTTTTATGGGGCCATTGACTAACATGGAGAGCTGCAAAAAACTCCAGAAAACGCCAGCGTCAAAAAACGTCCGTGTGTATGAGGCCTAAAACTAAATTCCATCCAGCCAAACAGCTGAATTCACATACAGGCGAAATCCTGTGCAGTCACTTTTGCAATTTATCTATCCCTACCACATTGTATAACCTGGGGGTAAAGTTGAAAACTATTTTAAAGCATATCTCAAGCCATGGGTGGACAAGGTGGGTGAAGGATTAGAGCCCCTGGCAGGTTTTTACTGATATCCAGAGCTCTTCACTCCTGCTGTTTTTCCCCCCGTAGAATATGGGAAAACAAGAACCCCTGTCAGGTTTTAGATCTATCCATGTCTTGGTTGCATGTTTTCCCATGTTTCCTATGCTGTCAAGCACTGATGTTGATAGGCTCCCCAAGAGCATTTAGTGAGACCACTACCCCTCTGTAGTGCTGGATGCCACCGCTGGTCACCTTATCAATTTAAGTTGTGCATACATTGTTCTCTCATTCACCCCCACCTACCTCAAGCCCAATGGTTTTGGTTTAGTCTCAAAGTGGAAGTAAACTCCATTTTTCAAAAATTTGCTTACAGGCAGGGTGTTAATGACCTTTTTGGTCCTCTTCTGCCATAAATGGATCTGCCTGCCTGTCATCCATGTACACTGAGCCACATATGCGCAGCTCAGCCAACATTTACGGACCTGATCTGTGCTGCGGCAATGTGACTTCCATGCGTAGGAGTGACATCATTATGGCCTGGAAAATGGAAGAGCCAGAGGCCCACCAGATCGATCATACTGCAGCCCTGGAGGGCACCGTTTGACAGGAAAGTCTGCCATGGTGTACTAATATGCAGTGCATACTAGCATATTATGGCATAACCCACCTGGGGGCCCCTAAAAAGAAAATTCTATAGTGGCATTAACTACTGCTTTAACTTCCTTTATTGCCCTGAATTTGCTGGATGCTTGCCCTAGAATAAGGCTGTAGTATTACGTAGGCCATTTGTGGGCAGTCTACTGAGGTTATGAAAATCTTGCATACAAGAGCCATAAATAAAACAAAGACCAGCAGACAGGCGACTTCATAGCGCAGCCTTTTTTCAAACTGGGGTGCCTTGGCAAAATGCCTAAAAATTGCCCCAAAGTGCCCAAAACTTGTACAGCCATGGTCAAAAGTTCTGACAATGACGCAAATATTAATTTTCACGAAGTCTGCTGCCTCCGTTTTTTTTATGGCAATTTGCATATAGTCCAGAATGTTATGAAGAGTGACCAGAGGAATTGCAATTAATTGCAAAGTCCCTCTTTGCCATGAAAATGAACTTCATCCCATAAAAAAAAAAAACAAAAAAAACATTAATACTGTATTTGTGAAGAAAGCTTCAGGGCGCCCAAGGAAGTCCAGCAAGTGCCAGAACCGTCTTACAGTTGATTCAGCTGCGGGATTGGGGCACCACCAGTGCAGAGCTTGCTCAGGAATGGCAGCAGTCAGATGTGGGTACATCGGCACACACAGTGAGGAGAAGACTTTTGGAGGATGTCCTGGTGTCAAGGGCAGCACAGAAGCCACTATTGATATTCTGTAAAAGGTACAGGGATTGGACTGCTGAGGACTGGGGTAAAGTCATTTTCTCTGGTGAATCCCCTGATTGTTTGGGGCATCCGAAAAAAAAACTTGTCCGGTGAAGAAATGGTGAGCGCTACCATGAGCCCTCTGTCATGCCAACAGTAAAGCATCCTGAGACCATTCATGTGTGGGGTTCCTTCTCGGCCAAGGGAGTGAGGCTCACTCACAATTTTGCCTAAGAACACAGCCATGGATAAAGAATGGTACAAAAACATCCTCCAAGAGTAATTTCTCCCAATAATCCAAGTACAGTTTGGTGATGAACAATGCTTTTCCCAGCATGATGGAGCACCTTGCCATAAGGCAAAAGTGATAACTAAGTGGCTTGGGGAACAAAACATCGAAATTTGGGGTCCATGGTCAGGAAACTCCCCAGACCTTAATCCCATTGAGAACTTGCGGTCAGTCCTCAAGAGGTGGGTGAACAAAATAATACCACAAATTCTGACAAACTCCAAGCATTGATTATGTAAGAATGGGCTGCCATCAGTCAGGATGTGGCCCAGAAGTTGATCGACAGCATGCCAGGGTGAATCTCAGAGGTGTTGAAAAAGAAGGGCCAACACTGCAAATATTGACTCTTTGCATAAACTTATTGTAATTGTCAATAAAAGCCTTTGACACTAATGAAATGCTTGTATTTATACTTCAGTATCCCATAGCAACATCTGATAAAAAGATCTAAAAACACTGAAGCTGCAGACTTTGTGAAAATTAAAGCGAAGTTCCACCCATTTAAAAGTCAGCAGCTACAAAAAGTGCCTGCCTTTTTGTTACACAAAGCCACAGGTTTTAATTGGGAATCATGACATGCTTGGGCACCGTGCGGGTCAGCCACCAGCTTCCTAATGGCTCCTGTTATCGATTGATAACGAGAAAGTCGGGCAACTGCACAGCATCCTTGTTTGATCCCCCCCACTCCTCTGTCAGCACTGTGGCCATGTTAGTTGCATGGAGTAGAAAAAATGAATCAGAAGAAATGCCAGAATATTAGTTAGTACACAGTGTGCAAAAAAAGTGTATTTGTCATGTAAAAATAAAATCACCTCTAATGTTGGGTGTCCTAGGTGTGGATACTGCTGCATTATGTAAAAACTATTCGTTTAAAGCAGAGTTCCACCCAAATTTGGAACTTCCGCTTTAACCACTTCACCCCCAGAAGGATTTCCCATGTTAGGACCAGAGCACTATTTGTGATTCGGCACTGCACCACTTTAACGGACAATTGCGCGGTCACGCAACACTGTACCCACACGAAATTTGCGTCCTTTTTTCCCCACAAATAGAGCTTTCTTTTGGTGGCATTTGGTCACCTCTGCATCATTTCTGATCACCGCTATAAACAAAAAAATTTTGCAAAAAAAAAAAAAATAATATTTCTTACTTTTTGCTAAAATACAAAAAAACGAATTTATTCATCAGTTTTGGCCGATTTATATTCTACCTCATATTTTTTTTTTTTTACCAAAAAACCAAATCGCAAATCGGCGTTTATTGATTCGTTTGCGCAAAAGTTGCTGTGTTTACAAACCATGAGAATTCATTTCTGGCATTTTTTTTTTTTTTAGTAATGGCGGCGATCTGCGTTTTTTATCAGGACTTTGATATTGGGGTGGACATGTCCGACATTTTTGACACTTTTTTGGGACCAAGACATTTATACAGCAATCAGAAAAAAATTACTGTATAAATGTCATTGGCAGGGAAGAGGTTATCCTGCAGGGGGAGATCTAGGGGTTAACTGTGTTCCCTGGGTGTGTTCCAACTGTGAGGGGGCTGGGCTACCTTGGGCATAAGATCTAACTGATCCCAGTGACAGGGATCAGTAGATCTCCTATGTCCCCACTGACAGAACGGGGAACCGCCGTGTTTACATCGGCGGTTCCCAGTTCTTTGGCTCTGGCAGCTCATCACGGCTCACATCGGGTCCGCCCGAGCCGCGGGCACACTCTTCCAGAGTGCAGCGGGCATGAGCACGTGCCCCTTAGCTGCCAGTCCGTAAATCACCACCTATTTATGGCGATTCGGAGAATAAAGCCGCGCTGTCGCCGTAAATAGGCAGCGCGTGGTCGGCAAGTGGTTAAAGAAAGGTGACCCCCTGACATGCCACAATTGGCATGTAATTTTTTTTTGGGGGGGGGGGGGGTCTGTTTTCATAGGGTCCCAGGTCCACTTCCTCTCCTAATGCCACAGAGCCGGAAGGAAGTTCACCTTCCTCCCCTCCCACCCGGCGATCTTCTGGGACATGCCACAGGTCCCAGAAGATACACCTGCCATTCACAAGGTGCAGAGCAACTCCCGCATGCACAGTGCCTGGATTTGAAGCCAAAGCCGGGCGCCCACACTTGTGATGCCAGCACCACCGAGGGGAGGAGGAGAAGGGCGAGCCCTTGGTGACCGCATCGCTGGAGCGAGGGACAGGTAAGTGTCCAATTGTTAAAAGTCAGCAACTACACTTGCAAATCTATGTACACTACAAATTGTATGATTGAATCGGTTCTGATATCGCTGTGTTACTAACCTGACAGCTTATTATTCTAAATATGAAACCTTCATTTTGTTTGCAATTGAAGATTCTAACTACCAGCAAGAATAAGTCCTTACATCTAAAGAGCCCCTGTCATTTCAGATCCATCATGGCAGCGCCTGTTAGCGGGCACCCACTCACCAGCTGCTGCCACGTCCCTCACCTTGTTGTGTCAGCGCCGCATCACCAGCTGTCCCATTAAAGTGAATGGGACTGTCGGGGAGTTAACAGCGGGTCAGCGGAGGAGCCGCTGCAGGACAGAGATGACAGTTCCCCTTTAAAAATTATGATTTAAATCAAATCCACCCAGTGGTGGATTTCCAGACTGTGCAGAATTGAAAAGAGTGCCTTGACTGGGAAAGGGTTGAGAAAGGCTGCCATAGTGTAATCGTTATTTAGCGGATTACAGTATATAGCACAAAGGATCATTCAGTTAAATCTGTTAAAACAATTGATTCAGTGCCAAAGAGAAAAAAAAGAAATCACGTATAGACAATAAATCCGCAGCGAACACCGATACGTTCCAAAAACAAAGGATGCAGTTGGCAGGCTCAAACCATTGTACATCATACTGACCTGTCAATCCTTATCAAGTACCAATCAATGAATGACGTGGCCTACAAGAACGTAGCAAAGCAGACCTGAAACTTTCATAGACCACAACCTCCTATAGATCAAAGTCTCACAATGATGACAATCTCATGGATCTAAAAATACAACACTAAATTGAAATAATGTAACTTACTGTTGTGTAAATGAGCAGACGCAATGACAGGAGCACTGTGCAGCCTATCTCCTCCAGCACCTAACACTGCACTAGGAGATAAGGAGCTTACACTGAGCCCAGCCCATGCACACTCCCCTCCTTATGCTAAAGGTCAGCAACACAAACCCTTCCTAGTCACTGAGGCTTGAATTCTACCAGGATGACAGCTTTCCATTCACCTGCAGGTTAACTCCTCCACCTGTTACACTCTTTATATTGTTCTCTTGCTGCCCCAAGCTCCTTGCTTTCTCACCTGCTAAATGCATCATGAGATCGGCATGCTGGATCGTTTCTTTTATCGAGTGCAGCAGGAAGAGTGAGACTTATTGGGCTGCAGCAGGAAGAGTGAGACTCCACAGCAGTACTGCTCTACTTTCTTTCATTTCTCATGCGCTCCCATTGAAGTTTATGTAGCAAAAAAAACATGCAGTCACACTATTTAAATAAAATAAAGCACCTGTACCAAACACACACGCATTATAGGGTTGATTACTAAAGTCACACAATCCGATTTGCGGACGGCAGAACGTCTTTTTTTTGTTGGATGATTGTCTCATGTCGAAAGTGAAGAGCGTCCTAACAATATGAAAATTCTCGTATGACCGAACTAAACGTCAGAAGCGAAGTAATGTGCTGAATATTTTTTGCATCTTTTTTTTTTTGTTTCTGAACATGCGTAGTCTCAGTGGTACAATTTTTTTCTTACGAAAATCAGACGTGGCGTTGCCGTACGACAAAATTTTCAAACAAAAATTCCTGTCCGAAATTTGCATCGTATGTACGAGCCTTTAGACACCAAACACACCATTAGATTTTCTGCAGATTTTTTCCTTCAAATTTACCAAAACTATGTAGTGTTTGAAACACTTGTGCGACGCGATTTTACTGCGTTTTTTTGCCGTGATTTGGGATCAGTATGACTTTGATCCAACTTTGTTGCAACTTTGAAAACATATTACAAAGTCATACAGAAATCGCATCTATATTATTCAGGTGCGATTTGCATGCGACTTTGAAGGTTTAACATTGAAGTCTATGGACCTCAAGTTGCATCAAAGTTGGGCCAAAGTAATGCAGGGACTACTCTGAAGTCGGCGTGACTTGGAGTCGTAGAGATATGAGCGGTACTCATTGGAAATAACGGGGAACTACTTGTCATGCGACTTTGCAGTCCCAAGTCGCAGAAAAACTCACATAAGTGTGAAAGGAGCCTTAAGATTTGACCTCATATGGTTTTGGTAGATCTGAAGACAAAAATCTGCAGAAAATCTAATAGTGTGTATGGAGTCTTAGGCCCCGTCACACAGGAGGTTTGATCAAGTCCACCTGTCCATTTGTTAGATGGACTCGATCGGAGCCTCCATTCTTCTTTATGCAGCGGTGGATGTAAATGGACTTCTGTCTATCCAACGCACTCCCACAAGACTTGGGAAAAAACACAGCCTTCAAACGGGATGAAAAATGAATTAAAAAAATACATGAAAAATGCATGCCAATGTGAACGCACAAGTGTGAAGCTAGCCTTACAGAAAGCTGTCAGAGGCTGCCGATATGCATTAGGAGATATGGGCATGCTACAAGAGATCGTCTGAGACTAGGGACAATCTATGGAATATAGACACTAAAGACTCATACATGGGATCAGAAAATCTGAAGAATAATGTCGTCCAGTGAACGATCTGCCGATTTTCTGATCGGTCGTATGGTGCTTTCGACAGCCGATTCTGGATTCTCAGACAACAAAAACGGATGTGCAGGCTCAAAAATGTTTGTCGTTTTTGAACACAAACGTCCGACTTTCCAATAATTGGTATAGTTTTCATCTGAAAAAAAAAAAAAAAATTGCTAAAGCAAGACTACGCATGCTTAGAAACGAAAAACACAAACTATTCAACACATTTCGTCACTTCTGATGTTGCATTTTGTCGTACGAGAATTTTCGGATGTTTAGTAACCTCTTCAGATTCGATATGAGACTAGGATCAAGGCTTAAGGCTGGGTTCACATTGTTGCAAATTAGATGTGGGGTCCTTCGCATAGCAGGAGATTGTGACTGGCTCTCTATGGAGCCGGTTCATACTCCACAATGGCTCTGGTGCAAATTGAACAGGAGTCCTGTGAGTCTTTTGGTCCGCTTGCGGTTCAAACTCAGCCAAAAATCTGACCTAAAACTGAATGGGGAAGCACCGGACTCCTGCTGGGAGCTTTAGGATGGGTTCACACCTATGCGAATTGGATGCGGCTTAAACCGCATCCAATTCGCAGGACACTTGAAAATACATTGTTTTCAATGTGTCCGGTTCACATATGTGTGGTGCAAAAGCGTGTGTTTTTTGTGCAATGCGGTGCGAATTCCCAGCCCGTTGAGTTCAATGGGAGTGCATCTAACACGGAGATGCACTCCGCACTGAACGGGGATATTTTCCCCGGCTCGTGGCCCCTCCCCATCTCTCCCCCCGCAGCTGCTGCGCTGTGGGAATGGACAGGAGCCGCCAAACGGCGGCTCCGCCCCTTCCCGGCAGCAGACAGGCTGGAATTCGCACCGGACAGGTGTGAATCCAGCCTTAGGCTGGGTTCACATATATGCAGATTGGATGCGTTTTTAACTGCATTCAATTTGCATAACATATGAACATGAACAGCTTTTAATGCAGCCGATTCTCACATGGCAGGGCGGCCACAGTGCGGTTTCGAAAAGATTCCTGTGCGTTTTGGGTCCATTTCAGGTGTGATTTTAGGTAAAAATTTGCACCTCAACTGGTGAACAGAAAGGCACTGGACTGCCGCACTGAAACCACAGCTGCATATGTGTGAGCCCAGTATGAAGACACTTTACATGAGACGGTTAGAGATCACAGCTATGAAAGTCGCTTTACAAATCAAGGTATCCACATTGCTGCTCCCAACAGCCATCTTCATTATAAAAGATCAAAGGGGGAAAAAAAAAAAAAAAACATAAAAAAGAAGAAAAAAGGGATGGACAGCACAGGAAAAAAAGTAATCTAATGTAAAATAAATAAATTAAAAAAGTACCTACAAGAAGAAATCGTTCAGAATATTTGTTCTTCACTGGCTTGAGTAACAATCTCTGAGGACCTTGGTGGCCACATTTTAAGCACCAAAGGGTGATATGTGGCCACCGGGCTGCAGGTTGGGCATCAGGGCTCTAAGGGCGGTTCACACATAGGCGATCCAACTTCAGGGGCGACTTTACTAGGTGATTTGAACGAGACTTCGAGGCGACAACACGACTTAAAGCAACCTCCATGCCAGGCGACAGAGAAGGGAGGGAGGAGGTTGCCTTGGTAAATTCTTTTCTCTTTTTCCTGTAAAGTCGCTTCAATATAGATGGGGATCCGACTTGGAGGCGACTTCCATTGAATTCTATGGGCACAAGTCGGATAGAAGTCGCCTTGAAGTAGTACAGGAACCTTTTCTGAAGTTGGAGCGACGTCAGTTGTGTACATTAAGACGGCTCCCATTCACTTCAATGGGATTTCTGATGTCAAGCGACTTGGAGTGACACGTCAGATCGCAAGTTGCTGTAGTGTGAACCGGCCCTAAAACTTTGTATGTACCTACCAATGTCCCAGGCAGATACTAGAACCAAATTCCATCTCTGAATATTAATCTTAGGTGGTACGAAGCTCAGCAATGCTTAGGCCTCATACACACGGGCGTTTTATAATAAATAAGCAAAAGCCAGGTCCGACGTTTTTTAAAAAATCGGCGTTTTTTGCGGCGTTTTGCATCGGCGTTAGCGAGCGTCGGCGTCAATAGGCGTTTTTAAAAAAAAAATTAGTCCTCTGCTATTTTTCAACCTAAAAACGCCGGCGTCAAAAAACGCTTGTTAACGCCGGTACGGCGTTAGCGGGCGTTAGTGAGCGTTTTGCCGATTGGCGTCAAAAAACGCCAAAACGCTACAGCTACAGAACGCGATGGTCCCGCGTTCTAAAAATAGCTCACTAACGCCGACGCCCTCTACTGCTCACTAACGCCGGCGTTTTTAGAAGGCCATTGAATAACATGGAGAGCTGCAAAAAACGCCTACAAACGCCGGCGAGCAAAACGCCCGTGTGTATGAGGCCTTAAACACCTTTGTATGCATAACAAACATAAGAATTTACAAATAATACAACACTAGAAAAAAAATGGAACGTTAATTCTGTACACAGGAAGCCTTTATATGCCCTGGACAGTGACCCTGCCATTAATTTGTAGGTAAAGCTGTAGATTGTGACATTATTTACAGACATCAGCTGTACAAGCACACAGGAATACAGGAATGCAGCTGTCACTCTGGCCAGCAATGCCTCTTGTCAAAAGGGCAATGGCATGATTTTGGGGGGGGGGGCACAATTACAATCAAGTGTCAGCTATCCTGGGACTGGACTGATCAAAGGCAGACACCCCAAGACTGATAAAAGGTCAGAGACTGGATTTTGCTGTCTCGGCATTCCCACAATTTGTTGACGTCAAGGTGTCACCTTTTTGCACCCTGCAGTAAAAAGCCACAAACCTCCTACAATGCTGGTAACCCCACCGATCGCTCAGAGCAATTCACACAGAAAGGCTTTCCTCATGTGTAACTAAAGTAAAAAAAATGATATCAAGTGTTGCAGTTTAACATTCATATATCTTTGATGCTGAAAACTCCCAAATGTATTTATTCCCCCAAAATACCAGTGGGTCCTGCAAAGCATGGCACTTCCTTGAGATCAGTGGCTACATTGCAGCAAGCTGTGTGAATTACATCTATTGTAGCCACTCCATACAAAGTCAGTTGCAACTAGAACTGCATATCCAGACAAATCGACCCTTAAGCCTCGTACACATAGTTAGACGATCGTATACAACAAGTCGTACTAACAACCATTGTATGCGATATTGATCGTTCGTATGCGCGATTAGAACAGTCGAACATACGACGGTCGTACAAGGGAGTTGTATGAGCAAACTATTAAACTTTGGTAGTACCAACAAGCGGTCGTACGACCGTAGTATCGTGTGTACAGAGCAGTTGGTACAACAAGTTGTATTGTGCAAAACACGCATGCTGCGAAGTCAGGAACGGCCGGATGCTAATTACATGCACCTGAACGTTCTTTCTGCGGTCGTACGATCGTGTAGTGCAGTCAGTATGCAAGTTACATTATCCAACATACGATTTGAGACGATCGTACGTGCAATCGTCGTCCCGTGTGTACGAGGCTTTACAGTAGCTGGTTGCAGGTAAGCCCAGGTGCACACTGATGCGGGTTCAGCTGGACTCACACGATTTGAAAACCGGCAATGCAGTGCGACTTTGGGGGGCGATTTGATCGACATTTGTGAGGATTCATGCACAGATGTCTATTCAAATCACCCTCTGAAGTTGCGAAAAGTAGTACAGGAACTACTTTTGGGCATGGGTGCGGCACCACAAATAGGCAATAAGGATGGGCTCGGGCGTGTTCAGAACTGCACGTGTTCGATCCCGCCAGGAAGTTTCCACTGTGCCATGCTAATCACGGGCAGTGAAACCTTTCCCAATGCACAGCTGCAGCAATCAAGAAAAGTTTAACTGCCTGTGATTAGCGTGGCGCAGTGCAAACTTCCTGGCGGGATCGGGCACGTTCGGTTCTGAACACAACCAATCCCATTCCTGATCGCCAGTAGACTCTGATTTGGCATGCGATTTGTCGAATCGGCCCAATGTGAACGTGGGCTAAATGAGGTTCAGTGTAGGAAAATGTAAAGTAATACACTTGAGCGCTAAAAATATAAATTCCAATAAAATGCTAGAAGGAGCAAATCTGGGGGAATTGTGGATGGAATAGGATTTGGGGGTGCTGGCAGATGACAGGCTCAGCAAAAGCATGCAATTTCAAGCTGCAGCAAGCAAGGCCAGCAGATGGGGAGGTTCCTCTCCCCCGCAGCCACTGCTTCACCCCACCCCATGACAGCAGATGGGGGTTCCTCTCCTCTGCAGCCACTGCTTCACCCCACCCCATGACAGCAGATGGGGGTTCCTCTCCTCTGCAGCTACTGCTTCACCCCACCCCATGATGGATTTAAAGAGTTCTCTACTCAAGAGATAGAATTCTAGTTTTATCACTTTACAAGACTGATCCGGCCACATCCAAGGATGTGCTGGAACTGGAGACAAGAGAAGGGCAGGAAAGCTAATAAGGGGGCTGGATGACCTCAGCTATGAGCATTAAACGTATTCTCCCTGGAGAAAAGACGCTTAAGAGGAGATCTGATCACAATATACAAATCTCTGATTGGAAACCTAGGATCTCTAAAGACCACATGTGGTCACACAATGAGCTTCCAAGAAAAAGTGGTTTAATCTTACTGTGTAGGGGGTTCTTTACTGTAAGAGCAGTAAGGATGTGGAACTCCCTTCCACAGCTGGTATAAATACATTATAAAAAAAAACTGATGGATGCGCTTCTCAAGCCTTGTACACACGGGCCAAAAATCGGTCAGTTCAGCAGAAACCAACAGACTTTCGTCCCGTGTATACAGCTGTCTGTTGAATCGGTTCTCACACCTGGCTTC
>BLSH010086440.1:221532-235557 GCA_018402905.1 Glandirana rugosa
TATGTCAGTGTGTGACGTTTCCAGTCTTTATTCCTTCTTGTAAACTTTTTTATTATCGAATTATATTAAGTATTATGCATCTCAACTCGCTTGGGCCTGACATTTCAAGACCAGGCATGGCTTGAAAACCCACAGGCTCTGGGTGTGGGCTTGGGCCTGAAACATTAATTAATACTTTTCAGACACAGTTTGAAGATGGTCCACATCCACCTCCATTTTTGATTTTTTTTAAAAAATGCTTTTAGTTATTTCCCTGTCCCCATTTATTTGTAGGGCACTTGTCCCACCCTTACCCCCATTTTCTTTCCTTTTGCAGACCTCTAGGACTTTCCAGGACTTTTTTACAGCAATTTTCAGAACTTTTAGTAAAATTGCGAGAACCCCGGACCCGAACCCGGACTTTTTTTGAAAAGTCCGGGTTCGGGTGTGGGTCTCGGACACCCAAAAGTTCGGTACGGACCAGAACTTTACAGTCCGGGTTCGCTCAACTCTACGTATTATGAATTATATTAAGCTATTATTTTTTCAAATGTTCTTCCTTATTTCTGACCTTTGCAGTGTGTGACTGTATATATGCATACTGTATGTATGTGTGTGTGCATACTGGGTGGGTACATACTGGGCTTATATTGTATGTAAACACACAGTATACATACAATATACATCCAATATACAATCGAATTTCCGAATCGCGGTAATTCGGAAATTCGCGGTAATTCGGCAATTTCGTTAATTCGGAAATTTGCGGTAATTCGGCAATTGCTGTAATTCGGAAAGTCGCGGTAATTCGGCAATTGCGGTAATTCAGAAATTCGCGGTAATTCGGCAATTGCGGTAATTCGGAAATTCGGCAATTGGAACAGACGAAAATTCGGAAATCCGAAAATTGGAAAAAACTAAGAATATTTGAAATAACTAACTAATAACTATTAAATTATAGGTATTGGAATTTCCTTTAAAGTTTGGCTGTTAATGAACTTAGATATGAAATTTAGCACTAATAGTCATACTTTCAAGAAAATTTCAATACCTATATTTAATAGTTATTTATTATTATTTCAAATATTCTTTTTTATTTCCGAAATTCGGAAATAAGGAAGAACATTTGAAATAATAAGTTATTCATTTATAATTTTTACTTATTATAAATTATAATAATCTATTATTATTTCAAATGTTTTTCCTTATTTCCGACTTTTGCAGTGTGTGACTGTATATATGAATACTGTATGTATGTATGTGTGTGCATACTGGGTGTGTATATACTGTGTGTATATTGGATGTAAACACACAGTATACATACAATATACATACAATATAAGCACAGTATATACACACCCAGTATGCACACACACACACATACAGTATGCATATATACAGTCACACACTGCAAAAGTTGGAAATAAGGAAGAACATTTGAAATAATAATAGCTTATTATAATTTATAATAAGTTAAAATAATAAATTAATATCTTATTATTTCAAATGATCTTCCTTACTTCCAAAATTCGGAAATAAGAAAAAAATTTGAAATAATAATTAATAACTATTAAATTATAGGTATTGGAATTATCTTGAAAATATGGCTATTAGTGATAAATTCCATATTTAGGTACACTAACAGCCAAACTTTCAAGGAAATTCCAATACCTATAATTTAATAGTTATTAGTTAGTTATTATTTCAAATGTTCTTGGTTATTTTCAAATTTTCGGATTTCCGAATTTCGGATTTTCGTCTGCTCCGATTGCCGAATTTCCGAATTACCACTATTGCCGAATTACCGCGAATATCTGAATTACCGCAATTGCCAAATTACCGTGAATTTCCGAATTACCGCAATTGCCGAATTACCGCGAATTTCGGATTTCCGAATTTTTTAATTTCCGAATTACGAAATTTTTAAATTTCAGAATTCCGAATTTTTTGAATTTCCGAAAAACGAAAAAAATAATTTTTTTAGCCATGCACAAGTCTATTCTGCAGTTCTTCTGACTTGGTGTATCCTGTGACCCTAAACCCCTCTCCTGGTCAAATTTCTTGAGCAATAAATACTAAAAAGACACTCCTTGGACTGAGCTATGATTGTCAATGTGCTTGGGTGACTGGTGGCCTCTGTACTGCTTCGAGAAAACCTGTCTGTTGCCAGTGGCCTGAGTGTTACACCCATCATCACTGTGGCTCCATTTCAACGTTTGTTACAGTACATGTGTTAGAACGCTGCAGTGCAACTCAGACACACATGCGGTGCAGTACATCATGATGTGCGGTCAGAGGCGGATCTAGGCTTTGTGAGGTTTTAGGCAAATCTGAGACATAAGGCCCCACTCACTTCCACAATGGGAAAAATAATTCAAGCTATAAAAATTAACTGTATAAATTGCATATATTAAGAGTTTTAAATCCCATGAACTATGAATTCATAGTTTATAGAATTCTTCTTTAATCAAATATATATATTATATATTACACACATATTTCTCCATTTACATAAATTTCAGGTTAATATAACCCAGCCAGCACAGAGTTCCCCCATACATCAGAGTCTGCAGGATTCCCCCTTACAGTGCAAGGGGAACTCTGATGTAAAAGGGAATGTTGCGGATCATGATCTAAGGGGGAATGCTGCAGACTTTGGTGTAAATGGGAACCCTGATGTAAGGGGGAACTATGGTGACCAGAGATCACCTTATATCAGAGTATACTGCATCCCCTTTACATCAGAGTTCCCCTTTACATCACTATCCACAGATTTCCAACTTGCATTGCATGAACTCTAGTGTGGAGGGGGCTCTGAAGCTACTTCCGCAGAGTGAATCCACTAAGGTAAGGGGAGGGTTACTGATTTAAAGGGAAACCTTTATATTAGTGCCCCCTTACCTGACTGTAATTACTCCCCCTTACATCACTGACCCCCCCCCCCCCCCAGACTGGGCTTGCAGCACTGTCACTGCCCTCCTCTCAGGTGCACTGTGCAGGGCTCAGTCAGACGGTCCTCTCTGGGCTCCAGCTAGGTAGCTCTGATTTCATCCTATATATATCCTCTGTATACACGTCTGACTCCTCCCGTGACCCCTGTCCTAGCAGTGCTCCCACTCTTCTGTAGGCTCCCCCCAGAGACTGCAGATATGGTACAGCAGATGGTCAGAGACTGCAGACATTATACAGGAGATGATCAGAGACTGCAGACATGATACAGGAGATGGCCAGAGACTGCCGACATTATACAGGAGATGATCAGAGACTGCAGACATGATACAAGAGATGATCAGAGACTGCAGACATGATACAGGAGATGATCATAGACTGCAGACATGATACAGGAGATGATCAGAGACTGTAGACATGATACAGGAGATGGCCAGAGACTGCCGACATTATACAGGAGATGATTAGAGACTGCAGACGTGATACAGGAGATGGCCAGAGACTGCCGACATTATACAGGAGATGATCAGAGACTGCAGACATGATACAGGAGATGATCAGAGACTGCAGACATGATACAGGAGATGATCAGAGACTGCAGACATGATACAGGAGATGATCAGAGACTGCAGACATTATACAGGAGATGATCAGAGACTGTAGACATGATACAGAAGATATAAAGGGGAAAGCCACCAAATATTCATATAAGGAAAGTACCAACGTCCCAATTAATAAGGTACATGTCAAAACGAACTATTGTGTGAGGCAAATGAGGCTATATGATTCTGAATCTTGGCCCTTGGTCCCTACATCGGTCCATTTGGGAGCTGGAAATTTTTGGATAGTGGTGTCGAGGCCCCGGGCCTAGGAGATTAGTGAGTCAATTGTCCATATCCCGGATATATCCTCCCTTGGGAATCTGCACTGGGGCTGGAGGTGAGACCCCTTTAACCGTCACATTTTATAACATATTTAAAAACTGTTCCCAGTCAGGTCATGCTGCCTGGGTTGAATATGTCATGGTTACATGTATCAGTGATTGTTGATACACACTTATGTATGTAATATTTGTCTTTGTAGAAATATTGTTAAGCTGAAGACTTTCTGAAGAAGCGGATTCCCACGAAACATGTAAAAGTATATGCTGGAACAGTCAGGGTCCCCTGTGCGGGGTCAGAAATCAGACATTCCAGCATCAAACTTCAGCCTTGATATAAATGTGCATCCTTGTATTTCTGTGTTGTGGTCTCTATGGTAGAGAAAGTTTTTAACATTGTTTTATAAATAACACTGTATACCTTTTATAAATTTCGTGTTATTCCATTACGTACTGTAAAAAGTCCTCATTTGCCTAGCACAATAGTTTTTTTTGACATGATACAGGAGATGGTCAGAGACTGTGGAGACATATTACAGGAGATGATCAGAGACTGCAGACATGGTACAAGAGATGGTCAGAGACTGCAGACATAATACAAGAAATGGTCAGAGACTGCAGACATACTACAGTAGATAGTCAGAGACTGCAGACATACTATAGGAGAAGGTCAGAGACTGCAGACATGATACAAGAGATGGTCAGAGACTGCAGACATACTACAGGAGATGATCAGAGACTGCAGACACGATACGAAAGATGATCAGAGACTGCAGACATCATACAAAAGATGGCCAGAGACTGTCCAGACAGATTACAGGAGATGATCAGAGACTGCAGACATGATACAAGAGATGGTCCGAGACTGTGCAGACATGATACAAGAGTTGGTTAGAGACTGCAGACATACTACAGGAGATGGTCATAGACTGCAGACATGATACAAGAGATGATCAGAGACTGTGGAGACATACTACAGGATATGATCAAAGACTATAGACATACTACAGGAGATGACCAGAGACTGCAGACATGATAAAATAGATGATCAGAGACTGCAAACTTGATATAAGAGATGTTCAGAGACTGTGCAGACATACTACAGGAGATGGTCAGAGACTGCAGACATGATACAGAAGCTAGCCAGAGATTGCAGACATGATACAGGAGATGGTCAGAGACTGCAGACATACTACAGGAGATGGTCAGAGACTGCAGACATACTACAGGAGATAGTCAGAGACTGCAGACATACTACAGGAGATGGTCAGAGACTGCAGACATACTACAGGAGATGGTCAGAGACTGCAGACATGAATGGGCTGACAGTGTACTACATTTAGGTCACATGTGAATTGCACAGAATGCACAGCACATTTCTGTGTAATTCATAGTGTGAACCCACCCTGTGTCTTGGACCCCACACTTTGCTCCATTAATTTGCCTAGAAGGGGGACACTAGTTTGGGCACGGGGAGCATTTGTCCACATCTCTTGTGGGGTGCCTAGAACCACCCCCTTTGTGGCAGACAGCATCTGTTTGATTTGGGGGGAGGGAGGATATGTGCTAGGGGGCGCTTTGGGAGGGGAAAAGACATGTGCTGGGGGGAGGATTTCATATCCAAGCTCCCTTGTAGTACAAGTCCTAAAGTGCCCCCTAGCACATATCTGCTGCCCCAAATCACTCCAAATGAACTGTTTGCTTGCCCCCCTCCCTCACCCTCTTCTTCATGCCTCAGACCAGCATGCTCTCGGTACAGTGTGAGCCTCCTCCTTCTCTGTACACAGGAAAACATCACAGCAGGAGGAGGAGGGACAGGTTCAGTTCACTCCGCTCCACACTGTGAGTGTCAGACAGCTGGGGAAAGATGCCGGCTGCTATACACAGTGGAGCTTGCGGTGTGCGGGAATGGAGACACCCCACACAAGTCGCGGGCCTTGAGGGACTCTGATTTGCCGGGACTCCAGGTCGGGAATGGATCATATAGCAGAATGGTCCCGGCAAATCTTTGAGGTTGAGGTATGGACAAATTAGGCGGCCACAGGGTCCATGGGAGCGTGAGGCCTTAGGTGACTGCCTAATTTGCCTAATTAGAGAGCCACCTCTGCGTGCGCTCAGAATAAAGCGCACGCAGAACACTTCTTTTTATTCTGTCGCTTTTCATATTGCCGCTAATGCTTGCACATCTGCTATTCACACACATTGCAGAACACGTGTGTGAATAGCAGATGTGCAAGCATTAGCGGCAATATGAAAAGCGACAGAATAAAAAGAAGTGTTCTTCAAAGAAGTCCGGGTCCGGGTCCCGGACACCCCAAAGTTCGGTACGGACCCGAACTTTACAGTCCGGGTTCGCTCAACTCTAGTTATGAATATCTATATTTCTTCCAAGCCAGCCCAGTAGGAGGTTCATGGTCACTGGTGCGTTCTGGGAGTGCATATATACAGTATATATTTGGGGAGGGGGGCGCATGTGCTGTGCTCGCTCTCTTTTCTCAGGCTGAGGCCTGAGGAGGTGCAGCTGAAGTGAGCTCTGGGTGTAGGTCCAGAAGCCAGTCTGGGGCCCACTAATGCTAAGGTGGTCCTAAGGCTTTCTTGCTTGGTCTGGAAGAAGCTGAGCTGAGCCCTCTTATGTAACAAATGGTGAATACGAATCCTCTATACTTATAGGCAATGCTGCTCCAAGCACCCACAGCAGATGATCATATACCTAGGCGTCTGGTCGCAGTACATCAGTTGAATGGAAGAACAAAGCCGTGGATTGGGCACCTCTGCCTGAATGTTGTCCCCTCAGCTGCCCCAGTGTACTGCATGTGATTATGTGCCTAGGCATTTTTACGTTTTGCTAAATGTCAGGGCAGCCTGGAACAGATTTTTGCAGGACTCAACAGTACAAAGATTTTTTTATATTTTTTACTGCACATAAAAAGACAAGGTGATCAGGAAGGTGAAGATTAATTTGGTTACATATCAGTTTAACCCTTCTAACCCCTTATCACACACAAAAGGCTCCGACTAGATATCACATAGAAGAAAACGCTGCAATCATTTACTATTTCTAAACAGTGCACAAAGACTAGGTGACGGATCGCTGTATGAAATGTCCTAATAGGTTGGTTTAATGTTCCAGTTTCCTGCTTTGTCTTTCCCTTCCAGCCACCATGTTGTCATGGCTCCTTTTCCCTGAAAAGAATTAAGAAAACCCATGCATTATAAATTTGAATACAATCTGTGACAACGCATAAATAAACGTATATATTATGTCAGTATTTCTTCGGCGGATGGGCCAAAAATGTGCAGCCAATCACAACTCAGAGAAAAGCCACTCTGCACTTTGTGAGCGTTATGTCAGTGCATGCATTGAGACATCATCAGCCTAAAATCATACGAAGCCCTCCTACTCAACACAACGCTATTCAATAATGGATGTGGCTTAAATAAATAAACTAGTTACATAAAGCTACTGCTAAAAGAAAAAATAAGAATATCACAAAATACAAATACAATTATCAGTCCATTGAAAGCAAAGAATCAGATGCTGCTATCTGTAGCAGCGCTAAACACAAGTGTGCCAGTTCTCATATAGAAATCAAGATGTGCGGACCAACAGTGAAACAGTCCAGAAAAGAGGTGAGTCTCTTAGTTGAAAAAGCATGCATGCACCATACACCAAAATCCACCCCGTGACTCGCTCCCCCAAGGGTAAAAAAAATGGCATGTATTGCGCCTTGTAAATGAATAACACTCCAGGATTCCTCCTCTGCAGGTAAGCCCTCACATAATCGCTCTGTCACTCATGGGTATATAGAGAAAAAGGTCCACATAGCGTAATCCCATTTTCAAATTTTATTCAATACCCCATACAATGAATCGCACTTACAAGAAAACTTAAGTAAAAACAAATATTGAAAGCGCAATAGGACATAAAGGTGCAAACTTAAAATCAGAAAGACAACACTCAACAGTCCAGCTGTGACAGTCCATGAGCAAGTGATTAAATCTAGGTTCTCCCAGAGGCTGCACCTTGTAAGAAGCAGAACAAACTTCTAAGAGCAGGAAACAGAAGAAACAAACAGGTATGCCTCTAAGTGTAACCATTAAAAAAGTAATTTATTAAAACCATAGTGAATGTTACTCCCAGAAGTGGCGAATAAAACAGCATTGCAGTGTTAGCCACTGCTGGCTATATCAAGGATCTCCAGAGGGTGGCTTAAGTAGGTTCCAGAGCTAAGAGGAATGTGACCCTCCAGTCCACAGCACGTTGGTACAGCCGAAGAAACGCCGGTGGCTCCTGGCGCTTCCTGGTCCCCGTTTGCGATATCGGATCATCACTTCCGGTTCCGATGGTGAGCGTGATGAGGAACTTCCGGCGATGCATTGTCGAGGCCTACGCCTCTTCCACAGGCCGTGAACCTACTGGAGCCACCCTCTGGAGATCCTTGATATAGCCAGCAGTGGCTAACACTGCAATGCAATGCTGTTTTATTCGCACCTGTTTGTTTCTTCTGTACAAGAAAACTTAATAAAATCAAGGCAAATAATGAGCTGTGTCATATCACCATCTACAGGAACAGCATCCGTCACTTGCCCAGATCGCAGATGCGAATCCTGTCCGTCACTCCCTTTTGGTGACAGGCACGTGTCACTTCAAGTTGTCACTATGTCATTGACTGATGCGTTTCAGTTGAAGATGTGATGACAAAATGCGTCGGTTGTGACCTAGCGGCAACCGGAAGTGACGGGTGCATGTCCAAACATGTAGTGACCGACCGGATACGCATCTGCGATCTGGGCAAGTGACGGGCGCTGTTCCTGTAGATGGTGATATGACACAGCTCATTATTTGGCTTGATTTTATTACGTTTTCTTGTAAGTGAGATTCATTGTATGGGGTATTGAATAAAATTTGAAAATGGGAATACGCTATGTGGACCTTTTTCTTTATATACCCATGAGTGACGGAGCGATGTGAGGGCTTACCTGAATCCTGGAGTATTATTCATTTACAAGGCGCAATACATGCCATTTTTTGGTGAGTGCATACCCTTGGGGGAGGGAGTCACGTGGTGGATTTTGGTGTGTGGTGCATGCATGCTTTTTCAACTAAGACTGTTTCACTGTTGGTCCGCACATCTTGATTTCTATATGAGAACTGGCACACTTGTGTTTAGCACCGCTACAGATATCAGCATCTGATTGTTTGTGATCAATGGACTGATAATTGTATTTGTATTTTCTGATATGCATTGAGACGTGTTTTGACGGCCCATTCATTTTGGGATAGCAGTGTAGCTCAACACAAAAATGTATTAAGAGATTAAAAATGTAGATGTGCTAACAATTATGTGAATAAAATTCAACATACTAAATCATTTACAAAATTATATATACACATTTGTGAGTGAAGCAAGTCTCCTCCAACTTATTCACAGCTACTTCACTTAAAAAAAAAAAACCTTTGTATATAAATGTGCAAAAATAACTAACACAACTTTAATATTGAATCACTTGCAATGTTTGTAGTGCGATTAGCTATGCTGTGCCTGTGTGACTAAGGCTGGCCATACACTAGTAGAATTTCCTTTGACATTTCTCATTTTAAGAACATTCGTTATATTTTTCTAATTAGTGCATTCAAATTGATGTCTGTTTTCAACCACAGTCATGATAAAATTCGGCAGGATGGAAAAATTTTCTCAGATGAATGAATTTCTAACAGTGAATATGGTTTTTGTTCAGGGAAGCCCATTCATTACAAAATTGATTGTTAACCTCCCTGGCGGGATGATTATTTCAGATTTTTGGTGCTGAAAGCGGTACAATTATTTTGCATGAAAATTTGGCGTCTTATATTGCAGGCCTGTAATTCTTAGCAATAACTCACTTAAATCTGTCCAAACAAGAGTCTAGTAGACATCCCGGGTATGAAAAAGTTTGAAAAATGAAATCATAAATTATAATATAATAAATAACTAAAAATAATTATCAAAAATAATAATATAATAGTAATAAAATTTATTCAATAATGTAATCAAACCAAAAACGCAGAAATTTGCTCATTTGCAGAATTGTCGCTGTCGTCACTTTCAGTTTCTGATGATAAATTTCCCCAAAAATCAGTATCACTCAATTCTGCAAATCATTTTTATTTACTATCGCTGTTTTCTAGCTGATCAGAAACCACTTTTGACGCAAAGGGACACTTTTTGGTTGCTATGGACATTCTCATGTTTCCAGGCAGAAAGAATGACATTTATTATATAAAAGTGCATGCAGGGCTCTGGGCAAACCACTAGGGACAAAGGGGATGTGAAATGACTTCATACAGTAATGTAATCTATAAGATTACAGTGTACTGTATGTACTGTGTGTTTTACTTTTTGAATTTCCCGCCGGTCTCCGTCCCCGTGCGACGCTCGCAGGGAATGGAGCCCGGCACATAGGAGTCATCTGGCGGCGGACACAGCCCGCAGACACTGCGGGGGATATCGCTGGATCCAGGGGACAAGGTAAGTAACATTGCCTGGATTCAGCGATGCGATCCCGAGTGTGGCTCGGGGTTACCGTTCTTGGTACTGAAAATCCACCCCGAGCCACACTCGGGAATACCGCTAAGGAGGTTAATCATCGAGTCAAGTGATCAATGTGCTAACATATTTTGTATGAATGTTTGTTCGAAAATCTACTAGTGTATGGCCAGCTTTAGGGCTAATATGAACCAGTGGCAGAAGTTCAATAAAAATAAACTTGTAGTTTAAACCTTCAGTTTAAATTAGCCAAACATTCCAGGTGCATCAAAGCAAAGGGTGTTCAATATCTTGCATTTTTATCTTCTTTCTAAAGCAGCCAGAGCCTGAGTAGAAAAGCCTATTCCCTGCCAGAAGCTGCAGAGTGGGACCCTTGCTCTCTCTATGGAAACAGCAGTCTCTCTGTAGAGGTCTGATACACCAACCAACAAAGTCAGACCATGCATCATTTTTACCTATAGGTAAGCTTATAATAAGGCTTACCTATAGGTAATGCAAATATCTCCTAAACTTGCACAGTTTAGGAGATATTTACTGTACATTTGGCTGCTAATATCACCAGCGCATGCACGCTGAAGAAACAGCCACCTGGGCTGTTCCTTCAGAGTCCTATGCTGTAAATGGCGGCCCCTGTGAATGCGCTGGAGTAACATCATTGCAGCTCCGGCCACTCACACAGCTGGGGTCCGTGAACCCAGAAGGAAGACCGGGTGAAGATGGAAGCCTTGTCAGAAGTGACAGCGTGCTGCTGGAAGGCTACGTTCTAAGACAAGTTTAACATAATGTGCTAGTATGCATCGTATACTAGCATATTATGGCTTTACCTTGCAGGTTGCAAAAAAAAGAAAACAAAAAAACACAGCGTTTACTACCACTTTAAAGTGATATTAAAGGAAAGGTTTTTTTAAATTAACAAACATGTTTATAACTACCTGCTCTGTGCAGTGGTTTTGCACAGAGCAGCCCCCTCCTCTTCTCGTGTCTCCCAGCCAGCGCTCCAGGCTCCTCCTCTTCTCCGAGTGCCCCCATAGCAAGCCACTCTGCCAGCAAATAGTTGATAAGTGGATTCCAGGGGGGGGTCCCCAGAAAATTATTGCCCAGGGTCGAATCCATATTAAAGAAGGCCCTGTGTGTGAGCAGTCTACCCCCCCCGCCGCTATTAGTAGTAAAGTAAACTTAAAAATTCACTGCCAGCTCTTCTCTTTCATGCAGCCATAACACACTGTGTAAGTGTGTGTTGAAAACAAAGCCTCTAAAAGACTTTTTTTCGGATCTCTTCTGGCCGGTCACATGACTCCCAGCCCCTCTCCTCCCCCATCTAAGGGCTACAGTGGGAGGGGCTGAGCGGCCAGCTTGGCGGTCATGTGACCTCCCAGGCTGACATCAGAGGGAGATCTCGGCCCCTCCCACTGTTGCCCATAGATCGAAGGAATAGAGCAGCCGGGAAGCACGTGGCCGGCCTGACGAAATCTGAAAAAAGGTATTTAAAGGCTTTGTTTTTAACAAACACTTATGCAGTGTGCTATGGCTGCATAAAAAAGAGGGCTGGCAGCGAATGGTAGTGTAAGGTTACAACCACTTTAAAGTGACACTAAAACTGACGCCCCCGAGATGGACTATGGGATTCGTAATGTACATAGAGTAGTATGACCGCAACTAACCTACACTTTTTTCCCTTCCTTATCCACTTTATTCTGGTATTAGGGCCGATTCACACAGGGGCGATCTGACTTCAGGGGTGACTTTGCTATGCGATTTGAATGCGACTTGAAGGTGACTTCAGCGAAACTTCAGTGCGACTTTGGGTGACTTAGAACGTGACTTAAAGCGACCTCCATGCCAAGCGACTTGCCTGTGGCCAATCAGAGAGGGAGGGAGGGGATTGCCTGGGTAATGTGTAGGGAGTTAAGCCTCATACACACGATTTGATGGTCCTACGACCGAACTGACCAAATCGTATTTTGGATCATGTAACTTGTGTACTGACATGCACTACACGATTGTACGACCAAGCCGAACGTAGTGACCTGTTATGAACGTATAAAGAGAAAGTTCAGGTGCATGTAATTAGTGTCCGGCCATTCCTGACTTCTGAGCATGCCTGTTTTCAACAGTACAAATTGTTGGACCAACTTCTCTGTACACACGATACAATGGTCGTTGTTGGTACTACCAAAGTTTTCTAGTTTGCTCCTCCAACACCTGTTGTACGACCATCGTACGCCGGCTGTTCTAATCACGAGTACTAACGGTCGGATGAGCATACAACGGGCGGTCGTTGACCGTTTGCATACGACCGCCGAACCGTGTGTATGGGGCTTAACTGGATAAATTCTTTTCTTTTTCTTGTAGAGTCGCTTCAATATAGATGGGGATCTGACTTGGAGGCGACTTCAATTGAATTCTATGGGCACAAGTCGGATAAAAGTCGCCTTGAAGTATACAGGAACCTTTTTTGAAGTCGGAGCTACTTCAGTAGTGTACATTAAGATGGCTCTCATTCACTTCAATGGGATTTCTGATGTCAAGCGACTTGGGGTGACTTGGGGCAACACAAGTCGGAGAGCAAGTCGCCTATGTGCGAACCGGCCCTTAGAATGAATATATGGGAAGATTATATTATACTGATTTATAGCATTGTCTTTCTAATAAACATGATGATTTTAGATGGTATGAGACAGCAGGACGGTTGGCTCCATGATGATTTTTCCTGGTAGATAATATCATTTTAAAATGTGGGAAAACAGAGCTTAGAGCGATTACATAATTTGATGCACGTGGCGCAAAGACGTAAATTTGTATATTCATAATCAATATTCCCCGACCCACTGAAATAAAGTATTTTATTACTGCAGTCAGGCACATATTGAATAAACATATGGAAATCAATGTGCATAATGTTTCAGGCTCCATGCACGCTAGAGTTTTTTAAGCTCCTGAAAGCTGTTATTAGCACCTAGAAGCTAAATAGTGTTATCCTATGTGTCCATGCACACTACTTTAGGCTATTAGCGTTTTTTGAGCTTCAGCGTCTAGGAGCAGAAGAAAATCGTTTTTGTAGAGTTTTTTTAGAGTGTTTTCCCAGCAGAAAGCAGAACTCTCCCAAACGCACTTAAACGCTGTTATCTGCTGCTAAGCACCGGCTTCCAGTGCTTTTCTTTTTCTTAGCCAGCGGCCTGCTGGCATCCTTAACAACCACTGTATAGCTGGTTGTTAAGGAGAAGTCAGGAAGCTGGCTGCCGCGTCCTTAACAATGGATGACTCATCAGCTGTCAGTGGGGTTTCTTGCTGACAGCTGAACGTCAACTAAACAACTGCCTGTAATTTTAAAAAAGTGAAAAAAAAAACAGCGTTGGGTCCCCCAATCCATAGCAGCACCTTTCGGTTCTGTTATGGATTTTGACGGAAACCCCGCGTCAAAATAATAATAATAAAAAAAAAAAATGGTGTGGATTCCGCCCAAAATCCATACCAGACCCTTATCTAAGCATGCAGCCTGGCAGGCCAGGAAGCATGCGGCCTGGCATGGGGTTCCCCTCAAAATCCATACCACACCTAAGGGTCTAGTATGGATGGGGGGGGACTCTACGCCATTTTTAGTTTTTTTTTTTTTTTTGGCGTGGGGTTCTCTATAAAATTATACCAGACCCCAAAGGGCCTGGTATGGATTGGGGGGGGGGGGGGGGCAAA
>BLSH010086440.1:241349-253284 GCA_018402905.1 Glandirana rugosa
GGACCAGACCACCCTGTCAATACCGAAAATCAATACTTACCGTACCCCTTCTCAAACTCGGGGAGAGAGTTTACAGATAAGTTGCACAAAGCTGTTAGGTTCGTGGGAAAGTAGTCCCGAACTGACCGTTGTTACACTTGTTTGGTCTTCACTGGACCTTGAGGTGAACATAAGAAAGGTCACACTTCATGTTCGTGTCCGGAATAGTCGTCGAACAAACCGTCTCGGGACTACTTCCCCACGAACCTGGGGGTTTTTCACAACTCTAACATGGGAACTGACAATTACATTATTTCAACATAAACCCGGAGAATCGTCACCACCGAAATTGGTGAACGGCTGGCGGGCGCTCACAGTGCGCGTTATCGCAGCCGCCGTCGTATGACGGCGTTTTGCGATAACGAACCACTTTGTCGCCGTCAGATGCCGATCGGCGGTCGGCAAGTGGTTAAAGCCACCACTGCTAAGAGGCCCAAATACAACTTTATTACATTAACAGTCAAGGGTACAATCTCAACACTTTTTGGGGGTCCAAGCACCCCTTCATCAGGGCTCTGCCAAACAAGCTGCTGATAAGGCCTGTGCTTGTACTTCACACTGGAAAGAATACAAGTGGAGTTCCAGGTCACTTCTGGTTTGTTCACATTGTTGCCAGTCAAGCCCTGATGAAAGGGTGCTTGGATTGTCGAAACACGTTGAATAGACATTTGAGAGAGGGGCTCAAACTCTTCCCCATGCCATTCATAACTAAAAGCCATAACTGTCCCACCAGACCAGGAAAATGTGGTTATTCTCATATGGAAAGACATGTCCCTCTAATGTAATTCATTTTACCTTTACATCAACCGTTCCTCGACAGGTCAGAATATAACCACCAATTTCTTTGAGCTGATCGGCAGCACTGGAACTGCACTGAATTTTTAAGGCTGAAAAAAAAAATATATAATTTAATAGAAAAATAAAATAAAATGAGAAGTATGATCTTGTCACATTCATGATTAACAGAAAAATATATAATTATCATAGGTGTGCACAGACTTTGGCATTAAGGTGTGCACCCGAAAGCTCAAACACACATGATCGGTACCGATCACACACTGCGTTCATTCAGAAAAGGAAGGGGCTGCTCTCCATCCTGCAGCTGCAGCCAGCGGGAGAGCGGAGAGAAGCTGGCAGCACTGCGGGAAGGGGGACATGGGGAAGGGGGGCCTGTGCAGCAAGGGGAATCTGCACTGAATGGGGTGATTAGGGTGTGCCCAAGCACACCCAGCACACCCCCTGCGCACATCTATGATATTTGTAAACAGTTAGCCTATTGAAGATTGATGTTTCACTTTAGGGTTAATGCTAGAAAGTTAACTTACATAACCTTCTTGTATATTTCAAGCAACTGTGAACATTTTCCACCCATAACTGAAATATCACTGTACTGAAGTTTTAAATCACTACCCTGAGCATCGCTTAAGGTAAACATTTTGTTAGTTTATATCACTTTTTTTTACATGGCAGCAACATTCGGGGCAATAAGAGGAATTGCAAATGCTACAATGCTGATGGAGGACACTCCAGGAGGGGTACATTAGCCCATTCACTCCAGCAGTGGTGAAGTTCTTTTTTAAAGTGAGTCTGTTGTGAACAAAGAAAAGTGCTGTTCTCTTTAGAAGATAGCACTAAATAGTAAACTTCCCTGGGGCTCTCACCACTGAACACTGCTCCGATCACTAGAACTGGTCCCTAGCCCACTGGGAAACCAATACTACCTGGATTATGACCTGGAGGGTCGAACAATCTCATGGATCCCATGCATCTCTCACTGGTTCTTACTTCTGTTCTTAAATGAACACTGTCTACTGCCTTCTTCTACAGGTAACAGAATGAAAATTGTGACAGGGTCACTTTAAGTCAAGCCTCTCAACCAATATTATTGTATCTAATTGTATGTGTAATAACACTACTTAGCTCACCTTAAAAGGCCTCTGTAACTTAAAGAAGACCAAAAGTCGCTGGCAGGTATGAAGTGCAGCCATCCAGAGATGCCTGCATATACCTGCAGCAGCAGCAGTGATTTCCTCTTGCTTCACCCAAATGCCAGGCTGTTCTGCATGGGATTTTGTTCAGCAGAGCAGTTAAGATTAGCCTGGTGAACATGTGAAAAGGAGCCCCAGAGCTCTGCCTACTGGCTGAAAATTGTAAATATGACAACTTAATATGCAATATTTAATATTTGACTGACTTCATATGAGATATTTTTCAAAAATGTGTTTACAGTCCTGAAAATGATAAATGAACAAACAGAGAAAATAATTACAAAATACTATACATTTAGAATGATAATCTTGATTATGTGATTGTGACCTTACCTTCACTGGTGGATTCCATCCTTGATGCAGTATTCACAGTGTCTCCAAACAAACAGTAACGAGGCATCTTGGAGCCAACCACACCAGCCACTACAGGACCTTCAAAGATGAGACAGAGAAATTATATTTACAGTACATTCACATTCAGAGTCTCGTGGTCCAGCTGTTGGGAGAGGATTATAGCCAGAGTTTTATGCAGATGTTTGGCTTTGGACCATGGGTGAAGAGGAAAGGAGGGTGGATAGTGAAGGAAATGCTGATGGTGGTGTCAGTATATCTTAGTGGGCAAAATAGTAATTAAACAAGGTCTTAAACCCTTGAAGGAATGGATCCTCCATCCTCTGCCATATTCGCTGTGCCTGTAGCCCTGAGATTGTTTCTCAATGTGGTACAAATTATCCCATGTCTATGATCAGTCCATGTGCAAACAGAACAAAGCGAACCTGTTCATGGCATTCCTGTACTAATTAATTTTACCAGCTCCCCCTCTGCTTACCCCTGACAATGCAGAGGCCCCCTCTTAACAGGAAAGATGTCTTCCCTACACACAGAGTGATGATGATACCACACTAAACCTTGCACTGAAAGGGTCTATCCTTGGCGGAGAGCAATTCACCTCCCAAATTCACTGCAAGACAAAGCTAAAAAGATCATGGACTACTTTATTACAGCTCACCTGAATGTATTCCCACTCTGATCTTCAACTTAGCGTCTGGTAAATGAGGGATCTGAAAAGAAGAGCAAACACTGACGAGATCCAAAGCCAAACTCGCAATCTCTGACACGTGCCTTGTACCATTTTCCTTTGGGACACCAGATACCACCATATCTACAAGACAGAAACTGGAATGTTATAGCGTTACAGGAATTGTTTTTAGGCACAATATATGATATTTAGCTAACTATGGTCCATGTCCTCCTCTGACCAAAGTCTTCTTTTTGCTATTATTGTCCTGCTGAGCAGGAGCGTTGCTAGGGGGTGGCTATTGGGGCTAAAGCCCAGAGTCTGGGGATCTGGGGATAAAACCGGCCAAAACCGATGAATAAATTTGTTTTTTTTATATACTTTTTTGGATTTGTATTTTAGCAAAAAGTAAGAAATATTGGGGGTTTTTTTTTTGCAAAATTGTCGCTCTTTTTTGTTTATATTGTGATCAGAAATGACGCAGAGGTGATCAAATACCACCAAAAGAAAGCTCTATTTGTGGGAAAAAAGGACACAAATTTCGTTTGGGTACAACGTCTCACGACCGCGCAAATGTCAGTTAAAGCGATGCAGTGCCGAATGTCAAAAAGTGCTCTGGTCCTAACGTGGGAAATCCTTCCGGGGTTGAAGTTGGTTAAAGTGTTTGTAAAGGCAATTTTTTTAAAATAGCAAACATGTCATACTTACCTGCTCTGTGCAGGGGTTTTGCACAGAGCAGTCCCATTTCTTCCTCTTCTCGAGCCCCCTATCGGCACTCTGGGTCCCTAGACATTGCCAAGTGCCCCCTAGTAAGCTGCTTGCTATGGGGACACTTGTGCGTGTTCACTTCCAAACAATAAGACAATGGCCAATGGCTCCTGCTGCTGTATCTCAGCCAATGAAAGGGAGAGAACTGGGAGAGCCTCGCAACATTGTTGGGGGCTGTGGTGGGAGCTGCACACTAAAGGCTTTTTACCTTCATGCATAGAATGACCATCTGCATTTACAGCCACTTTAATAGAACAAGCTGTACTTAGAAGCCGATTGGCTACCATGCACAGCTGCACCAGATTTTGCACTCTCCAGTGAATGAATCTGTCTGAAGGAACAGCTCAACCATTTAATAACCAGAACGATTTACCCACTTCCTGACCAGGCCATTTTTTGGCATTGCGTCACTTTAACTAACAATTGTGAGGTTGTGCGACGTTGTACCCAAACAAAATGTATCTACTTTTTTTCCCACAAATAGAGCTTTCTTTTGGCGGTATTTGATTACCGCTGCGTTTTTTATTTTTTGTGCTATAAACAAAAAAAGTGCAACAATTTTGAAAAAAAAAACAATCTTTTTTACTTTTTGCTTTAATACATATCCCAAAAAAAAATAATTCTTCCTTAGGCCAATATGTATTCTTCTACATATTTTTGGAGAAAAAAAAATTGTAATAAGTGTATATTTATTGGTTTGTGCAAAATTTATAGCAAAATATGGACTAGATTTATGGCATTTTTATTATTTTTATTTTTTTTTACTAGTAATGGCGGCGATCAGATGGGGACTGCGACATTGCGGTGGACAGATCGGACACCTAACGGAAATTTTTGACACTTTTTTGGGAACCAGTGACATTATTACAGTAATCAGTGCTAAAAATATGCACTGTTATTGTACTAAGGCAGGGAAGGGGTTAACACTAGGGGCGATCAAGGGGTTAAATATGGTCCCTCACTGTGTGTTCTAACTGTATGCGGGATGGGCTGCCTGGGGAAACACACAGATCCATCTTCCTGCATAGCAGAAATACAGGATCTGTGTGATCCCCCTGACAGAATGGAGATCTGCCTTGTTTTACACAGGCAGGTCCCCATTCAGCCACTGTGGGGAACGATCGGGGGTGGCCGGCAAACATCAAGTCCACTGGACCCGCTGATTGGCTACCCCGCCAATGGGAGTGCGTGCGAGATCCCATGCCGACGTACACCTACGGCGATTTACGGGATCGAACCACCTTGCCGCAGTATAATGACGACGGCTGGTAGGCAAGTGGTTAATAGCTGAAACAAAAAACCCTGAAATAGGAATGAAACAGGGCAGGTCAGCTCTAGAAGCTAATTAGGCTTTGCTGCATGCACATGTGCTGAGAGGGAACATGCTACCAGAAGTAGAGAGCAGAGCTGATGACTTATCACTGTGTTGCTGCTCTTTCATTGTCCTATCAGTGGTCTGTGGGTTGGAGGATCACACATATCTGATAGGACAACATTATTTTGGGTAGAATTGGGAATGGTCAAAGACCCTGACCACTTTCTTTGGCCTTGGGTGTCCCATTGGGAAATATTTTCCTCACTTCCTGTCCTATAGACAGGAAGTGAAAGGAAATCTCTCCAAAGTAAGGCTGACCAAGAACCGGCCGAGATTCGAACTGTTAATGGGCAGGCTGAATGTACCAAGTTGATTGATCGATCAACTTGTACAATCAGCCTGCCAGATTCCCTCCTGATTATCGCAAAAGGCTGCTATAACCGCTGGCAATAATCACTTCTCCCCATGGGGAGGACTTTGCACCGTGTATGGCTGGCCTAAGAGAAATGATCTCTGGGATAGTTGTCATTGCAACAAGAAGAGAATTCCCCCTCTAATTCTGCTCTGGTCACAAGTCATTTTCCATTTTCCCCTCATTTTCAGTCTTGGTGACATTGATTGCAAAGGGACACATACAGTACCCCTCTCCCCTATCCAAAACTAAAAAAAATGGATTTAGATACGCTTATCATCTAACAAAGAAAGCAGTGTCCTTCTATCTACTATTCCTGTGACAACTCAAAAAATTGGTCTTTCCCATCACTTTGTACCAGGGATGAGAAATCTCCACAGGCAGCAATAAAACAGGACTGGGGTTCCATAACTCTTCTACATTTGAAATCTAAAAAAACAAAATAAGCTTCTTGTTAGCCATCATAACTAGTTCAAAGAAATAGGTGACTTACATGCGTCTCCAATAGTTTCCACCTTGTACACATCGTAATTGTCAATGATTTCATCAAACTGGGTGTACAGCTTGTTAAGGAAGTTGACCACCTGATGAGGTGTGCTGGCCCCAGACAATGACGTGAAGCCCACAATGTCACTAAACAAGAGAGAGAGTTATGTGAATTAATCTGATCGGTAATTACAGTGGACCTGAACTCCTGCAAAAATAGTAGAACACGTCCTGGTATGTGTGCTCCTATGCTTTTAGCCTCATACTACAAAATCAAACAGCTCTTGCACATGGGTGTGGTCATAGGTGTGCGCACAGGGTGTGCCCAGGCACACCCTAATCACCCTGTGCAGTACAGATTCCCCCTACTGCCCTGCCCCCCCTCCTCCCTCAGTGCTGCTAGCTTCCCTCCTCTCCTCTCCCACCGGCTGTTGCTGAAGGGATGTTTTAGGATGAGTGGGAGAAGGGGCCGGTAAATATGTAATTTACCGGCCAACTCCCTTTCTGAATGAACAGCGTGAGTGATAGGTAGTGTGTGTTTAAGCTTTGGGGTTCACACCCTAATGCAATAGGCTGCGCACACCAATGGGTGTGGTGGTCTAACAACAATGCTTCTTGCACATCATATCTTGACTGGAGATGCAAACACACCACATGTTGCTGCCCTCTGAGGACTGGGCATGTCCCAAAGACAAAACTAGAAGAACAAACAAAAGAGGGCGCACTGACCTAGTGCATTATCCCAGTAACCATTTTTTTAATCATTGACCTTCAGAAGATTTACCCCCCTTCATGACCAGGCTATTTTTCGCTATATGGCACTAAATTACTTTAACTGAAAATGCGTGATCATGCAACGATGTACAAACATTAAATGTGTGTCCTATTTTCCCCACAAACAGAGCTTTCTTTTGCTGGTATTTGATCACCTCTGCGTCTTATTTTTTGAGCTAAAAAAAGGCAGACAATTTTGTAAAAAAAAAAAAAAATCAATATTTTTTTTCTTTCTGCTATAAAACATATCGAAAAAAAATTTGAAAAAAATTGAATTTATTCATAAAGTTAGGCCAATATGTATTCTTTTACATATATTTGGTAAAAAAATCCCAATAAGTGTATATTGATTGGTTTGCGCAAAAGTTATAGAGTCTACAAACTATGGGATATATACTGGAAATTTTTTTTTTTTTATATACTAGTAATGGCGATGATCGGCGACTTATAGCAGGACTGCAATATTGTGGAGACCAATCTGACACTTTGAGGGAACCAGTGACACTAATGCAGTGATCAGTGCTAAAAATATACACCGTCACTGTACTAATGACACTGGCTGGGAACGAGTTAAACATCTAGGGCGATCAAAGGGTCAAATGTGTGCCTAACCAGTGTTTTTTGTGTATTCTACGTGGTGCTTTTACTAAGGGATGTGCTGGATTTTTGCAGGGAAAGAAAATCCATCACATCCCTGCTGTCAGGACTGAACTCTGCATTGCTTACCTAGGCAGAACTCTGTCTAGTGCCTCTCCTCGCCAATCAGCTGGTCCCGGTGGACTTCCATTGGCCGGCACCCACTGATCGGCTTCTGCTGTTACTAATCATAGCAGAAGCTGCACACACCCCCTGCCCGAATTTATACTTATATATAAATAAATCTATTTATAAATCTACTGTGGGGCGGTCGGGAAGTAGTTAAAGTAAATGAATCTACTCACAAACAAAAAATAGACAAGGCACATCAAAGTTCAGTCCACTCCATGTGTTCTCCAGCTTGGGAGGACATCAATTAAATCCAGTTTGCTAATGTGTATTCCCTCAAAGCCAGCAGGATCTAGGTGATGTCCTCCCAAGCTGGGGAACACATGGAGTGGCGTAAACTATCGCAAGACTTTAATGTGCCTTGTTTGTGAGTAGATTAATTTACTTTTTTACTTTAATAAATGGTTACTGGCATAATGCGCTAGGTCGGTGTACCCTCTTTTGTCTGTTTATTCTTCTAGTTTTGCCTTTAGCCTCATAGCTGTGTATCTGCAGTGTGAGATCATCTATGACTCTGCTGTCCCTGACTACTAGTCTCAAGAAATTTAGAGTGGGAATTGGTGTATTCGCTGCTGTGCTGCTCACTGTTCTCCTTGCTGGAGAAAATTCTACACCACATGCATCTCCCTACACCTGCTTCATTCATTCTATGGATCTGTAAAAAAAAAAAAGGGGGCCAAGGATAAATCCAAGGCAAATACCAAGGTCTACTTATCAGCCAGCCTGCGACCAACCAGATTAACCTGTCTAACAGTATGCGTTTAAAAACAGGGGTTTCGTTGCACAAATTTGCAAATGCATACGTAAGCCTGTAGCTTACGCATGCATTTGCAAATTTGTGCAACTAAACACCTTGGTATTTGCCTTGGATTTATCCTTGGCCCCCTTTTTTGCTGTTTGTTGCCCTCCAATGCTCCTTACTGCAAAGGCCAGTTATAGGTGAGGGCAGTGGTCATTGTTTAGTACGTTTTATTTTTTGGTCAGGCAGCACATTGACATCTTTGCTGCCATTGTGCTATATGCTGGGTGTTCAATGTGCCCCTGTACCTTTAAGGAGGGGTGGGGCCCCCTCCAGACCATCTGCCTTCACCTATCTTATTAGAATGCATGTGCTCCCACTGTGGAGTCTCTTACAAGTCAGAGATAGGGACTACATACGCATATTGTTAGACAGGTTAATCTGGTTGGTCACAGGCTGGCCGGTAAGTAGAACTTGTTATTTGCCTTGGATTTATCCTTGGCCCCCTTTTTTGCTGTTTGTTGCCCTCCAATGCTCCTTGCTGCAAAGGCCAGTTATAGGTGAAGGTCATTATTTAGTACATTCTATGGATCTGTGCATTGTGAACGTCTCTTGCTGCTTCATCAACATTCACCCACCATTCATCAGAGGACAGCAATGACATGAGGCCGCAAAGCCCTGCTTCTAACATGCCTCTACACAGTAACACATTGAAGAACAAGGCATGGTAAGTCAAAATGGAAAAAAGATCAGCTACTTGGAGATAACAGGCAATACTGATGACCAGTCCTTTTCCCATTGCCTGCCTCCTACAGGCACAGCTTCCAGTGTTCAGGTCCGCATGACTAAGCTCTAAGGGGCAGAGTGAAACACGTTGGGGGCGTGGCCTGGTTGGAGTCCAGACTGAGGTTGCCACTCTACTCACCACTCCTAGACACCTAGATGTGCGACTTCCAGGGGTTACCCCATTGTTCTTTGAAGTCTTACAGGAACCAGGATGGGTTCCATCCCCTGTCAGCACTCTAGCAGCCGCTGCGGAAGCATTGACTTCATACCCCTTACCACCGAGCCTGAGTCGCCCGCACATTTTTCCTAAGTTCCAGCGTTCAGGTTTTCTGGACCAAATTTACAGATGACAGCTATGGCATTTGGACTCTGAATATGTAAAAGTGATACACTTGAAAAGCACCGTACCACAAAAGAACAGACACGAGCAAGCACACACATGCCACAACCACAGACATGCACAGAACCTGCCTGAAATAAACAGTTGCATTTGAATAGCTCTGAGCTTGACAAGTAAGGCCTTGACGGAGATCATCAGCAACCGGTTTAGGAAGCATACCTGGTAATGTGCGGAAAAGTTGAGAGATGCTATTAGCAAATTAATTTCAGTTAAAAAAACGTCATAAATTAAAGCAGAACTCCAGGCTGGAACAAATAAATACACCTGTGGTTGGCCCCTTCCCCCCTCACGGCAATGGTTAAATGACTGCTATGTTTAGGAGTACCGGAATTAGAAGAAATGTGTATCTTATTCTGCACTCCAGCAGACTCCCTTTATCTGTGCAACCAAGTCACTGCAATCTCCTCTCTAAGCTGCTTGCGGCTGCGGTTGCATGTTGGCCCCCATCACATACAATGGAGGTCCTGCACTGTATGAGATGATGCTTAGGGTCTGCTCTAAGGCCAGCAGTTTGGGGAGAAGAGGACAGCGCTGGAGCCTGCTGAAACAGGGAATACACTAATACTGCCTCTTTCTCTACTCCCCCCCCCCCCCAAATAATGAAAAATGTATTTTAGTGTTTGTATTCCTGATATGTGCCTGCTGTACCATGTACTTGTGTTAAACAGTATCCTGTTCTCTTTGTATTTCTTCCTTTGCGTGAAATACCTGGCGATCCTGCCAGTCCCTCTGCTTTCTTATTTCAAACTGACCACACTAGGCATGAAAGCACATCTCTTTCAGCACAGCCTGCCTGTCCTCTAATGGCCAAGACTTGTGCTGATACACCCTCATTAGGAAGATCAGTGTACGGTTGTTTCTCTGCCTCCTGCTGACATCCCCTCCCCACCTGCAGTCTCCATCCCCATCTTTCCAGGCCCCTTATGCAGCCAACAACAGTTATGTGATCATAAAAAAAGGTATTTACATATGTATGCACAGCCTTGCATTTCTATTTTAAACTGAATGGGTTGTTCTACAAGGTGAGGGTTTAAACGGTATAAATTCACCAGATGCCTTTACAACCCAAATATTAACTTGTAAAAAAAAGTAGTGACACCATCACTATGCTCCATATAGCCGATACAGGAGGCAGAGCTGTGGGAGGGACCCAAAAGGCCCACCAACTTCAGGCTGCCTGCAGAAAACTACAGGAGGGGGTGGAGACAAGACCAGTCACCCTGCACAAGAAGAGAAAGCAGCAGTGACCGGTCTTTATTACAGGAAGCAGGAGACAAAGCTTCACACTGGATTACTGCACAGATCTGGAAGAAATACACAAAGCACACCAAGATTCAAGGAAAAATACAGGCTCTTGTATTTAGACAATATTTACTTCTCTCAGAGTTCAGTTTAAATTCTGAATGGAGTGGAGCTTTATAATGACCTTTGTATAAAGAGACTTTTCAGTGTAATACAACATTTGCACTAAAAAAAAATCTAAATAAAGGAAGAATTACAAAGTATATGTGTAGACACAGAAAGAGGAGAACACAAACTGTTATGTCTGAATGCAAATATTGGACACTGACTTCCATGTTTGTGAAAGATGCTCCCTTATAGAACTGCCGGGTTATCTATATTCAGCATGCTATTATCGGAGATAATGCTGGCCATTCACTCCCAAAACCGTATTCAGAATCTCAAGTGAGGGCTTTTCATAGTGTCCTTGGCAACCTTAATGAGGACATCTGCTTCATTGTGCAGTGCAATACAGCCAGAGTCAATTGGCCCTGGCAAATTATACACCAATTTCAGTTTATGTTATGGCAAAACAGAGCCCTGTGAAAGGACAAATAATATGTATACAGTCAGGTCCATAAATATTGGGACATCGACACAATTCTAATCTGTTTGGCTCTATACACCACCACAATGGATTTGAAATGAAACAAACAAGATGTGCTTTAACTGCAGACTTTCAGCTTTAATTTGAGGGTATTTACATCCAAATCAGATGAACGGTGTAGGAATTACAACAGTTTGTATATGTGCCTCACACTTTTTAAGGGATCAAAAGTAATGGGACAGATTAACAATCATAAATCAAACTTTCACTTTTTAATACTTGGTTGCAAATCCTTTGCAGTCAATTACAGCCTGAAGTCTGGAACGCATAGACATCACCAGACGCTGGGTTTCATCCCTGGTGATGCTCTGCCAGGCTTCTACTGCAACTGCCTTCAGTTCCTGCTTGTTCTTGGGGCATTTTCCCTTCAGTTTTGTCTTCAGCAAGTGAAATGCATGCTCAATTGGATTCAGGTCAGGTGATTGACTTGGCCATTGCATAACATTCCACTTCTTTCCCTTAAAAAACTCTTTGGTTGTTTTCGCAGTATGCTTCGGTTCATTGTCCATCTACACTGTGAAGCACCGTCCAATGAGTTCTGAAGCATTTGGCTGAAT
>BLSH010086440.1:253765-300939 GCA_018402905.1 Glandirana rugosa
AACTCTGACTTGGTCGACTATAATTAAACCTGACTGTTCCCTGTCCTAACGAAAGATTAATGACCACAGAACCGAAAGGTACGGAAAAACGTGGAGGGAAAGAAGTACACAAGTTATGAAAAAGGGACACAGTAAGGTAAAATAATGTGTATTGAATTAAAGATTTGCATAAACAAAACAAAAGAAACGTATATACCTGACGTACCCAACAATGGCTGTACACCACTTTGAAAGTTCAGTTATCGTGGAAATCCTTATATAAATGGATCTTTTTACGACTGCACAAGTTATGAATAAAACGGGCGACACATATATATGTCCCTGATTTGGATGTAAATACCCTCAAATTAAAGCTGAAAGTCTGCAGTTAAAGCACATCTTGTTAGTTTCATTTCAAATCCATTGTGGTGGTGTATAGAGCCAAAAAGATTCAAATTGTGTCGCTGTCCCAATATTTATGGACCTGACTGTATATATACACAGCGGGCAAAATAAGTATTGAACACGTCAGCATTTTTCTAGGTAAATATATTCCTAAAGGTGCTATTGACTTGAAAGTTTCACCACATGTCGGTAACAACCCATGCAGTCCATATATGCAAAGAAAACAAAACAAATACGTTTAGAAATTAAGTTATGTGTAATAAAATGGAATGACACAGGGAAAAAGTATTGAACACATGAAGAAAGGGAGGTGCAAAAAGGCATGGAAAGCCAAGACACCAGTAATTAGAAAGCAATCCTGTCCCTTGTCAGTCCAAATTAATATCAGCTGGTTCAGTCTCAACTGATGGCCTATATTGTTGCAAAACATACTGATGGCATTGGCTACAGAAGGATTTCTAAACTTCTGAATTTTCCAGTAAGCACTGTTGGGGTCATAATCCAGAAGTGGAAAGAACATAATTTCACCATAAACAGGCCACGACCAAGTGCTTCTCGCAAGATTTCAGACAGAGGAGTGAAAAGAATTATAAGAAGAGTTGTCCAAGAGCCGCCAAGGACCACTTGTAGAGAGCTTCAGAAATACCTGGAATTAGCAGGTACAATTGTTTCAAAGAAAACAATAAGTAATGCACTCAACACCATGGCCTGTATGCACGCTCACCACATAAGACTCCACTGATTAAGGAAAAGCATGTTGAAGTTTGTTTAAAGTTTGCTGCACATTTAGACAAGCCTGTGAAATATTGGGAGAATATAGTCTGGTCAGATGAGACCAACATTGAACTCTTTGGATGCTATATTACACACCATGTCTGGAGGTCAAATGGCACCGCACATCACCCCAAAAACACCCCCATACCAACAGTGAAGTTTGGAGGTGGGAACATCATGGTGTGGGTCTGTTTTTCAGCATACAGTACTTGCAAACTTCATATCATTGAAGGAAGGATGAATGGAAAAATTGTACCAAGACATTCTTGATAAAAATCTGCTGCCATCTACCAGGATGATGAAGATGAAACGAGGGTGTACATTTCAGCAAAACAATGATCCCAAACACAAAGCCAATGAAACTATCAATTGGTTTCAAAGAAAGAAAATAAAGCTGCTAGAATGGCCCAGCCAATCACCTGACTTGAATTCAATAGAAAATCTATGGAAAGTTCTTAGAAGGCCCATGGAACCTTCAAGATTGGGCCAAAATCACACCTGAGCAAGGAATGCTAGTTTCTCCATACAGGAGGCATCATGAAGCTGTCATTAGCAACAAAGGATTTTGAACCAAGTATTAAATACATTTCAGTTAGTGTGTTCCATACTTTTTCCCAGTGTCATTCCATTTTATTACACATTACTTAATTTCTGAATTTGTTTGGGTTTCTTTGTATTTATAGATTGCATGGGTATTTACATACATGTGGTGAAAATTTCATGTCAACAGCACCTTTAAAAATATATTTACCTAGAAAAATGGTGATGTGTTATACTTGTGTTACCCACTATATATATTTATATAATACAATTTACACACACATATATATATATACAGTGGGTACGGAAAATATTCAGACCCCCTTAAATTTTTCACTCTTTGTTATATTGCAGCCATTTGCTAAAATCATTTAAGTTCATTTATTTTCCTCATTAATGTGCACACAGCACCCCATATTGACAGAAAAACACAGAATTGTTGACATTTTTGCAGATTTATTAAAAAAGAAAAACTGAAATATCACATGGTCCTAAGTATTCAGACCCTTTGCTGTGACACTCATATATTTAACTCAGGTGCTGTCCATTTCTTCTGATCATCCTTGAGATGGTTCTACACCTTCATTTGAGTCCAGCTGTGTTTGATTATACTGATTGGACTTGATTAGGAAAGCCACACACCTGTCTATATAAGACCTTACAGCTCACAGTGCATGTCAGAGCAAATGAGAATCATGAGGTCAAAGGAACTGCCTGAAGAGCTCAGAGATCTGGCCAAGGTTACAAAAAAAGTTCTGCTGCACTTAAGGTTCCTAAGAGCACAGTGGCCTCCATAATCCTTAAATGGAAGACGTTTGGGACGACCAGAACCCTTCCTAGAGCTGGCCGTCCAGCCAAACTGAGCTATTGGGGGAGAAGAGCCTTGGTGAGAGAGGTAAAGAAGAACCCAAAGATCACTGTGGCTGAGCTCCAGAAATGCAGTCGGGAGATGGGAGAAAGTTGTAGGAAGTCAACCATCACTGCAGCCCTCCACCAGTTGGGTCTTTATGGCAGAATAGCCCGACGGAAGCCTCTCCTCAGTGCAAGACACATGAAATCGCATGGAGTTTGCTAAAAAAAACACCTTAAGGACTCCAAGATGGTGAGAAATAAGAGAGACCAAGATAGAACTTTTTGGCCTTAATTCTAAGAGGTATGTGTGGAGAAAACCAGGCACTGCTCATCACCTATCCAATACAGTCCCAACAGTGAAGCATGGTGGTGGCAGCATCATGCTGTGGGGGTGTTTTTCAGCTGCAGGGACAGGACGACTGGTTGCAATCTAGGGAAAGGTGAATGCGGCCAAGTACAGGGATATCCTGGATGAAAACCTTCTCCAGAGTCCTCAGACTGGGCAGAAGGTTTACCTTCCAACAAGACAATGGCCCTAAGCTAGGTTTGCCACATCATCCCTTTAAACCAGGACACATATTAATTACTCAGGTTCTGTGGCCGATTAAGGTGGTAATTAAACTCACTTGGTGCCTTATCTGCATTAAATCAGCCTCAGAACCTGTGTACTTCATATGTGTCCTGGATTAAAGGGATGATGTGGCAACTCTACCCTAAGCACACAGCTAAAATAACGAAAGAGTGGCTTCACAACAACTCTGTGACTGTTCTTGAATGGCCCAGCCAGAGCCCTGACTTAAACCCAATTGAGCATCTCTGGAGAGACCTAAAAATGGCTGTCCACCAACGTTCACCATCCAACCTGACAGCACTGGAGAGGATCTGCAAGGAGGAATGGCAGAGGATCCCCAAATCCAGGCGTGAAAAACTTGCTGCATCTTTCCCAAAAAGACTCATGGCTGATCAAAAGGGTGCTTCTACTAAATACAGAGCAAAGGGTCTGAATACTTAGGACCATGTGATATTTCAGTTTTTCTTTTTTAATAAATCTGCAAAAATGTCAACAATTCTGTGTTTTTCTGTCAATATGGGGTGCTGTGTGTACATTAATGAAGGAAAAAAAATGAACTTAAATGATTTTAGCAAATGGCTGCAATATAACAAAGAGTGAAAAATGTAAGGGGGTCTGAATACTTTCCGTACCCACTGTATACATATATATATATACACACAGTATTTCACAAAAATGAGTACACCCCTCACATTTTTGTAAATATTTTATTACGTCTTTTCGTGTGACAACACTGAAGAAATGACACTTTGCTACAATGTAAAGTAGTGAGTGTACAGCTTGTATAACAGTGTAAATTTGCTGTCCCCTCAAAATAACTCAACACACAGCCATTAATGTCTAAACCGCTGGCAACAAAAGTGAGTACACCTGTCACGGTCCTGGCGGTGGAGTCTGTCTTAGCAGGGAACAACCACTCTTACACACCCGATTCGGGGACCCCTGGTAGTGTAGACAGGAAGTCCCAGAGTGCGGGATGGCACGAGGGCTGGATGGTCACTGGTGGTGATGTGAGGCTCCAGATGGTCGTGCAGACAGAAGAATGGTCGTGCAGGCTGGGTCGGCAACTGGCGGGTCAGAGAGGCACAAAAGGGGCAGGCAGAAGAGTAGTCAAAGTCCAAGCTGGGTTCGTTCACGGGCTGGCGGCAAAGGTACAGAGGGGTCAGACAGGCGGATGGTCGTGGATAGCCGGGGTCGGTGCAGGCGGATAGGGAGCAGGTCGGGAGAAGCCGGGTCAGTACACAGGAACCACACAGGAAGCAGGTTTTCAGGTAGGAGAGCTGAAGCTCACAGGTACTCAGACGCTGTAGAACGGACAGCACCTGCTGACAGGTGCAGGAAGCTTAAATAGAGCCATTGGGTGAATGGCAAAACTCGGCAAAAAAGTCCAGAACATGGCCTGACTTCACCAGGCCAATCTTTTCCTAACAACACCCCTAAGTGAAAATGTCCAAATTGGGCCCATAGTGTCAATATTTTGTGTGGCCATAATTATGTTCCAGCACTGCCTTAACCCTCTTGGGCATGGAGTTCACCAGAACTTCACAGGCTGCCACTGGGGTCCTCTGGAGCTGGTGGATGTTAGAGACCTTGCGCTCCTCCACCTTCCATTTGAGGATGCCCCACAGATGCTCAATAGGGTTTAGGTCTGGAGACATGCTTGGCCAGTCCATCATCTTTACCCTCAGCTTCTTTAGCAAGGCAGTGGTCGCCATGGAGGTGTTTGAGGTCATTATGTTGGAGTACTGCCCTGCGGCCCAGTCTCTGAAGGGTGGGGATCATGCTCTGCTTCGGTATGTCACAGTACCTGTTGGTATTCATGGTTCCCTCAATGAATTGTAGCTCCCTAGTGCCAGCAGCACTCATGCAGCCCCAGACCATGACAATCCCACCACCATGCTTGGCTGTAGGCAAGACACACTTGTCTTTGTACTCCTCACCTGGTTGCCTCCACACGCGCTTGACATCATCTGAACCAAATACGTTTATCTCGGTTTCATCTGACCACAGGACATGGTTCCAGTAATCCATGTCCTTAGTCTGCTTGTCTTCAGCAAACTGTTTGCGGGCTTTCTTGTGCATCATCTTTAGAAGAGGTTTCCTTCTGAGACGACAGCCATGCAGACCAGTTTGATGCAGTGTGCGGCGTATGGTCTGAGCACTGACAGGCTGACCCCCCCACCCCTTCAGCCTCTACAGCAATGCTGCCAGCACTCATACATCTATTTCCCAAAGACAACCTCTGGATATGATGCTGAGCACTCAGCTTCTTTGATTGACCATGGCGAGGCCTTGACTGACTCGATGGTGAGTGGAACCTGTCCTGTTAAACCACTCTATGGTATTGGCCACCATGCTGCAGCTCAGTTTTAGGGTCCTGGCAATCTTCTTATAGCCTAGGCCATCTTTATGTAGAGCAACCATTCTTTTTTTCAGAGCCTCAGAGAGTTCTTTGCCATGAGGTGCCATGTTGAACTTCCAGTGACCAGTATGAGAGAGTGAGAGCAATAACACCAAATTGAATACACCTGCTCATCATTCACACCTGAGACCTTGTAACACTAACAAGTCACATGACACTGGGGAGGGAAAATGGCTAATGAGGCCCAGTTTGGACATTTTCACTTAGGGGTGTACTCACTTTTGTTGCCAGCAGTTTAATGGCTAATGGAGATTAATGGCTGTGTGTTGAGTTATTTTGAGGGGGCAGCAAATTTACACTGTTATACAAGCTTTACACTCAATACTTTACATTGTAGCAAGTTGTCACATAAAAGCATATAATAAAATATTTACAAACATGTGAAGGGTGTACTTTCTATATATTTTCTATATGAATGGTAATTTTAGTCAAGAGCAGTGCTTACCAAGTAGGGGTTTCAGATTCATATACCATCCAAAGCAGCTGCAGCCACTGTGTAGACATGTGCCAGCTGCCCCTTGCTGCACTGGCCCTCATTCCTGGCCTCTGGACAGGAGCTTTCTATCTCCCTGGTGCAGCCCTGAACTACTGTGAGGCATTTTACTATGACTACAAAGAGCATGCTCACCTGCACACACAGCCTGCTGGTCTCCAGTAGAATTTGGACACCGGTTAAGAGGCTTCTTCCCTCCCAAAGCTCTTTGAAGTCTCTGGACTCCAGCACCCAATCTGGGAATAACAAAATCTGGAGAGAACCAAATGACCAATTTTCTATACTTAAAACAGCCATTTGGAATGTCTCAATCTGCATCTCTGAGAACCTTGCATGCTATTTACCTCTACTACCACGGTGGCAGGGCTTAGCACTGTCACTATGGGTTAGATTTACTAAATCTGGAGCGTTCAAAATCTGGGGCAGCTCTGCATAGAAACCAAAAAGCTTCCTTTTATTGTCAAAGCTTAAAGTGGTTGTAAAGTCAGGAAATTTTTTTTTATCCTAATGCATTCTATGCGTTAAGATAAAAAGCCTTCTGTGTGGAGCAGCCCCCCTCAGCCCCCCCCCCCCGACTTACCTGAGGCCCTCTCGATCCAGTGATGTTGCACGAGAGACTCAGCTGTCTGGGACTCTACCTCCTCATCGGCTGAGACAGCAGCGAAGCACCATTGGTTCCCGCTGCTGTCAATCAAAGTCAGTAACCCAATGAGGAGAGGGGGCAGGGCGGGGCCGTGGCTCCATGTGTGAATGGACACACAGAGCTGCAGCTTGGCTCGGGTGCCCCCATAGCAAAGTGCTTGCTGTGGAGGGACTAGACAGGAGGGAGGGGCCAGAAGCGCCGAAGAGGAACCTGAGAAGAGGAGGATTTGGACTGCTCTGTGCAAAACCACTGCACAGAGGAGGCAAGTATGACATGTTTGTAATTTTTAACAAAAAACAAGACTTTAGTATCACTTTGAGGCCTCATACACACGGGCGTATCTTTAACCACTTGCCGACCGCCGATCGGCATCTGACGACGGCAAAGTGGTTCGTTCCCGCAAAACGCCGTCATACGACGGCGGCTGCGGGATCGAGCTTAGTGAGCGCGCGCGCGCCGCCGGAGGCGTGCCCGCGCGCTCACTGTGTTCGGGGAGGGCCAGGGAGCGGGTGCGGCGGCTTCGATTGCCGCCGGCTACCCACGATGGCCCCCCCGAGCGGAGGAACGGAGGTCCGTGTATGTAAACACGGACCTCCGCTCTGTGTGAAGGGGGAAGGGCTGTGATCACAGCCTTCCTGTATACCAAGGCTGTGACCACTTCCCTTCCCCAGATAGTGCAGTCCCCCTACAGTTAGAACACGCCCAGGGAACATAGTTAACCCTTAGAGCGCCCCCTGCAGGTTAACCCCTTCACTGCCAATGACATTTACACAGTAATCAGTGCATTTTTATAGCACTGATCGCTGTATAAATGCCAATGGTCCCAAAAAAAGTGTCAAAATAGTCTGACATGTTCGCTGAAATATCGCAGTACCGCTAAAAATCGCAGATCGCCGCCATTACTAGTAAAAAAAAAAAACCCCAGAAATGAATTCTCATCATCCGTAAACGCGACCACTTTTGCGCAAACCAATCAATAAACGCCAATTGCGATTTTTTTTATCGCACATATGAGGAAGAATATAAATCGGCCAAAAACGGTGAAAAAAAATATTTTTTTATATTTTTTTTTTGATTTGTATTCTAGCAAAAAGTAAGAAATTTGGGTTTTTTTGCAACATTGTCGCTTTTCTTTTGTTTATAGCGGCGATCAGAAATGACGCAGAGGTGATCAAATACCACCAAAAGAAAGCTCTGTTTGTGGGAAAAAAAGGACGCAAATTTTGTTTGGGTACAACGTCGCACGACCGCACAATTTTCAGTTAAAGCGACGCAGTGCCGAATCGCAAAAAGGGCTCCGGTCCTAAAGCTGGAAATCCTTCCGGGGCTGAAGTGGTTAAAAATAAACAAAACGTTGGGCACGACGTCAAGGAAAAAAAATTGGCGTTTTTCGGCGTTATGCATCGGCGTAAGTGAGCGTCGGCGTCAATAGGCGTTTTTAAAAAAAAATCATCCCTCTGCTATTTTTCAACCTAAAAACGTCGGCATCAAAAAACGGCAGCACAGTATTAGTTGGCGTTTGTTGGCGTTAGTTGGCGTTTTGCGGCGTCGGCGTCAAAAAATGCCAAAACATTACAGCCTCAGAACGCGATCGCCGTGGGTTCTACTTTCAGCTCACTAACGCTGACGCCATCTACAGCTCAAAAACGCCGACGTGTTTATGGGGCCATTGACTAACATGGAGAGCTGCAAAAGACGCCAGAAAACGCCGGCGTCAAAAAACGTCCATGTGTATGAGGCCTAATTGAACAAGCTGAAGTTAGAAGCTGATTGCCTATGATGCACAGCTGCCCCAGATTATTAGTGCTCCAGTTTTAGTAACTCTCCCCCTATATATCTATATAGTTATAAAGTTGTGATTACAGTGAACCGGTTAGGTTCTTAAAAACCGGAGTTAATGTTCCCTCCAATAGAAGAGGTATTATACTCACCTCTCTGGCAGCCCATGCCTCCTCCCTGTATAAGCAGCATTTTTCTGCTTAGTGTGCATGAGGCCTTGAAGTGTGTGGTGGGGGGGGGGGGGGGAGCCCCACTGCAAAAGAAGTTTTGAATGTTCCCTGGAGTCCAGCTTTAAAGTGATACTAAATTATATCCTTATTCTCCAAAAGAAAACCATAATTCATGGCCCTGTAATCTATTTTTATGAAACTGTTCCTTAGTGTATTTTTCTGCCTCTGTGATCTCCAGAACTTTTCCTTTTCCCCTTCACTTCTGTCTCTTTGGAACAAATAACGCACATTGGTTGCAGTTATGTGCACTGCTCTATGCACGTTACAAATCCCATAGTCCACAATCCATCTCAGGATTGAGCAAGAGAGGGTGGCTACATTCCTAGATACAGTGGGATGATGGAGAATGAACGTAGCCACCTACTAACAGGAAGTCGGATCGCAGCAGCAAAAAAATACATTTGGAGATTTGGAGGAGGCTGAGAGCAATAAAAGGGACTCTTGAGTTATAAATACATACTTGAATATACTTTTTTTTACAATTTTTTTACCAGAGATTAGTGTCAATTTAAGACAAAACATCTTATGTGAATGTACGATATATATGAAAAGCACTGTGTAAATTGACAGCACTATATAAGTACCTGTAATAAATAAATAAATAAATAATAAAGATAAATAATAAAGATTTGATTTTAGATTGTAATTTATTGTAAATGTATTTTTTTTTAAATATATATTCATGTAAAATTGTTGAACTATCCTATAACCTTGAGGTATATTTGTTATTGCATTTTATTTATTTTTTTTGTTCCAATTTTATAAACCTTCATTTGTGTTTCATAGTCTAAGATAGTGCTCTTTCCCAATTTTTGCCAATTCTTTAAAAATCAGCAATGGCTGTTTCCTTATGGTGGCCATATTTTTTTATCCAATAGTTGTGCAATTTGACCAAAACAAACGAATCTGCAAACCATCAAATAGTCATACCTTCCGTTCAGATCGATTCGGATACAATTTTGAACTCATTTGATCAAACTGAGTTGATCAAAAGAGAAATGTGAAGAGGGCCCAGATATTGGGAACTATAACCCGCCCATTGTGTCAACACAGAGTGGCGCTGTGGACATTTCACAGTTTTGAAAGTTAAAGCGTGTCACGTCCCAAAATGATAATGGAGAAGATTTGGGGGAAAAATATGGACTTTATAGGCACACGTACAAAATATTAGTATAAAAATTAATTTTTATTATAATGACGACACATGTTAAAAAAGAACCCTACATAAAGTCACAGGAGCGCACACAGGGTGGGCGCATTAGGGCCTGTGCACACCCTAATCACCCAGTGTGGCGCAGATTCCCCCTGTGTAGACCCCTGATATTTCACCAAAGCCCCCTAGTGTGGGGTGCACACCTATGCATAAATTATTGCCTGTATATAATTAATATAGCCACTATACAGAATAATTCCCTATAATCCTAAAACTGTATCACCCTGAGGGAGCCAGCATGGCTATAGAACAAACCCGGGATGCAGTGGACACTGTAGTAGTGGGGAATTTCCATACTGTTCAACGACTATATGGTCGTGTTCTATTACTTGGTGTATGTAGAACAATTTAGGACATGCTGGGATGTCTCATGCAATTTGCCACTAGCCTAGTTGAGGACTATTCTGTAATAATGTTTGCTGGTGGGTCTCTTATATATAAATATATCATATACGATGGATACATACTAGGCGGACTTAGCATGGGTGAGTATGTCCATAAACTACATATACCAAGTAATAGAACACGACCATATAGTCTATACATTTCGATATATACACCTGCCCCCACAGATGGGTGTTTCCTGGGGTTGCACACCATGGAGCACGGGGTTGGGTTGGCCCTAGCCGCACAGCAATGAGCATGTACTATATTGATTTACACGGAAGAAACTTCTTTATTGTATAACTGTTTTCGTTTGCAATTTATTTTTTGTTCTGTTGATTCTAATGTGAGAATTTTTCCATGCATTGTAGTAGCCTGATTCTCCTGAAGAAGCGTTGTTGAGATGTGCAACATGTTGAGCGTTGAATGGTATGGAAATTCCCCACTACTACAGTGTCCACTGCATCCCGCATTTGGTCTATAGCCATGCTGGCTTCCTCAGGATGATACAGTTTTAGGATTATAGGGAATTATTCTGTATAGTGGCTATATTGATTATATACAGGCAATACTTTATGTATGGTTTTTTTAACATGTGTTCTCTTTATAATAAAAAATTAGTTTTATACTAATATTTTGTATGTGTGCCTATAAAGTCCATTATCCATATATTAACTATCAACTGAAATCCACTTCCCCCTGTGTGGTATATTGACCAAATGGGTTGTCGACTATAGATTAATTATTCCTATTGGAAGCGATCGGAAAAGGAATCACTCATCTATTAAAGTGTGTATGGCCACCATTCAGTTGCATGCATGATGACATCTCTCTCAATATAAAGTTTCATAGACAGCCTAAGGATCCAAAAGCAGAACTGTTCTCACTGTATGTTGATGCCACCTAGTGGTGTATTAGGTTTGTTACAGAATGTTCACTTAGTGTAGTGGATGCAATGAAACTGAATATTCAATTGTGCAAGGGAATTTAAAAAAAAAGGAGTTCACTTTGCTAAGCAAGCACTCTCTTGAGAGGATGAGCCAATCTGGATGTATTGGGATCACATCCTGACATTATGAATCACACTAGTTCACTTGATGCTGATACCCACCCAATTTTGGGCTCTGTGCCCTTTTAAATTGGTGCATGCACAGCTCAGTTGACATCCATCTTGTGTGCTGGGATTATTGCAGTCCTGCATTTGCGCAGGAGCGATATCATACAGTCACAGTGTGGCACCCGGAAGAAGTCAGTAAAGGATACCGGCTCCGGAAAGGTAAGGATTGCAGACTTCTTTTTCAAGCACAGAGGGAGCTGTATTTTGAATTTGGCCATCACATTAAAAAAAGTTCCAACTGTACGAGTTGGAAAACCATTTCTGCTGCAGATGGCAAACTGAAAGTTATTTACAATCATAAATAAAAGAAAGTCTGAAAAAAAGAGACTGTTTTAACAAATACGGCTAGAAACTTGATCTGTCATAAAATGCCTCATGGACTCAAACTCTTTCTCAGAATTAGCAATAGATTTATGTAATGTGATCATCTAAGACAAAAAAAAAGTGCTTGGAGGGGATCTTCATAAAGTAGTTCTAAAGACTTCTCTAAAGGTTTTTTACCATAGTGCATTCTATGCATTAAGGTAAAAACCTTTAGTACCAGATGGTCCTTTCCTCCCCCCATCCTCCTTATACTTACCTGAGCCCATTCTCAATCCACCGTTGTGCATGAGAGCAGCGTCTCTCTCTCTTTGCCTCCTCATCAGGCAGATTAATAGCAGTAGTAGACATTGGCTCCCGCTGCTGTCAATCAAATTCTGTGATGAGGGAGGGGGGCATGCTGCACTGTCTGTGTCTATAGACAAAGCCAGGGCAGCTCGGGATCGAACCTGCATGAGTGCTGCCATAGAAAGAGGCTTTCCATAGGTGCACTTGCCAAGAAGGAGGAACCAGGAGTGCCGTTGGGATACCCCCGAAGAAGAAGATCAGGGCTGCTCTGTGCAAAACCATTGCATAGAGATGGTAAGTATTACATGTTTATTGTTTGAATTACAAAAAAAATCTGAGGCTTTACAATCACTTTATATAGTGTGTTTGTATTACTGATAACAATTGAAAGCTGGTCTAGAGTTGAAAATGTTTTTATTGAAAACAACATTCACGATACAAGAATAAAGCAGCATTAGATAACATTGTGTTTGAAGTAGAAGAACTCATTATATCTAGAGTTGAGCGAACACCTGGACGTTCGGAGGGTGCGAACGAACTTTGGAAAAAAGTCCGGGTTCGGCACCGAACGTTGCCCGAACTTTATCCCGGACCCCGAACCCCATTGAAGTCAATGGGGACCCGAACTTTTAGGCACAAAAACGGCTGTAACAAAGTCCTGGCAAGTGCTAGAGGGCTGCAAAAGGAAGTAAAATGGGGGTAAGAGTAGGGCAAGTGCCCTACAAAAAAATGGGGATAGGGAAAATAAATTAAAATCAAATAAACTAGGAGATGATTTTTGAACAATAATGTGTCACTTACAGCTGCAGCTAGAACCTCTCCCTTTAGAACTAGGAGATGATTTTTGAACAATAATCTGTCCCTCTAAGCAGAAGCCTCTACCTAGTGCAGTCAGATCGCTCAAAGCAGCAGTATGTGAAATCTCAAATGACTCCCACAATCTGATCGTTGTGTACGATCCCACAATCTGATCCTTGTGTGCGATTCCACAATCTGATCGTTGTGTACGATCGTAACGATCGTTGTGTTTGGCAGGGTTTGATCTGCAATCTGTCACTCAAAGCAGCAGTATGTGAAATCTCAAATTACTCCAACAATCTGATCGTTGTGCACGATCATATCGATCGTTGTGTTATGCAGAGTTTGATCTGCAATCTGCAATCTGTCACTCAAAGCAGCAGTATGTGAAATCTCAAATTTCTGCAATCTATCCCTCAGAGCAACAGCACAGCAGTAGTAATCTCAGGATGCAGGATCAGATGTTAAAATGTCTGCAATCTCTCCCTCACAAAAACGCCGGCAGCATCTTCTCCCTACACTAACCCAAGAGCATGTGACATGCAGCATTGTGACTCCAGCTTATAAAGAGGCTGGGTCACATGATGCACTGGCCAATCACAGCCATGCCATTAGTAGGCATGGCTGTGATGGCTTCTAAGAGCAAACCAGTGAAACGCTTGTTGATTGGCTGCCCTTCAGCTATTCAACATGCGTGATCAACTACCAAAACCCAGAACCCGAACCCGAACGTTTTTTGAAATGTCCTTGTTCAGGTTCGGGTCCGGGTCCCGGACACCCGAAAGTTCGGTACGGAGTCCGGGTTCGCTCAACACTAATTATATCAGTATAACCTGAAATCTGGTTTAGAAACTTGATTCCATTCACACAATTTACAGTATCCATTAGAAAATGATCAATTGCCTGTTTGAGGCCAATCAGAATTCTCATTTACTTACTGTAAAGGAGACGGTCAGTTTTTTGTTTCTCTTGTAGGAGATCCTGTGTCCTCTCAGCTACAATGGCTTCCAAGTGTTTGCTGTATTTTTCCATCTACCATTGTAATACAGATAACTGTTAGTTAACCACACAACAACCATAACCCAATGTTTTTTTCTCTGTTGGTTTTTCTATTGGATGTAACCCTTTTGCTGCCAGGCCCTTTTTTCTTTGCACACATGTTAAAATGCACACATTAGGCCTAAATATGTTAAGCTGAACTCTGGGTACAATTTATTTTTTTCAGGTACAATATACTGCTTAAAAACTATACAGGATATGATTTGACTTTGTGTGCATCAAATGCCTTTGCATTACTACTACCTTGTAAAAAGTAGCAGTGACATCATCACTGTGCTGTATACAGCCTGTGCAGGGAGAAGAGCTGTGGGAGGGACCCAGCAGGCCCCACCCACTACAGGAGGGGCAGAAACAAGACCAGTCATCCTGCACAAGCATAGAGAGCAGCAGTGAGCGGTCTTTATTACAGGAAGCTCCTGTACAGAGGTAGAGCTTCACACTATATCACTGCACAGAACTGGAAGAATCTTGAATAAATACACAAAGGACACCAAGAAAAAACATATTTACACAAAAGCTGCTTATCTGAGAGTTCAGCTTTAAAACTTGCAAAACATTACATATTTTCTGAAAGCAAAGACCATGTAGAATAAAATGGTGGTAGTTATAATTTGTATGTGCAATTTTTTTCAAACTCATATTTTCAGTAAAAAATACACTCAAATTTTTAGTGCACAAACACAATATACTAGGCAAAATATTTGGTAAAATACAAAAGAGGAGATTGCATTGAATTAATAGATACCAAATATGTCAAGCTTCAAAATTGCATGCCCTTTTTATCTTTCTTTAAAGCACTATGTCCTGTAGCTTTGTCCTGCTCCATTCCTCTGTTATCAGCCTGATTGACAAGCTCTCTGAGATGGGAGATAGATGTGTGTTGGGAGAGGTTGCTATAAATAGATTAGCACACTGCTAAACTATTCACAGGCAAGCTCTGCATGTGTGGGGAAAGGGTGAGTGCCTTTCCTCCGATCAGCTGTCTCACAGTGTCTAGCAATAATTCCCTCCTACAGATGAATGAGGAAGTGAAAAAATCTAACAGAACGTGCACTTTCTAAACAGTATATAAAGGTGAAGACAGCAGATATATATGTAAAACATATGTAGGGAGATTTGTTTAATCTCTGTGTATCATCTGAGGATGTTACTTCACTGGGTATATGTGAGGGTTTACATCCACTTTAATGAGCGCAGATCAGGCACTATTAGCTACTTCTCCTGTCAGTAAGTCATCTGATCAGAGCTTGTCGTATCTGGGTTCATTCTAATCTAGGGAGATCAGCAAACTGATGTTCACTGGGCTCCCTCCCCTCTCCCCATATACCATTGCATCTTTAATAACTTATGTACACAGCATTTTTTTTTTTTTGCAATCTGTCCCATTGGGGATGTACTGTATCTGCTCACTTCTTGGCTCAGGGACACAAACGGATTTAAGAGAAAGTCTGTCCAGAGTAAAGGAAATTCACGTCTTAAATAACTGATGGAACAAGCTTCACCATTGGAAGATCTTACCTACATTTCACTGACAACTGTAAAATTTTGGATTTGCCATCACCTTCTGTTCTAGTGAACATGATCACCAGGACAAATAACGAGGGCTAATGTCCCCCTTGAAAAAAAAAAATTGCAATAGATATAATTGAATTCTGTAAGGCTTCCTTACCAGATTCATCATCATATCCACTGGGCTGACGCGGTGAGGATTCATTTTTTCTAAACTTTTCTTAATTTGCTCAAACGAAGGTCTCATCATAGCACTGTGTGCCCAGCATCTTTTTATCAGCTACAGAAACGACAGAAAGAATAGGAATAAGTGACACTATGCAACCAGTTTTAACCACTGCACCCCCCGGAAGGATTTCCCATGTTAGGACCAGAGCACTTTTTGCGATTCGGCACTGCGTCGCTTTAACTGACAATTGCGCGGTCGTACGACATTGTACCCAAACAAAATTTGCATCCCTTTCTTCCCCACAAATAGAGCTTTCTTTTGGTGGTATTTGATCACCTCTGCGTCATTTCTGATCACCGCTATAAACAAAAAAAGAGCAACAATTTTGCAAAAAAAAAATATTTCTTACTTTTTGCTAAAATACAAATCCATAAAAAAAATATATAAAAAACGAATTTATTCATCAGTTTTGGCCGATTTATATTCTTCCTCATATTTTGGTAAAAAATCGCAATCAGTGTTTATTAATTGGTTTGCGCAAAAATTGCCGTGTTTCCAAACCATGAGAATTAATTTCTGGTGTTTTTACATTTTTTTTTTTTAACTAGTAATGGCGGCAATCTGCGATTTTTATCGGGACTTTGATATTGGGGCGGACATGTCGGACATTTTTTACACTTTTTTTGGGACCAATGACATTTATACAGCGATCAGAAATGTAAATATCCACTGATTACTGTATAAATGTCATTGGCAGTGAAGGGGTTAACCTGCAGAGGGAGATCTAAGGGTTAACTGTGTTCCCTGGCTGTGTTCTAACTGTGGGGGGTCTGGGCTGCCATGGGCATAAGAGATCTAACTGATCCCAGTGACAAGGATCAGTAGATCTCTTACATGCCCACTGTATACATTGGCGGTTCCCTTTTCTTTCCCTCTGGCAGGTCATCGCGGCTCGCCGGTGGACATCGGGAGAGTGCGAGAGTTTCACCACTCTGAACTTTGAGCATTCTGTTGTTATCAATTGTGCAGATTAACTCTTTAAAATTGTAACTCTGAAGTCCCAGGAATCCTCCGCACAGGCTCCAGGCAGAGCAGTTCAGAGAAGATCTCCGGAGTAGAGTTTTACTCTGGAGAATATTTTACTATGTGGATTACACTGACGGGGATGGGGAAGCTGCAAAAAACGATGGTGTCCGTTTATCAAGGAGCGGTAAAATACCGCCCCTGAAGCCATCTACAAAGACCAGGAACTCCAGAGAACGGCTCCTGTCACTGTAATCTTGCGGGATTACAGTAATGGGAAGTTAAAAATGGTAAAGTTTAACACGAGGCACCACACATTACACACCTCATATTAATAAAAAAATAAAGTTACATTCCCCCTACACAATATACATTAACCCAATTAATAAAAAACATGTTTTTTTATCAATATTTAAAGATCATACACTATTAATGTGACTGGTGTGTAGTAAATGATTGAATCCACACATGTCATGCAGCTATACACCATTCATCTAAATGAAAAATACATTTATAATCAGTAAGAAGTCATTTTACTAAAGTATACAAATGAAAATAGTTAATAATAAATTAAAATAAAATATATTTTATAATTGGGATACCCCCGTATAACTGTAATAGAACAGTCCATGGTTAGAACCATATTTTAGGGTTTAAATAAAAAAACAATATATATAATAAGCAAATAAACATGATATAAAACATTACTTTAATAATAGCATAGCACAATAGCAAGTAGAATAATATATATATATATATGTGTATATAAAGAATCGTAAAACAGTGATTGAAAAAAAAAATACATATATATATGTATTTATTTATATATATATATATATATATAGCCATGTTCCCCCTTGGGGGTGGCTGGAAGTTGTGGTTCATCTGCCCACTGCCCTCAGTCACTCAATTTTCCATAAATCCAGAGTCCCGGAACGGGCCGGTACTTTGTTTTGTTTGTTTTTTTAGGGGATAAACTTGGATGGGGAAAGGGATAACTGTGGGATGCCCAATGAATCAAATCACAGAATCTTCTATATACAGTGCCGTATATACACTCCTTCTTCCTCCAGCACAGACACTTGCTGAACGTTACACTCCTCTTCCCTCTCTCCTGCACACTGCTTGGTTTAATGGCATGAAAGGCAATTTATCAGGCCTCCATGAGACCTCTTCCTCCACCACAGCTAGCACATGGTGAGGCCTACTCTACTGCTAGCAGAGCCTCCAGACCACCCAATACAGGCAAGGGCCACGGGCTTACAGTTGTGAAGCCACGGGCCCTCAAAGTGTAGCAAAGTACGTTGGTGCTAGCTGGGTATAGATGGACCACTACTCCTAGTCCATTCTCTTCCAGGCCTACCTTGCTGTCCAGTGACACTCCTTCCCCTGACTGGCTCCTCCGACCTCCACAGACTGTCCACACTCTTTTTCCAGCCTGCTCCAGCCTTCTCGTCCAGCTCCCAGGATCTGTCACTCCCCGACACTGGTGGATCCTTTAAAGAGTCTTTAGTGTAGCCTCTCTGCTGCTCTCCCACTCCCTTGTACTACTCCAGGAACTGACTCCACCCCTGGCTGCACCCGAGCCTCCAGGCCTCAAGGTCACCCCTCCCCAGACTGAGGCCTCTTCACAGCACCTGCTACATCTCCACTCTTCCACCCGACACTCTCCTCCCCCCTGCTGGGCTGATCACAGTATTTAAGGAGGCCTGCCCCCTGCCAACCCAGGTTGGGGATTGGTCAGGGCTCCTTAACATACTTCAGAAAGTGACACCTCCTCTCCCATCCCCTTTTTCCAGAGCTTTCTGGAAGCAAAAGGGCAAGAGTATCCAAGCCGTGTAATCCCTAGCTCTCCCTGGGCCACTCCCCCTGCCCAGATCAAACCACTCAGGCCTGCACTTTTAGTCACCCCCTCACATTTTTGTAAATATTTTATTCTTTTATTATCTTTTCATGTGACAACACTGAAGAAATGACACTTTGCTACAATTAAAGTAGTGAGTGTACAGCTTGTATAACAGTGTAAATTTGCTGTGCCCTCAAGATAACTCAACACACAGCCATTAATGGCTAAACCACTGGCAACAAAAGTGAGTACACCACTAAGTGAAAATGTGCAAATTGGGCCCAAAGTGTCAGTGTTTTGTCTGGCCACCATTTTCCAGCACTGCCTTAACCCTCTTGGGCATGGAATGCACCAGAGCTGGAGTCCTCTTCCACTCCTCTATGACGACTTCACGGAGCTGGTGGATGTTAGAGACCTTGCGCTTCTCCACCTTTCATTTGAGGATGCCCCACAGATGCTTTAGGTCTGGAGACATGCTTGGCCAGTCCATCACTTTTACCCTCAGCTTCTTTAGCAAGGCAGTGGTCCTCTTGGAGGTGTGCTTGGGGTCGTTATATTGAAATACTGCCGTTCGGCCCAGTCTCCAAAGGGAGGGGATTATGCTCTGCTTTATTATGTTACAGTACATGTTGGTATTCATGGTTCCCTAAATGAACTGTAGCTCTCCAGTGCCGGCAGCACTCATGCAGTCCCAGACCATGACGCTCCCACCACTATGTTCGATTGTAGGCAAGGCACACTTGTTTTGTACCTCTCACCTGGTTGTCGCCACACACGCTTGACACCATCTGGACCAAATACGTTTTCCTTGGTCTCATCAGACCACAGGACATGGTTCCAGTAATCCATGTCCTTAGTCTGCTTGTCTTCAGAAAACTGTTTGCGGTCTTTCTTGTGCATCATCTTTAGAAGAGGGGATGACAGTCATGCAAACCAATTTGATGCAGTGTGCGGCGTATGGTCTGAGCACTGACAGGCTGACCCCCCACCCCTTCTACCTCTGCACCAATGCTGGCAGCACTCATATGTCTATTTCCCAAAGACAACCTCTAGATATGACGCTGAGAACATGCACTCAACTACTTTGGTCGACCATGGCGAGGTCTGTTCTGTCCTGTTAAACCACTGTATGGTCTTGGCCACCGTGCTGCAGCTTAGTTTCAGGGTCTTGTCAATCTTCTTATAGCCTAGGCCATCTTTATGTAGAGCAACAATCTTTTTTTTCAGATCCTCAGAGAGTTCTTTGCCATGAGGTGCCATGTTGGACTTCCAGTGACCAGTATGAAAAAGTGAGAGAGATAACACCACCTGTCACGCAATTAGGCCAATATTGAGAATAATGGTGACCATGCACGGTGCAATAAAACTGAATGATCAATGTCAGATTTAGCAAAACAATCAAATCAGATATTGACTAGGCAAAACAAGTGACACAGAAAAATGCCATAGATCAACCCTGTACAATTGTGCTTTTTTTTCCTGCCACAATCAATCAACTTTCATCAATCAAAACTAACATTACCTGTTGCTCATCACTTAGCAATGATATTTTTGTCTCACTTGATTGCTGCCTGCCTTAATATTTTTGTTGAATCAAACATCAATAATCAGTTTTAACTTTCAATAGTTTTTTTATTGTTTTATAGTAAGTATACAAAACAGGAATAAACTCTAAGGCTAGGCTCACAGCAGGGGTCTGGTGCGTCCCCGTTCACCATTTCAGGTCTGATTGCAGCCCGAATTTTTGGCTGAATTCGGACCTGAAATGGACCAAAAGATGCACAGGACCCATGTGCAAATTTGCACCGGAGTCGCTCCGGATATGTGTGAACAGGCTCCATAGAGAGCCGGTCACAATCTCCTGCTATTGCGAAAATCCGCATCCAATTCACAATAGTGTGAACCCAGCCTTACAAAATCAGTTTAGTGCCATAACCATAAAGACGTGAATTACTACAAATTGTTCATCACTTCTTTCACCTATACCAGGGGTCTCCAAACTTTCTAAACAAGGGCCAGTTGACTATCCTTAAGACTTTAGGGGACTGTACTGTGACCAGTTGGAGTAGAAAATGTCCTGGTGTCAGTGGGAGTAAACAATGGCACATTTTTAGTTGGAGGAATAGTGCCCCTTCGTTGGTGTCAGTGGGAGAAACAGCACCCCATCATTGGTGTCAGTGGGAGGAACATTCCGTCAGTGCATGCATTATGCCCCCATTGTTGGTGTCAGTAGGAAGAACAGCATTCCAAGGGCCAGATAAAGACAAACAAAGCCGCAACCAGCCCCCCGGGCTGCAGTTTGGAGACCACTGACCTATACAAAGACCCACTAACAGATGATATGGTCAAAGCATGTAGGCCTCCTCTCAGCCCTCGTCTCCCTCTTGGTTTAAGGCCAGGCAGGCCTGGGCTGAGCGGGGCCTTCTCCTGTACCATTATAATAGAAGCATTGTCTCCAAAGAGGTACAGTAATTGAATAATAACATAAGTGTACAATGGGTCAGCTTCGCAAGGGATCCCGCTGAAAGGACAGTGCCTCTTTACAATCATGTCCATTCCAGGAACCTTAACAAAGTGTTTTCGATCATCAGTATGCACTGTGGGGTTGATTTATTAAAACTGAAGAGTGCACAATCCCAATCAGCTTACAGGATTTTTGTCAAAGCTTAATTGAACAAGCTGAAGTTAGAAGCTGATTGGCTACTATGAACAGCTACACCGTGTTTTGCACTCTCCAGTTTTATTTAGTAAATCAACCCCTATGTGTGGCCACCATAAGAAAGCTGGACGGGGTTGGGTCAAGTAGCTCTATATTTGCATAGCAGAGTAATGCCTCGTACACACAGTTCGGCGATCGCACGTACGATCGTGTCGAATCGTATGTTGGCTGTTGTATAGAGCATACTGACTGCACTGCACGATCGTACGGCCGGGGAAAGAACGTTCAGGTGCATGTAATTAGCATCCGGCTGTTCCTGACTTTGGAGCATGCGTGTTTTGCACAATACACAACTGCTCTGTACACATGATACAACGGTCGTATGAGAGCTTGTTGGTACGAGTCCCTTGTACGACCGTCGTATGTTCGACTGTTTAAATCGCGCATACGAACAATCGATTTCACATACAACGGTCGTGAGTAGGACCTGTTGTATGCAATCGTCGAACCGTGTGTACGGGGCTTGACTGGGGAGTCAAGGCACTCTGGACAATAAGGGGTTGATGTACTAAGTGTGTAAAAATTTGGTACAACTGTGCATTGTAGCCAATTCAGCTTGTTCAATTAAACCTTTAAAAAAAAAAAAAAAACCTGGAAGCTGATTGGCTTCTTTGCAGAGATACAACAGATTTTACACTCTCCAGTTTAGTAAATCCACCACTAAAAAGGAGAACTGACCTGGTGTGCAGTCACCTGGTGGTGACTGTCACCTGTCACCAGTCACCTGGTGATATTAGTTGCAGTTTGGTTTAGGTGTTAATTTGAAGTTTAGCCCCTGTTCTCATTAGAGTGACTTGTCATGCAATTTGACAGTTCAAATCCCATGACAAGTCGCACCCTATTGCCGGCAATCGCACTGTTCAAATCGGTTCGAGGCCGACTTTGCAGTGCCACACTGATTTGAAAAAGAAGTTCCTGTACTACTTTTGGTGATTTCGGGTGCGACTTGCATAGACATCTATGCATGAAGTCACACAGATGTCTTCCATGTCCCACCTGAAGGCGCACTCACATGCAACTTTGAAATTGTGTGATTTCAAAGCTGCAGTCGATGTGAACAAGGGCTTATGGTTAGGTTGTGGTTAAAGAGTTAGTTCACCTTTACAGAAAATCTATAAGGTGACTTTACACTGGACCCCCTTCCCCATTATCCCTGATCCCGCTGTACACTGGACCCCCTTCCCCATTATCCCTGATCCCGCTGTACCATAGTATCGCAATCCCCTGCTGTCAAACACTGGGTCGTCGCTTCACTGGTCCTAGCATTTGAAATCCTCGTGACTTAATTCCCTATCTGTACCTCTCAGCCTGTATGGATAGGAGGCATTGTAATTGGTCACCACCATCACATGGGCGACGCTGACCAATCAGAACACGTCTAGCCTATCCTGTCAGCGCTGGAGGAGAGAAAAGCAGGAGGATTTCAAATCCCAGAACCGGTAAAGCGATGCCCCGCTGCCTGACAGCGGGGGATTGCGAGACTCCGGTACAGCAGGAATGGAGGGGGGGGGGGGGATGGGGTCCAGAGTAAATTCACCTTGCAGATTTTCTGTAAAGGTGAACTTACCCTTTAACCGCTTAAGGGCTGCCCCACATACATTTACTGCGGCAGAGCGTCGATTAATAGCAAAATCACATACCTGTGATTGGACACAGCGGGAGCCAATCAGCGGGTCAGGCGATCATTCGGAGAGAGGCAGAACGGCGGTCTGCCTATGTAAACAAGGCAGATTGCTGTTCTGCTAGTAAGAAAGACAGAGATCTTGTGTTTCTGCCAAGCAGGAACACGGATCTCTATCTTTCTTCAGTTAAACCATCCCCCACACAGTTAGAAAGCAGTCCCAGGGAACACATTTAACCCTTTGATCGCCCCTATTAACCCTTTTCCTGCCAGTGTCATTTGTAAAGTGACAGTGCATTATTTTTTAGCACTGATCACTGTATTGGTGTCACTGGTCCCGAAAAAGTGTCACTTAGGTTGGGTTTGCACTATTGCGAATTTAGGAGTAAAAAATATTGTTTTTTTTTTCAAAATTGTCGGTCTTTTCTTGTTTACAGCGCAAGAAATAAAAACCGTAGAGGTGACTGAATACCACCTAAAGAAAGCTCTATTTGTGGGGGGAAAAGGGATATCAATTTTATTTGGGTACAACGTCGTACGACCATGCAATTGTCAGTTAAATACGCAGTGTTGTATCCAAAAAAAGGCCTTGTTAGGAAGGGGGTAAAACCTTCCAGAGCTGAAGTGGTTAACGTCTATCTAGAAACCAGAACTTTTTAATTTTAATTTTGGATAGAATATGGACTTGTTAAAACCTATGTCGGGGTTTTTCTGCCATCTGTGTCCTATTGGAGGGATTTCCCTTCACTTGCTATGCTGTTAACACAACAAGAAATCAAAGGAAATCTCACCAAAGTGAGGGACATGCCCTCTTAGACAACTGTCACCAGAACATATATGCTGCCTGTTGAACACCTCTGCGGAATGCTCCACCACAAATCGATCTTCAGAGGGCACTGCAAGTGTAAACAAGGAATTTTAGTAAATTTTCCCCTTGTGCCTAATTGTTTGAATAAGCATAGAAACTCCAACCCCTCTCAGATATTTTCCCATGAGAACTAAAGTATGATAGTGTAGCACCCTTATCTTAAAACAGGTCTACAAGTAAATTTAGCTCTGCTGGGTTGTAGTTAAAGCGGAGTTTCACCCAAAAGTGGAACTTTCGCGTTAACCACTTACCAACCGGAAGGTTTTCCAGCTATAGGAGTACTTTTTGCGATTCGGCGCTACGTCATTTTAACGGACAATTGCGCGGTCGTGCGATGTTGCACCCAAACAAAATTTGCGTCCTTTTTTTCCCCACAAATAGAGCTTTATTTTGGTGGTATTTGATCGCCTCTGCGTCATTTCTGATCGCCGCTATAAACAAAAGAAGAGCGACCATTTTGCAAAAAACCCAAATTTCTTTTTTTGCTAAAATTCAAATCCAAAAAAAAAATATAAAAAAAAACATTTTTTTTCACAGTTTTTGGCTGATTTATATAATTCCTCATATTTGTGATAAAAAAAATTGCAATCGGCATTTATTGATTGGTTTGCGCAAAAGTGGCCGCGTTTATTGATGGTGAGAATTCATTTCTGGGGTTTTTATTTTTTTTTTATTTTTTACTAGTAATGGCGGCGATCTGTGATTTTTAGCGGTACTGTGATATTGCAGCGGCCATGTCAGACATTTTTTACACTTTTTTGGGACCAATAACATTTATACGGCGATCAGAAATTTAAATGTCCACTGATTACTGTATAAATGTCATTGGCAGTGAAGGGGTTAACCAGTAGGGGGAGAGCTAGGGGTTAACTATGTTCCCTGGGTGTGTTCTTACTGTGGGGGGGTTGGGCTAACATGGGCATGAGAGATCTAACTGATCCCAGTGACAGGGATCAGTAGATCACCCATGCCCCTACTAACAGAGCGGGGAACCGCCATGTTTACATCGGCGGTTCCCCGTTCTTTGCCTGTGGCCGCTCATCGCGGCTCGCCGGCGGACATCAGGTCCGCCCGAGCCACGGGCACACTCCTCAGGAGTGCGGCGGGCGCGCGCCCCCTAGCGGCTGTTCGCAGATCGCCGTGTTTTTACGGCGATTCGCGCTCAGCATCCCGACTGCCACCGTGAAAACACGGCAGGCGGTCGGGAAGTGGATATAGGAAGGTGACTCCCTGACATGCCACAATCGGCATGTCATTTTTTTTGGGGGGGGGGGGCCTGTTTTCACAGGGTCCCAGGTCCACTTCCTCTCCTAGAGCAGCGGCTCCGGAAGAAAGTTCACCTTCCTCCTCCTCCCTCTCGGCGATCTTCTGGGACACATCACAGGTCCCAGAAGATAAGCCAGCCATTCACAAGCCACAGCGCGGTACAGTGCATGCCCGGCTTTGAACCCAAAGCCGGGTGCCCACATTGTCATGCCGGCGCCGCCAAGGGGGAGAAGAGCAAGCCCTCGGGCGACCGCATCGCTGGACCATGGGACAGGTGAGTGTCCGATTGTTAAAAGTCAGCAGCTACACTTTTTGTAGCTGCTGACTTTTAACTCGGTGGAACTCCGCTTTAACCTGGCTGCTTCATATTCCTTGTCATCATTTGGGTTGTCTACTAAGCCTGTTCCTCCCTTTTGTCAGTAGGCGGCACTGTTACCTCTGGCTTTAGTATGTTGAGCTATAGTGAAGCTAGGTTATGAAATATATATGTATATATATATATATATACACAAATAAAATGTTTGTGAAAAAAAGGCAAAAATTCAAATTGATATGAAACCTGGCTTGTCCCAAAAAATTGTGTATATATTTAATAAAAAAAAATATTTATATATATATATATATATATATATATATATATATATATATATATATATATAAATACACACACAGTATCTCACAAGTACACCCCTCACGATTTTGTAAATATTTTATTATATCTTTTCATGTGACAACACTGAAGAAATGACACTTTACTACAATGTAAAGTAGTGAGTGTACAGCTTGTATAACAGTGTAAATTTGCTGTCCCCTCAAAATAACTCAACACACAGCCAATAATGTCTAAACCGCTGGCAACAAAAGTGAGTACACCCATAAGTGAAAATATCCAAGTTGAGCCCAAAGTATCAATATTTTGTGTGGCCACCATTATTTTCCAGCACTGTCTTTACCCTCTTGGGCATGAAGATCACCAGAGCTTCACAGGTTGCCACTGTAGTCCTCTTCCACTCCTCCATGACAACATCACCTTGTACTCCTCCACCTTCCATTTGAGGATGCCCCACAGATGCTCAATATTAGGTCTGGAGACATGCTTGGCCAGTCCATTAACTTTACCCTCTGCTTCTTTAGCAAGGCAGTGGTCATCTTGGAGGTGTGTTTGGGGTCGTTATCATGTCGGAATACTGCCCTGCGGCCCAGTCTCCGAAGGGAGGGGATCATGCTCTGCTTCAGTATGTCACATTACATGTTGGCATTCATGGTTCCCTTAATGAACTGTAGCTCCCCAGCACTCATGCAGCACCAGACCATGACACTCCCACCACCATGCTTGACTGTAGGCAAGACACACTTGTCTTTGTACTCTTCACCTGGCTGCCGCCACACACGCTTGACATCATCTGAACCAAATAAGTTTATCTTGGTCTCATCAGACCACAGGACATGGTTCCAGTAATCTATGTCTTTAGTCTGCTTGTCTTCAGCAACTGTTTGTGGGCTTTCTTCTGTATCATCTTTAGAAGAGGATTCCTTCTGGGATGACAGCCATGCAGACCAATTTGATGCAGTGTGCGGCGTATGGTCTGAGCACTGACAGTCTGACCCCCCCACCCCTTCAACCTCTGCAGCAATGCTGGCAGCACTCAAACGTCTATTTCCCAAAGACAACCTCTGGATATAACGCTGAGCACGTGCACTCAACTTTTTTGGCTGACCATGGCAAGGCCTGTTCTGAGTGGAACCTGTCCTGTTAAACTGCTGTATGGTCTTGGCCACCGTGCTGCAGCTTAATTTCAGGGTCTTGGCAATCTTCTTATAGCCTAGGCCATCTTTATGTAGAGCAACAATTATTTTTTTCAGATCCTCAGAGACCAGTATGAGAGAGTGAGAGTGATAACGCCAAATTTAATACACCTGCTTCCCATTCACACCTGAGACCTTCTAGCACTAACGAGTCACATGACACCAGGGAGGGAAAATGGTTAATTGGGCCCAATTTGGACATTTTCACTTAGGGGTGTACTCACTTTTGTTGCCAGCGGTTTAGACATTAATGGCTGTGTGTTGGGTTATTTTGAGGGGACAGCAAATTTGCACTGTTATACAAGCTGTACACTCACTACTTTACATTGTAGCAAAGTGTAATTTCTTCAGTGTTGCCACATGAAAATATAGAATAAAATATTTACAAAAATGTGAGGGGTGTACTCACTTTCGTGAGATACTGTATATATATATATATATATATATATACACACACACACATTTTTGCTGACAAGTTCCTATGAATTGTTGCTTTTTTTTTATGTGCCACCATGTGCCTGCCTGCCCTGCTCAATGCTGCTCAGCCTCACTGCTCAGCTCACCTCTGCACTGGCGCCTCTGCTTCTTCCACAGTGGCAATGCGTGAAAGCGGGAGAAGAGAGAGCCCGGAGGGCAGGCTGAGTGTAGCCGCATATCACTCCGCCGGCGCGACCTGCGGCCGGAACTATAGAAGAAGCATCGGAAAATGCGGCTCTAGATTACTCTGCGATGGTGGTCCCTAGTTCCGAATCTTGAACAATCACCTCCCTCCCACTCGCAGCACAGGTGTTTTTGCCGGCGCCGAACCGACACTAGTGAATTACACATGTTGCAGCAGTTAACACATTAGCACTGCACTAGCAGCTAGTAGCAGATCAGTAACAGCAAGACAGAGCATGGGGGTAATTAGGGTGTGCCTGGGCACCCCTGGCACAACCTGTGCGCACGCTTATGCCTCCCACTCAGACTGCAGCTGCTGCTGGATAGGCTTGAATCCTAACCATGGGCTCAAGGCTCTGCAAGGGGGAGTCTGCTCACTAGCTGGAGGCATGAATGAGACTTGAGAGAAAGTGCCATAGACCAGGGAACTGTGGAAAGCATCAAGATAGCCTCATCCTGAGAATCCCTGGGTTTTGGGCTGTGTGCTGCAGTTTTTGGACTTTGGGTTGTGGGCTGTGTGCTGTCGTTTTTGGGTTGTGGGTTTTGCGCTTTGGGTTTTGGGCTGTGGGCCTTAGGCTGTGTGCTATGAGCTTTCCTGCACCTTCTTGTGACTTCTTTCTCAGTTGCCATAGGAGACAGCTGTTGCTAGTTTAATTAATTTTATCTCACCCACCCTGGTATGAATATTACTTTTATTGCACCCTGATATAACTATTACTTTTTTTGCACCCTGATATAAATAATTATTTTATGTCACCCACCCTGGTATAAATATTACTTTTTAGCACACCCTGGTATAAATATTACTTTTATTACACCCTGGTATAAATGTTAATTTTATGGCACCCACCCTGGTATAATATTACTTTTTATTGCACCTTGGTATAAATATTACTTTTATCACACCTTAGGTCTGATTCTGTGAAAGATGATAATACAAGTGTTTTGGCAGATGAATAACAGTTGTCAGAGTTCTGTTCTCACTTCCTCCGTAGACGTTCGATCTGCCTTTTATAATATCATAACAACATCTGCTGGTGACATGTCCAGCATCAGGGTTCCTTTGTGGGGGTGCACTTTATTTAAATGAAGGTTATGGAAATAAACAGAAAAATGGGACGCCTGCGCTGACACACATATTTTGTATATTCAGGCTTTTTCTTCACCAGATTGTAGTAAATAAATGCTTAGTGAGTCATTCCACGCAGTTTATAATATACTCCCTGTAATACTATTGAAATTTAAACATGCCATGCAAGGACATCTGGGGGGGGATATTGAGTCATCGGGGAGTTTGAAATGTCATATAGGACCCCTTATGGCCCGTACACACGATCCAAAAATCGGACGACAGAAAGATGCACCTTTCCACATCTTTATTACATTTTCTTAATAAGCACCCCCCCCCCCCCCATCATGTCTGGCATGCCTACAAGGGGAGGCAGATGTTCCCATGGTACTGTGAGGGGGTCAGCAGCGTATGTGCCCACAGGCAAAGGTGGACATGGTCAGTCCTCAGGCAGGGCATCATTTCCTCTATTTAGTGATGTTGCCATGCTATCCAGCCACAGCATGCAGAGGAGGTGGTGGACTGGCTTACTTAACCATCCTCATCCTTTGTCACCCAAGCAGAGACTAGTGCGCAGTCCACTGCAGCTGCCAGAGTGGCTCATTTTGCCTCCTTGTCCACAGCTACTCCTGCCACAGCCCCAGAATCAGGCATGGAGGAGTCAGCTAAGTTATTTGAACACAGTGTCAGTCACTTGCTCCTTGATGATGCACAGCCATTACTTGATTCAGATGTTGGTTCTGAGGTTGAGGAAGGTAGGAATATGAGCCTACAGAGAGGGGAGATGATGGTGATTTCACTGACGCTACTTGGGTGCCGGATAGAGCAGAGCAGGAAGGTAAGGGTGAGGCACAACCCCAACGAGGCAGCCATCATGGAAGAGTAGAGAGCAGCCACCCTATTCCATCACATTGTGGAGCTGTTATCTCCCAGTCCACTTCCCACAGCTCAGCTGTCTGGGCCTTTTTTAGCACATGTGCAGCCGATCGTACTGTTGCAATTTGCAAACTTTGTCTCAAGCACATCAAGCGTGGCACAAACGCCAGCCATTTGGGTACCACATGCTTCATAAGGCATTTAACCTCCTATCACTCAGCTATTGGCAAGATTACTTGAAAGCCACACAAAAGGAATTTAATTCTGTTCCTCCTCCTTACTCACCTCAGTCTGGATCTCTTCTGGAGGATTTTTTTTGGTGTAGGTTTCATGGGCACAATTAACACCCAAAGACCAATTTTTCCGCACCTGTTTGACAGTATTGTTGTTTCTCATTTTTATGCTTTCACTTTAAGCATCACTAAATCACTGCTCATTTAAAAATTACATTTTTTACAAACTTTTTTACATTGTTACATGTCCCCCAGGGCAGTACGCGAACCCGGAAAACATGTTATGCCCAATTACTTGCATATAAGCCTTCAAATGGGCACTTTTGATTTTTTCCAGTTCGGGACCCATAGACTTTAACCACTTACCAACCGGAAGGTTTTGCAGCTTTAGGACCAGAGCACTTTTTGCGATTCGGCACTGCGTCGCTTTGACTGACAATTGCGCGGTCGTGCGACGTTGTACCCAAACAAAATTTGCGTCCTTTTTTTTCCACATATAGAGCTTTCTTTTGGTGGTATTTGATCGCCTCTGCGTCATTTCTTATCACCGATATAAACAAAAGAAGAGCGACCATTTTGCAAAAAAAAACAAATTTCTTACTTTTTGCTAAAATTCAAATCCAAAAAAAAAATATAAAAAAACATTTTTTTTCACTGTTTTTGGCCGATTTATATTCATCCTCATATTTGCGATAAAAAAATTGCAATCAGCGTTTATTGATTGGTTTGCGCAAAAGTGGCCGCGTTTACGGATGGTGAGAATTCATTTCTGGGGTTTTTATTTATTTTTTTAATTTTACTAGTAATGGCGGCGATCTGCGATTTTTAGCGGTAATGCGATATTGGGGGGGGACATGACGGAACATTTTGACACTTTTTTGGGACCAATGACATTTATTCAGCGATCAGAAATTTAAATGTCCACTGATTACTGTGTAAATGTCATTGGCAGTGAAGGGGTTAACCTGCGGGGGGAGAGCTAGGGGTTAATCGTGTTCCCTGGGTGTTCTTACTGTGGGGGGGTTGGGCTAACATGGGCATGAGAGATCTAACTGATCCCAGTGACAGGGATCAGTAGATCTCTCATGCCCCACTGACAGGGCGGGGAACCGCCGTGTTTACATCGGCGGTTCCCCGTTCTTTCCCTGTAGCCGCTCATCGCGGCTCGCCGGCGGACATCGGGTCCGCCCGAGCCGAGGGCACACTCCCCCTGGTGGCCAAATGCGAATCGCCGCTTATTTACGGCAATTCTCGCAGGGCTCCCCGACTGCCGCCGTGAAAAGACGGCGCGCGGTCGGGAAGCTGTTAATGGGGTTCGTTATTATGTTCCAAACTTTCACGTTGTTCGAAAGTTCTGGTGCGAAACGAACAGGGGGTCGTTCGGCCCATCCCTTGTAGCGCTGTTGGCTCACTCAAAATGTATGTACTGGTTTTATGCAGAGTGGCTTAATGCACAATATTGTGCTGCATTACCAAAAATGCTTTAAAGCAATGCATAGACTGAATGAGTCCTAATACATTGATTAGAAGGCACTGTATAAAAATTATAATCAATGTTCTTACAACTATATTTCATCTTCCATTTAAATATTTAGATTATGTCCTTTAAATGTACTGCTTTTAAGGGATTGGCTACAAATTAAAGTGGTTGTAAATCCTCAAGGTTTTTCACCTTAAAGAGGAAGTAAACCCTGATTGGGGCTTACTTCCTCTATATTCCCCTGCAAAGTAAAAGCATAAGGGGCTACTATGCATCGTGTAGTAGCCCATTATGTGTTACTTACCTGCAAACGAAGCCTGCATTGTCCAGCGATATCGCCTGTGCAGGCAGCATCCATCTTCAGCCCCTCTTCCTTCCGGGCCGCGACTCCGGCTCTGTGACTGGCCGGAGTCGCATAACGCCACTCCCGTGCATTGTGCCAGTCACGGCACAATCTTAGTGAAGAAATGGCACGGAGGCCGTTTCTTCACCGCACATGTGCCGAAATGACATCGGCACAACTAGTACACTGCATATCTCCTGAACCGTGCAGGTTTAGAAGATATGCAGGGCACCTAGAGGTAAGCCTTATTATCAGGGCCAGATTAAGAGCATCATGGGCTTGGTGCTGAAGATTTTGGTGGGCCTTTTTATGGAAATAAATAAAATGAAAATGCTAACAATGTTTTGTTAAAACAAATAAAATATGCTGACGCAATTTACATATCAATCATGTGTACACTGTATACAGAGCGAGGATTGGTCTTGGGACTTTAATTGAGGTACACCACTCACCAACAGGAATACAAGAGGTATAAAAAGTATGTTTTTATTGACACACTAAGTAGCTTGATACAGAAGTAACAGATCATAATGTCAAATAGGTTGCATACATCCGGCCCCAGTGGGCCACAGCAAAATGCGTATGGCTGTATTAAAGTAATGGATATACAACACATCATAAAAACATATCAAAACAAATGATGGTATAGTAGTTGGTACATGGATCAATTCATAAGAGCATTGGTAAAACTCTACGCGTTTCGTGGTGCTATAACCACTCAAAATAAGGAGGTCAACTAATATATGATCTCTTTCATGCTTACAGCTACAACAATACTGCATTGCACTCCTGATGAGTGGTTATAGCACCACGAAACGCGTAGAGTTTTACCAATGCTCTTATGAATTGATCCATGTACCAACTACTATACCATCATTTGTTTTGATATGTTTTTATGATGTGTTGTATATCCATTACTTTAATACAGCCATACGCATTTTGCTGTGGCCCACTGGGGCCGGATGTATGCAACCTATTTGACATTATGATCTGTTACTTCTGTATCAAGCTACTTAGTGTGTCAATAAAAACATACTTTTTATACCTTTTGTATTCCTGTTGGTGAGTGGTGTACCTCAATTAAAGTCCCAAGACCAATCCTCTCTCTGTATGTATACAATAGGGATGGAGGTACATCACTGTGGTGATGACAGATCACACTCTTTGTGTCACTGTATACAGAGCAGGGCGGGGCAGTATTAGTGACTCACTGGGCCACTTGGGCTGGGCCTATCTTAAGGAAGGGGCCTGGAGCTGCAGATCCAATAGCCCCTATGTTAATCCAGCCCTGCTTATTATATGCTTACCTGTAGGTTAAAGTGGTTGTCACGGGTTGACAACCCTTTTAATGCATTCTATGTGTTTGGTTGTTTTATAAAAAAACAACAAGGGTTTACAAGGTGGAACTACACTTCATCTGCACACCACAAACCAAAAACTGTAAAAAAAAGATGTACTTTCCTATCTATTAACTAATGCTAGCAGTATGAGGATGGATCAAAAATAGTCAATGTTTATTGAGAGAGACATTCCACTTTAAATTTAACCTCTCTGGGGGTATGATTATGTCAGATTTTTGCGTCTCAAAGCAGTACATTGTTTTGCATAGAAATTTTGCATTAGGCATTTTATATTGTTGGCCTGTAATTCTTAGGAATAACTCACTTAAATCTGTCCAAACAAGAGTCTAGTAGACATCCCGGGTATGATAAAGTTTGAAAAACGAAATCATAAATTATAATATAATAAATAACTATAATTTTCAAAAATAATAATATAATAATAATAAAATGTATTTAATAATGCAATCAAATAAAAAACACTGAAATTTGCTCAGTTGCAGAATTGTCGCTGTCGTCACTTTCAGTGTCTGATGATGAATTTCCCCACAAATCAGTATCACTCAATTCTGCAAATGATTCTTATTTACTATCGCTGTTTTCTAGCTGGTCAAAAAACGCTTTTCATGTAAAGGGACGCTTTTTGGATGCCATGGACATAATCAAGTTTCCAGGAAACTTGGCATTCCAGGAATGACATATATAATATAAAAGTACATGCAGGGCACTGGACAAAGCGCTAGGGACAAAGGGGATGTGAAATTATTTGATACAGTAATGCAATCTACGGATTACAGTGTACTGTATGTGCTGTGTGTGTTTCACTTTTTGAATTTGCCGCTGGGCTCCACCCCCATGCGACGCTCGCAGGGAACGGCAGTGAATCAGGCAGAAGACACAGCCCGCTGACACAGCAGGACATCACAGGATCCTGGGGACAAGGTAAGTAAATTTGCCTGGATCCTACGATGCGATCCTGAGTGTGACTCGGGAATACCGCTTTTGGTAATGAAAATTCACCCCGAGCCACACTCGGGAATACCTCCAGGGGGGTTAAACAGATTATTAACAGATGTGCATAAAATATCAAGATGCTGAGGCGTGAATTGTGTGCAATTTTTATAATTAATGCATTATGTATTAAAAATGTGGTTCCCCATCTCCATAACACAGCTTGACGTTCAGCGGATTATAATTGCTGCCAGTAATTTGTTATCCTGGAAACACTGACCTCGGAATAATCGGCCGGGTTTGGGCAATACTCATCAGACTTCACTGCGCTTAGCTCAGGTATTGGAGGTCTCCAGGTCACATCTTTCAAGTAGGCTTCTCCCTGTAAGATTCCAAGAAAGTCTCACATTACATTGACATGGGGCATTCGTACAAAAATCTTAAGGTGTTTTATGGGCTCTTTTTAATTTTAATGTGATTGCAAACCCTTACATATACCCAGTGACAGGACTGGCCTCAGGTGATATACAGAGATGAAACAAATCGGCCTAAATAAGTTGTACCTGTTGCTCTGCAGTTTTCTTTTCTCTACATCTGTTCAAAGTGCAGAATTCATAAAGCTTGTCTGAGCTCTCAGGAAAAAGGCGTTGGAGAGCTCAGTGAGGAGATCTATGAGAGCTGATTGGAAAGAAAGGACACACCACCCTCCATACAGTTCGCAGGAACAGAGCTGGGAATGTCAATCACAGGCTGTGTGCTGTCACCTTTTTTCTCTTGGTGTCAGGAAAACTTGTTATCTAGCTGTGCTAAAGTTCAGAAATTCACTAATTTTACTGAAATTTGTAATGCACATAGCCAGAATTTATAGTGCACCTCACAGGGTCACTGTGGGAGTACCTCCTTAGAGCCTCGTACACACGCACTGGTTGTTGTACGACCGCATGTCCAACTTTTCCCAAAATCGGCTGTCCATGATTTTGTCTAGCGTACTGATGGTAGTAAAATTATCATTCGATAAAGGTGAACGTAGTGATGTCCTACGAGCGTATAAGGAGGAATTTCAGTTTTTGTGCGTCACCCTTTGGGCCCCTTTCGCTGATTTCATGTTTACATGACCGAACACTTCCGGCTCGTTCCTGGTTTCCGAACATGCGTGTTTGTACTTTTAACTTTTGTTTGTCCAATTTCTGTACAGACGAGCTGAAAATCAGACAATGGCTTGTAGGCAGACATAAGTTTTCCAGTCGGCTCATACAGCTTTTGTTGGACGATAATTGAAAATCGGCTGTCGAATGAAGCGTACTAACGGTCGGATTATCGGACGACAGGCTGTCGTTTGAAATTTTTCGGTCGATAATTATACCATGTGTACGGGTCTTAAGCCTGTACTTTGCAACTATCTGTCCAACTGCTTCATATAATATCAACCACATTAAGACATTGCAACTTCCAAGTCTGAATTTAAATAGTGGCTGTGAGAAACATCTTAAAGCCCCGTACAGACTGTACGAAAATTGGCAGAAAAATTGGTAATATCCGATTCTATTTGGTAGTGCTTTATGTTGTATAAATTTTCTCGCCCAATTTTGTGACGTTCAGACGTGGATCACGCTGTGATGTAATCTACGTGTGACTATCTATATAGAGGGGATCATGCATGAACTTTCGTATCCGTTTTTTTATCATACAACTTGTGTACATATTAAACGAAAATCGGTAGTGTTTTGTCGGAAGAAAAGAGTTTTGCTGTTTGTCCCTCCATTTTTTTCTGTTCCTTGGATCGGAAACAGCTGTGGGAAGTTGTGTACACACTATACACATATCGTACGATCCTTAATTGGACGAAAATTTTCACCCGATTTTCTTATAGTGTGTACCCCACTTAAGGCTGAAATGTTTACATTAGGTGTATGTGAGATCAGATTTTCAATATTCCAAGAATAGTTGTTTAATCTTCTTAGAATCTTAGTAAATTCAGCATTTCCATGAAATTTGGAGTTTCACTCATCTAGTATAGAGAGTGTATTATTTTCAATTACTCTGAGCAGATAAGTATACTTGTCCTTACAAAAGTATAAAGTATTGACTGAAACTGAACATTAGGCAGATATATAATACGCAAATTAATGGTGGTCTGTATTCTTTAATACATTATTACATTTATATTTTTTAATGAAAGCAGTGTAAGCATACATGCATTGTTGTGCACAGCATATTGCATTAGTGTACCCCAAAGCCCAAACACACATGCATGTGTGCATGTGTATATATATATACTGACAGTGTCAGCAGAGCAGTGGACTGTGTCAGTAGGGCAGAGACTGGTGTCATTCGTTTTTTTTTCAATTACCATATTTATTGGCGTATAACACGCACCTTAATTTTAAGAGGGATGTTTCAGGAAAAAAACTTAAATTTTAAATAACTGCCCATTAATGCAGCCCGATCAGTGCCCATCTGCAGCCTCACCATTGCCCATTAATGAAGCCTGACCATTGCAGCCTGATCAGTGCACATTTGCAGCCCGCCACTGTCCATCATTTCAGCCTGATTAGTGCCCATTTGCAGTCCCGCCATTGCCCATTTGCAGTCTTGCCATTGCCCATCATTGCAGCCTGATCAGTGCCCATTTGCAGCCCTGCCATTACCTCTCTGCAGTCTTGCATTGCCCATCTGCAGCCTTGTCATTGCCCTTCGTTGCAGCCTGATCAGTGCCCATTTGCAGCCCCGGCATTGCCCATCATTTCAGCAACAGTGCCCATCTGCAGCCTCACAAGTGCCCGTTAATGCAGCCAGTGGCGGATTAGACAGAGCCGGATCTCCTGTGTACTCGGCTCAGCTCTGCTCTCCACTCACAATCACGCCCAGTCCCGCCTCCTGGACAGGCTCCTATGATGGAAATAACACCAGTCCAATGCCGGGACATGTGACAAGCATGACTGCGAGCCTAGCCGAGCTGAGCTGAGATGAGCCGAGTACACAGGAGATCCCGGCTCTGTCTAATCTAGCTGCGCTCGCCTCCTCCTCCTTCCCCTCCGAGGCAGCACTATATTGGCGTATAACACGCACCCACGATTTGCCCCCCATTTTCAGGGAGAAAAAAGTGTGTGTTATACGCCGATAAATACAGTATTTTTTTTTACAATTTTTTAGAAGCTCTGTTAGGGGCTTTGGTGAAATATCAGGTCTAAACAGGGGGAATCTGCTCCACGCAGGATGATTAGGATGTGCCCAGGCACATATGGCACACCCTGTGTGCACGCCTAAGCATTCAAGTTAGACCTAGTATCAGCCTCTTGAAGTTTCTGTACAGCAGAGCTCAAACTGGGGAGGAACAAGATCCATATTTGTTACATAACTACAAGAAAAAAATCAGGTCTCCTGTCCTCTCTGACAGGGCTTTGTAAATTTTAGGACTGGATTTAAAGCCCAACTCTGGAAAATCTGAATATTCTCTGCAGTGCAAGGGTTACCTGATCCTCCACTCCAGCGCAGACGGCACTCCTCCATGCTCCAGTGGTAGACTGTCCCTTGGCATCATCACAAAGCCAAAGGACAGCCTTGATGACATCAGGACCTTGGATCACTGGGGCATGGAGGAGATGATGCTGCAGGGACCAGTCTAGCAGCACAGAGGAGTAGAGTATCGGGGATACCTTTTCTGTGACCCCTAGACCTAAATAAGAGTTAACCCTTACTGTGCAGGCACATGGCAAGGGAGAATTTTCAGATTTCCCAGAAAAGCTCCAGTATTTTAGTTGAAAATTAAAAGTCAGTAGCTACAAAAACTGTAGCTGCTGACTTTTAATAAACAGCCACTTGTCTGTCCCACGATCCAGGGGTGTGCTCACCCCAGCCATTTTTTCTCCCTGTGTCCTCTCTCGCCGGCATCTATTACTATGGGCACCCAGCTGTGACAGCTTGTGGCTTCACAGCCAGGTGCCCACTGACCATGGGCCAGCGGTGCTGCACATTGTGCATGGTCTCGCAGTCTTCTAAGACCTGTCGTGTCCCAAAAGACTTCAGAAGGGAGGGGGACCTCTGTTTCAGATTACCTAGGGGGTCAGAGCAAGTACCTGTCCCAATAGGGTACCCGCCCCCCCCCCCTCCTCCCCAAAAGCTCCATTTCACAAACGGGGGGCCTTAAAGCGGAACTTCCCTTTTTGGGTGGAGCTCCGCTTTAATTGCTAAGCAGAACAATCAAGCAGGTAACAGAAACTGTATATAAAAACAAATATGTATATATAAGTGAAAAACATTCACAGAAAGACTGAATAAAAAAGAAAAGAATATAGAATAGAAAACTTACTGGAAAGGGGTCACATCTGCTTGCAATTTCAACCAGTACGATGGCATAGCTGGAATTAAAATAATAGAGTTGGTGATTATTTTTTTTAACCAATAAAATAGATGTCAAGTTTGAATATATCTCCATGTAATGAGAGCATTGTGGTGTGGATGTTATGATTGTTTGAAAAGAATTGGTCAAAGCTTAACGTTGTTATTATAATCATTGTCCTCTCAACTCTTCCTACAAATGAAAACTGCCGGCATAGATTCATTACATTATCCATGCTGGCAGTTTTCATTTGCAAGGCTTTAACAGTTTTTAACAGGTCCCATTATAAGGTTCCCATTGCATCTCATCTCTGTTTTAATCATATACACTGCCCCAGCCCTGAGGGAGGAGGAGGCATTCCCCTGAAATGGGTTGGCTTTACCTCTTATTCTTGATCATTAACCGCTTACCGACCACCTGACCATCATTATACGGTGGTACTTTGCCGTGGAATGCTGTTGTTATGGCAGCAGATAGTATCCTTTTAACGGGCGGGCGGTCGGCTTTCAGATAAAAGTGGTCTCTGCAGTGGATTTGCAGTGAAATCACTTTTATCGGGGGCGAGAGAGGGGCCGCTTTCCAGTAGTCTCCGCCGCTTACCAGAGCGGTGGAGATGATCGCGTCCTCTTCTCTCTGAGGTATGGAGCTGACTGAGGGGAAGATGGCCCCTGTTCGGCTCCATACCATTGCAGGACGGAACGACAAACGTCACTTCTGCCCAATGCTCTTAACCACTTGCCGACTAGCTACCCTCGTTTAATTCAAACGACGGCTATTCGGCTCTCCTACACAAACCGCCGTAGCTGTACGGCGGTTCATGCATGAGTGATAGGGGGCACGCACCCTCTGTGCACCACAGGAGCGTGCCGGTGGATCGGGCGGACTGTGTCTGCCGGCGACCCGCGATCGCCTAGTAAAGTGGCAGGATGGGAATCTGCCAATGTAAACAAGGCATATCCCCATTCTGCCAGGGGACATTTCAGAGATCTACTGTTCCCAATAACCGGTAACAGTGAGATCTGTCATGTCCCTGTCAGCCAAGCCCACACAGTTAGAACACGCTGAGGGAACACACTTAACCCCTTGATCGCCCCCCAGAGTTTAACCCCTTCCCTGCCAGTGTCATTTATACAGTAAGCAGTGCATTTTTATAGCACTGATCAACGTAATAATGTCACTGGTCCCCAAAAAGTGTAATTTGGGGTCATATTTGTCCGCCACAACGTCATAGTCCCACTAAAAATAGCAGATCGAATAGTGCAATGATAATATCATATCACTCTAATAAGGTGGTGATCACAAATGAAAATCAGTGAACCAATAAACCAATTTCTGCAGTCACAGAGCCGTGAGATTGCCCACATAAAGCAACCCCTGCTGACAGTGCTGGAAAATGCAATGTCCAAATAGACAGTTCACACATATAGGGGGTGGGAGGTGGAGCAGGTAAGGAGGTGACACACCGTGCTCCCCTGCAACACACCCCACTCACCGGTCCCGCTGTGTAAAATCGGTAGCGTGGAAATTCCAGTCCCAGATCAGTAATGGTCCTCATGTTTCAGTCCGGGGTATTCAGGAGATCCACATAGAATAAAAAAATCCCATAGTATAGAACATCAGAGGAAGGCAGTATCAATATAAACATGCACTCACTTTAAGCTTATGGGAAGCCTTTGAGAAGTCAGACCCGCGAATAGAAACATAGAAACATAGAAAAGTGACGGCAGAAAAAGAATGAGTAGTCCATCGAGTCTGCCCCTTTTTATTTATTTTTAATTTTTTTTTTTATAATTTTTTTTTTTCATTAACCTTGCTGTCTGACTATAGATTTATGATTATCCCAAGCATGTTTGAAGCCATTTACTGTTGACTGTCTCACAACCTCTGTTGGTAGTTTATTCCAATCATCAACCACCCTTTCAGTAAAATAAAACTTTCTAAGATAAGTTTTGAACTTCCCTCCAGTTAGTTTGAGGTCCCCGTGTTCTTGATTTTGGTTTCATATTGAAAAGACTGCCCTCCTGAACCTTATTCACCCCCTTGATGTATTTAAAGGGGTCCAGAAGTTCAGTGCGTTCCACCTGACTATTGAAGGCCTGACTTCTCAAAGGCTTCCCATTTTCGCTACCGATTTTACACAGCGGGACTGGTGAGTGGGCTGTGTTGCAGGGAAGCACGGTGTGTCACCTCCTTACCTGCTCCACCTCCCACCCCCTATATCTGTGAACTGTCTATTTGGACATTGCATTTTCCAGCACTGTCAGCAGGGGTTGTTTTATGTAGGCAATCTAATTTTTTCTCAATTTTATTACACAGTTTTTCTCCTTTCCCTGATTTTTATTTTCTGAGCAACCTATTGGTTATTCTAGTGGGGGCAGCAGCCTTCTCCTTTGTTCTCTCATGCTATAGCAGCGCCATACCACATTTTTTTTATATTCAAAAATAGCAGATCGCCACCACTATCAGTAAAAAAAAATATTAAAAGTCCCTAAATCTATCCTGTAGTTTGCAGACGCAATAACTTTTGCGCAAACCAATCAATATATGCCTATTGCGATCTTTTTACCAAAAATATGTAGAAGAATATATATCGGCCTAAACCGATGAACACATTTGTTTCTTTATTTTCTTTTTGGGGATATGTATTATAGCAAAAAGTAAAAGAAAAAAAAAATTATTTTCAAAATTGTCGCTGCAAACAAAAAGTTTATAGCGCAAAAAATAAAAACCGCAGAGGTATACCACCAAAAGAGAGCTCTATTTGTGGGGGAAAAAAGGACGTCAGTTTTGTTTGGGTATAACATTGCATGGCCGTGCAATTGTCAGTTGAAGCGATGCAGTGCCATATCGCAAGAAAATTGCCTGGTCAGAAAGTGGATAAATCCTTCCGGGGCTGCAGTGGTTAAAGGGGAAATTTTTTTACATTTTTTTTTCAAATGACATAATATTTTTTTTTTATTGCATTTTAGTGTAAATATGAGATCTGAGGTCTTTTTGACCCCGGATCTCACATTTAAGAGGTCCGGTCGTGCTTTTTTTTCTATTACAAGGAAGGTTTACATTCCTTGTAATAGGAATAAAAGTGACCCACATTTTTTTTAAAGGGACAGTGTAAAAATAAATAATAAAAAGTAAAATAAATACGAAGAAAAAAATTTCAAGCGCACCGTCCCACCAAGCTTGCGCGCAGAACTGAACGCATACGTAAGTCGCACCCACATATGAGATCGGTGTTCAAACCCGTTTTTGCCAGGTCCCCTTACCCTCTCCGGGAGCCCCCCTCCTCCTTCCTCCGCCGCCGGGCCAATCAAAATAGTGCAGTGCGCTTCGCACATGCACAGTAAGGAACCAGCAGTGAAGCTGAAAGGCTTCACTTCTGGGTTCCCTTATCAGGAATGGCGGCGACAGAACCCGGGATGCGCTTGGGGTGCTGACATTGTGGGTTCGCTGGACAGGTAAGTGATCAAATATTAAAAGTCAGCAGCTAAAGTAGTTGTAGCTGCTGACTTTTAATTTTTTTCCATCCAGACTGGACCTCCGTTTTAAGTGGTTAAACATTTCAAACAGACCGTCGAGTGATATGAACATTTGTTGTACTGGTTGCTCCTCTGTATCAGTGTTTCTCAATCTTTTTTCAGTGATGGTACCCTTAAAATCCTGCACAATCTCGAGGCACCCCGTTTTAAAAGGAAACTAGTAGTTTAAGAAAAGGCTGCAGCCAGGGCTGGATTAACGTAGGGGCTATTGGAGCTGCAGGCCCATGCCAGTGAGTCATTAATGCTGTTTAGCTCTGTGTGTGTACACCGTTGTTATGTAAATCGCGGGCGGCGGGCACTATTGTTATGTAAATTAAGGGCGACCGGCAGGCGCTATTGTTATGTAAATTGCGGGTGGCCGACAGTCAATATTGTTATGTGAATCGCAGCCGGCAGTCGCTATTGGTATGTAAATCATTGATGGCAGGCGCTTTTGTTATGTAAAACGCGGACGGCCAGCAGTCTTTATTGTTATCTAAGTCACAGGCGGCGGCTGAGTTCCACAGAGTGTAGTGTAGCATAACAAAGAGGCTGACTCTTGTTCTTTCCCCACAGCTCTCACAAAATACCCATTTCCTCATAACTCCCGTCCTACAGTGAGAGTCTCACTTGACAGGCAATCATGCTAGTCTTTTGCTAGTGGAGGGAGATGAGGAAGGATCCACACACTATGATTGGTCAAGGGTACCATCTATCATTTACACTAGCTCCACCCCCTGCATCTCGTGTTGCCCAGTCTACTTCTCATGCAATGAGCAGATCTGTCTGGTCTATGAGCAAGAGCATTCTACAGTACATGATGGTGTGCCATAAATGCTGATTGTTACTTTCCCACACTGCAAAGTAAATGATGTGTTTTGTGCAAACATCTACCTGAAAAGGTGACAGCAGCAAGAATTATCATCATAGTAAAGATATAAGAAAAAAAATAATGACATCTGAACATCTTCCAGCATTACTATATTAGCAAGCTTTGCACATGCATATATATATACATATATATTTACCTTTAGGAAGAAGGATGCAGACTCACCATAAGCACAGAGAGAAAACAATTACTCTGTGGGGTTTATTTACTATAGCGCTCAGGCGCATATTTGCGGTACTGAGCGCTATTTAGCTCCAAAAACGGCAAATGGCACTAAATAGCACCGAAACGTGATTCACTATAGCGTCCAGGCAACAGATAGCGCCCAAATCCTTACTCCAGTTAAGACCTGGAGATGTGCACTTGAAAATAATGTTTAGAGCATGATATAATCACCTTATTTGTACTAAAATTTGCGAGATATTGTTTAAAGATAATCTGCTTTTAAACTGTGTGAAAAAGCTATTTATAAACTGAAATATGTTAAAAAGTCTGAGAAGAGATACATTCCTTGTCTCTTTACTCCTAGGTGCAGAGCACAGCTGAGCATAACCATCCATGGAGTGATTACAGTGTGCTATAGTAAATACCAAAATTAGAGCTATGAGAGTTTTTTAGGAGTAAAAGTTGGAGCAATGCAGACCAATTCAATTTTCAGCCATTCATTCTAATACAATTGTAACTTCCCCACAGAAATCATTTTCATGTTGAGATGAAATGTATCTTTCTCTCAAAGAAATTGCCTCGGCAATAATGTTGCAATTTTGATAATCTATTTTGTTTTTAGGAATGGTAGAATGTGTAATCTTTTTGTGTTTTGGTAAAATATTTTTTTTTCTCTGTCACTTTCACTTGTTGATATCTATCTCACAAAAATATTTCCCCAAATTCACACAGGTGTCTTTACAAACCAAAAACAATACCATTGCTTATGGAAATTCAAAATTATTCCCATTTGTTTTATTTTTTTATTCTTTCCAAATGATCTTAAAGAGGATGTAAACCCTGATGGGTTTTACTTCCTCTTTGTTACTCTTTGTTACCCTGCAATTTAAAAGCATAATGGGCTAGTATGCATCGCATAGTCTATTATGTGTCACTTACCTGCATAGGAAGCTTGCGATGTCCCTGCTCCAGGCTGTGTCCATCTTCGCCCCTCTTCCGTGCAGGTTTAGGAGATATGCAGGGAACCTACAGGTAAGCCTTATTATAGCCTTACCCGTAGGTTAAAGTGGTTGTCAAGAGTTGACAACCACTTTAATTTGAGTCCAAAAAATGTGATATGTGTACCAACATCAGAAATAAAAATGTAATTCCCAAAAATCGGAGGATAACATTACTATTCTACACGTACACAGCAAGAAACACAAAATATAACATAGTAAATCAAGAAGAGAACCTCCTCCTGATGTAATTCCTATATATTCCAAGAAATGCAGTATCTGTGTATTTATGTGTAGGAGAACTCCACATGCAGCAGTCCTGTGGATCACAAGGTAGAAATTCTGCCTATTATTGCTCAGGTCCTGAGTTTGAATCCCAAGCATGTCACTTCATGTAGAGATGTTGCTTGTTCTCTCTATGTTGTTAAACATAACTCCTGACTCAGGGCCTTACCTAAATGATGTCTAAATGTAGTATTTATGTGTAGGAGGGTTCCACCACCATTACGAATCTTGGCAGATACAATAGCAAGGCAAAAGTATTGGGACACCAGCCTTTACATGTACATGAACTTTAATGGCATCCCAGTCTTAGTCCATAAGGTTCAATATTGAGTTGCTCCATCCTTTGCAGCTATAGCAGCTTCAACTCTTCTGGGAAGGCTGTCCACAAGGTTTATGAGTGTGTCTATGGGAATGTTTGACCATTCTTCCAGAAGCACATTTGTAAGGTCAGACACTGATGTGGATGAGAAGGCCTGGCTCACAGTCTCTGCTCGAATTCAGTCAAAAGGTGTTCTATTGGGTTGAGGTCAGGACTCTGTGCAGGCTAGTTAAGTTCCTCCACCCCAAACTCGTTCATCCATGTCTTTATGGACTTTGCTTTGTGCACTGGGGCACAGTGATGTTGGAACAAGAAGGGGCCATCCCCAAACTGTCCCCACAATGTTGGGAGCATGAAAGGCCCACCAAAATCCTCAGCACCAGGCCCATGATGCTCTTAATCTGGCCCTGGCTGCAACATCCACACATGTAGGACACCCAACATTAGAGGTGAATTGTTCTTCCAAAGCAAATACACCTGTGCACACCCCTATTGACTAGTATTCCAGCGTTTTCCATCTCCCACAGTTTCTCCCCCTCATTCAGCTAATGTGACCCCAGTGCTGATGGAGAGGGGCAGGTAAGGGGCAAAAAGGATTTTGTATAGGTGCCCTCCTTATCAACCAAAGACATTTTTCATTGCTAGCCCACCAGCGGCTAGAAGGTTGCAATGGTGCACAAGGGAAACCTGTGGCTTTCTATACCTAAAAGGCAGGCCTTTTTGGAAATTTTTTAGGCATTTTGCTAATGCAACCCTGAGGAAGCCTGTGGTGTGCCTGGGCACCCTGGTTGAAAAAGGCTGCTCTATATCCATTCCAGAATAAGGTAACTGCTGAGCGTTCACTTTGTTGCTATCAGAGAGACAGCAGCTATGATAAGGTTCAACCAAACTGCACCTTTATCCCCCTGGAAGGAAGACTCACTCCATTGTGTAAAAAAAAAAAAATATTAAAAATAAATAAATAAATAAATAAATAAATAAATAAATAAAAAGGGGCAGACCCGATGGACTACTCAGTCTTTTTCTGCCGTCACGTTTCTATGTTTCTATGTTTCTATGTATTCCCCAATACCAAGCCTAGCTTCCATTGGTCCAGGACTAACCCACAAACAATTAATAAAAAAAACTAGGCAGACTAGATCACATGATATCCAGCTTCCAAATGACCTATCTGAGATGTTTTCTAAAGTGGGTATAGTAATTCATCTCTTAGAACTTAGTAACTGTAGAATTGTAGTAATAGGTTGATAGGTACATACCAGGAAGCGATACAAATCATTTTTACAGCTATGTTTTTTTTTTTTTAAATTGTAATAAAATATCTAAATAATTTTTAAAGAGGTATACATTTTTTGGTTTTTCATATCTGAAAATTTGATACCATGACAAGTCTCATTCTCATTTTTATGTTACCTATAAACATCAGCAGCAGGTGTGGGTACTATACAGCTGCTGTCACTCTGGATGACCTCCGGGGGGCAGTAGATGTGCACTGGCTTTTTCTCCATCAGCTCTTTGAGCTCATCTCTTCTGTAGACCATCAGCCCATAGTCTGGAAAATAGTGCATTATTTTGGCTAAATTAGTACCTGTTACTATATAAATGATACACACATACTATGGGGTTGATTTACTGGAGAGTGAAAAATCTGGTGCAGCTCTGGATAGAAACCAATCAGCTTCGGTAATCAGGTTTTTTTGTCAAAGCTTACTTGAACAAGCTGAAGTTAGAAGCTGATTGGCTACCATGCACAGCTTCACCAGATTTTGCACTCTCTGGTTTTAGTAAATCAACCCCAAGCATGCACGCATATGTATGCCCTTAACATGTGTGTCAATATGCCCATACATGTAATTATTTAACACTATACAGTCAGGTCCATAAATATTGGGACAATATTGATGATGTGACTGCTGTCAAAAGCATCAGGATGAATTCTGAAGTGTTTCGGGCAATATTATCTGCTCATATTCAGCCAAATGCTTCAGAACTCATTGGACGGTGCTTCACAGTGCAGATGGACAATGATCCAAAGCATACTGCGAAAGCAACCAAAGAGTTTTTTAAGGGAAAGAAGTGGAATGTTATGCAATGGCCAAGTCAATCACCTGACCTGAATCCGATTGAGCATGCATTTCACTTGCTGAAGACAAAACTGAAGGGAAAATGCCCCAAGTACAAGCAGGAACTGAAGACAGTTGCAGTAGAGGCCTGTCAGAGCATCGCCAGGGATGAAACCCAGCGTCTGGTGATGTCTATGCGTTCCAGACTTCAGGCTGTAATTGACTGCAAAGGATTTGCAACCAAGTATTAAAAAGTGAAAGTTTGATTCATGATTATTAATCTCTCCCATTACTTTTGGTCCCTTAAAAAGTGGGAGGCACATATACAAACTGTTGTAATTCCTACACCGTTCACCTGATTTGGATGTAAATACCCTCAAATTAAAGCTGAAAGTCTGCAGTTAAAGCACATCTTGTTCGTTTCATTTCAAATCCATTGTGGTGGTGTATAGAGCCAAAAAGATTAGAATTGTATTGATATTTATGGACCTGACTGTATGTCCCACATGATAGAACCAGTGGAGGCTCGTCCATAAGGGCTGAAGGGGCGGAGCCCCACCAAAAAAATAAGTAAGAAATAAAAATAAAAATTAACTATAATTATTAGCCAACAGCCAGCACAGCTAGATAGAAACTCCAAAGAAAAAAAATCTTTGGAATTTCTCTCTAGCTGTGCTTCTGTTGCTAATTGCTGGAATAGACAGATTAGATAAGAAAGAGAAGTGTAATCTGCCTAGCAACAGGGCAAACGTCCCAAATCTCATTAAAAAACCCTATCTAGAACACAGTAAAATGAATTCTCCACCCTCATTGGCTGCTTTCCAACATTCCATTCTAAATATAGGAGCCTTTTAGGACGTCTAAATCTGCAGACCTTAAACTGCCTAGTCCATTTGGTCTCTGCCTGGGGGGGAGCCAAGATTTTCTCTGCTTGCAGTTACACATTCTAGCCTG
>BLSH010086440.1:314102-344767 GCA_018402905.1 Glandirana rugosa
TTCCCCGACGTACGTTTTGTCTAACGAGACAGCCGGCCCCATGACTATGTCTCGTTAGACGAAACGTACGTCGGGGAAGACGCGCTGACGTCACTGCCGCCTCGCGTTTGGAGTCCATAGCCGGCCGGCTTAGTGTTTGGACGCTCTCGTTGTTTTTATTTGATGTAAGTGCAATATTCTATTCTCATTAAATCTATTGAAACGTTATCACACTATTAGTACCATTTTTTTTCTTTGGGTGCCTTGGCGAGACTTACCTGAGGGTTTAGAGAACCTTGTATGACTGCTATTCCACAAGCGCCGGGAGGCAGATCCAGTAAGCTCTTTCCACTACCTCTGTGGTCCATTCAAGTCACATCTGCCTTAGTAGGACCCCAAGATTGTCGTTTATATCCCCAGGGGGGACCCGGGCTGGGGTACAGCCAAAGCGCATATGCGCTTACACCTGGTAAGCAGTTATTAGATGTGAGGTGGAGGTATCACTGCTGATTTTCATCTATCACACGGTGGTTTATACCTATGAAGATACGTCTACATCTCTACTTTCATCTGTACCATTTATGTTTCATTTTGGACTTTATGATTTATATGATTCTTTTTGATCCATGTCCTATGTATCCAATTGGCGTCATTATTAGCGCAACCTGTTGTCTATAAAATAGGTTGATTTGCTGTGTTGAGTGAGGTGGAAAAGAGGGGAGCACTGTGTGGATGGCATCCATTGATTGAAGAAAAACAAATTTTCAAGCGCTGGTCACTTTATCTGGACACAATTGGACTTTTAATTCAATTTTATATAAGGATTTATGAATTGGGATTGGAATGATTAGAGGCTATATGCATAAGTCCCGCCTTGATTACTGCAACTCCCTCCTCACCGGCCTACCGTTACACAGGCTATCCCCCCCTTCAGTCTATCATGAATGCTGCTGCCAGACTCATCCACCTTACCAACTGATCCGCGACTGCTGCCCCGCTCTGCCAATCTCTTCACCGGCTTCCCCTACCCCACCGTATAAAATTCAAAATAACACAACATACAAGGCCATCCACAACATCGCCCCCAGCTACATCACCAACCTCATCCGCAGATATCACCCCAATCGTCCTCTACGCTCCTCCCAAGACCTCCTTCTCTCTAGCTCCCTTGTTACCTCCTCCCATGCTCGCTTACAGGACTTCTCCAGAGCCCCTCCCATCCTCTGGAACTCCCTGCCCCAGAATGTCCGGTCAGCCCCCACCCTGTCCGCCTTTAGGCGATCCTTGAAAACTCACTTATTCAGGGAAGCTTACCCCACCTCCACCTAAGACCCGTGCTTGAGCCACCTCTATCAGATCATCCCCTGCAGCCATTACCTTTTGTATCACCTCCCCCTCCCTTTAGATTGTAAGCTCTACAAGCAGGGCCCTCCTATTCCTTCTGTATTGAACTGTATTGTAATTGTACTGTGTCCCTTCTTTATTGTAAAGCGCTGCGCAAACTGTTGGCGCTATATAAATCCTGTATAATAATAATAATAATAATTAAATGCAGTTGCATGGGGTTGGGGCCATTCTCATGAATGAGATGCATTTGGTGGTGATAACACCTGCCAAAAGCAGCATGGTTTAAAAGACTTGGCCTGATATAATTTTGGCAGTGTGTACAGACATGTCCACTGGTAATGTTAGCTTATTGGTGGGTGATTGGATAAGGTATGGGGGGGACAGTTAAAAATGCAAATCAAATGTCTGTTTTCACCACCTTCCTCTGCTGCCCATCATAGGTGTGCATGGCCTATTACAATGGGGGTGCACCACTAAGCTCAAACACACATGTGTGCATGATATTTTTAATTAATAAAGACATGTATCAATGTAACAATACTTTAGTTTTTTTTGAGTTATCTAAAATATGGTGAGGAGAGCCATTCAGTTTGCAGTATGTACTGGGAGGGCTGGGAGAAGTTTCTCCACCTCCTTACACTGGAGAAGATAATGCACAGCCTGGAGTCCCCGCCGGCTGCAAGCTTCAGTGTGCTGTGTGCCGGGCACTAGAGGAATACTGCAGGCGGGGGAGAAAGTCAAAGGCAGACCTTACTGACCCAGTGACAGAGCTGGTCACAGAGATGGGGGTTCACCCAAGCACCCCCCTGGATTAGGGTGTGCCCAGGCACACCCAGCACACCCCCTGTGCACCCTTTTATTTTAAGAACATTTTTTGGGTCACCTATTATATGGTCATTCCAAGCGCTCATGTAACTTGGCTGCACCCCTATGCTGCCCATATATTTGCAGCCTTAGGCCCCTTTCACACATACGGACCGTTTTTCCGTTTTTCATCCATCCGTTGATGGATGAAAAACGGACATCAAAGCAACTCTATGGAAAAATGGATGACAACGGATGATCATTCATTTGCATCCATTTTCATCCGCTTCCGTCAACATCCGTTTTTTTAAACGGATGAAAGCCCTATTTTTCATCCGTCAAAAAAACGGATCGGATGAAAAACGGATGTAAACGGACGAATAGTCAGTTTTTCATCCGTTTTTGCATTGGTAGTGGATGTAAAAAAAACTGATGACCACAGATGAAAAACGGATGAAAAAAACGGATGAAAAAACGGATGAAAAACGGATGAATACTTCATATGTTTTAATGTGATGGAACTGATGAACTGATGAATGGTCCGCATGTGTGAAAGGGGCCTTAGTGTCTAGGCTCAATGTGCTTTAAGATCATTATAAGTCAGTAGAAGCCATACTGTTTCTGTACCCATCCTCACTATTGACAGTTATTAACCAGTTGACCTCCAGAAGATTTACCCCCCTTTGTGACCAGGTCATTTTTTGTGATACGGCGCTGCGCTCTTTTATCTGACAATTGTGCGGTCATGCAACGCTGTACACAAATAAAATGTATGCATTTTTTCCCCACAAATAGAGCTTCCTTTTGGTGGTATTTGATTACCTCTGCAAAAAAAGACAGACAATTTTGGGATGGTTCACCCTTACTACAAAACTACTTGTGCAGATAAGGGGCCTCTATAGACAGCTCTGATTAAAGATGAATACTGCCCTTATTATAGGTGTAGGCCATTTACATACCATATGATGCCTGACTTGAGTACTCACGGGACGTTGCTAAGTGAGGCCTAGTCATCGCTGCTCACCTCCAACATCACAGGAATGAGCTCTCAAACACTGAGCTCAGAGCTACTACATCGGGGGAGAGAAAGAGCTCATTCCTTTGATGGTGGAGGTGAGCAGTGATGACTAAACTAGGGTGACCAGACGTCCCGGTTTCAGGGGACAGTCCCCGGATTGAGGACACTGTCCCTGGACCAAATCTGTCCCCTGATTGGATTTGAACAGGGGCCCAAGCCATTTCAAAGACAGTCAGTTCAGGATTTAAAAAAAAATCATAATTACACCTCCCACTCTGCTGCTCCTACTAGCTTGGGGGGTGTAATTCCCACTCGCATGTACTTCTGCCTTTGCTCAAGTCCTGGCCAGCCACCTGGCTGCCTATCTCCTTGCCTTCCCCAGCGGCGTAAGCCGGTGCCTGAAGAGAGGCTGTGAGGTGGGCAGTGGTGGTGACAGGCAGAGAAAGGCAGCTGAGCTCAGCTGACAGTGCCCAGCAGCAGGCACAGAGGGGAAGCGGATCCGATCGTGGGGCTGCCAATGCTTTCAAGCCTTCAACACAGGTGTGCTTTGGGGGTGTCTGTGAATAGACTACTTTGCACTGTGTCTGTCTCTCTGGCATATTGGATGGTATCATAACTCACAGGCAGCAGGCATTGTATCATAGCTCTGGCTGGCATTGCACTGCCACAGTGTGTCACATAACATGGCTGTTGGGACAGGGATCTGTGCCTTCCCTTAGTAAAAGCAACCTCCCCCACAGTAAGAATACACTGGTTAAGCACACATTTAACCCTTTGATTGCCCTAGATGTTAACCCAGCCAGTGTCATGAGTACAGTGACAGTGTATATTTTTAGCGCTGATCACTTTATTAGTGTCACTGGTTCCCACAAAGTGTCACTTAGTGTCTGATTTGTCTGCCGCAATATCGGAGTCCCGCTATAAGTCGCTGATTGCCGCCATGACTCGTAAAAATAAAATATGTCCCCGGATTTCATTTTAAAAATCTGGTTACCTTACTTTAAGTTCATTATAAGTCAGTAGAAGCCATACTGTTTTTGTACCCATCCTCACCATTGACAGTTATTAACCACTTGGCCTCTGTAAGATTTACCCCCCTTCATGACCAGGCCATTTTTTGTGATAAGGCACTGCGTTACTTTGACTGATAATTGCATGGTCATGCGATGTTGTACCAAAAAAAATGTATGGCCTTTTTTTCCCACAAATAGAGCTTTTTTTTGCTGGTATTTGATCACCACTGTATTTTATCTTTTGCACTATAAACAAAAAATGCAGACAGTTTTGAAAAAAAAAATATTTCTTACTCTGAAAGATTTATCCCCCTTCATGACCAGGCCATTTTTTGCAATACGGTACTGCACTACTTTAACTGACAATTGCATGGTCGTGCGACACTGTACCCAAATAAAATGTATGTCCTTTTATTCGCACAAATAGAGCTTTCTTTTGGTGGTATTTGATCACCTCTTTGGTTTTTATTTTTTGCGCTATAAACATAAAAAGACAGACAGTTTTAAAAAAGAAAACCATATACGTTCTGCTATAGAACATATCCAATAAAAAAAAATGAAAAAAAATTGAATTTCTTCATCAATTTAGACCAGCATGTATTCTGCAAGTTTTAGGTAAAAATCCCATTGATTGGTTTGTGCAAAAGTTTTAGTGTCTACAAACTATGGCATACATACTGGAATTTTTATTTTAATTATTTATTTTTATACAAATAATGGCAGCAATCAGTGGGAGTGCGATATTGCAACGGACATAGGACACTCACTGACACTTTTGACACTTTTTGGGAATCAGTAACACCAATACAGTGATCAGTCCTAAAAAATATGCATGGTCACTGTACTAATGACACTGGCTGGGAAGGGGTAAACATCAGGGACAATCAAAGGGTTAAATGTGTTCCTAGCCCGTACTTGTGTACTGTGGGGGAGGTGCTTTTACTAATGGAAGGCATAGATCCATGTCCCTGCTTTGCAAGAACACAGGATCAATGCCTTCCCTACTGGCAGAACGGCAATCTGCCTTGTTTACATAGGCAGATCACCGTTCTGCCTGTGTACTAAACAATCGGCGGGTGCCAGCAGACATCGAGCCCATGGTACCAGGCTCTTGCTGTGTGTGGTCACATAGGGGGGCAGGTCACTGGTGGTGTGCTAGGTACTTGATCTGGCGCAGAGCAGCCACCCTGCCGCAGTATATCTACGGTGGGCAGTCATGAGGAGGTTACAATGATATTTGACTTTTCAAGTTCAGATATAATACTGATTATCTTAGAACTTCTAGCTGTTTTAATGATTTCATGTACTCACTAGATCCCGGTCTGGATGAAACTTTCCGTCGCCGAGCCACATATGAATACCGTATTTGCCAGTAACTCCTGTTTTGGTTCCATGTTTGTATTATTATTATGTTTCAGACTGATGGTGCTGCCCAACCCGTTCCAAAAAGCATCTCCTATGGAATATGATCACAGTTATACATTGACAGATTTGAGATAATATGCTAATACAATGCCATGCAAGCTAATGGAACACAATATACCAGGTGAGTCTTTTACAGTGAGGATCCAGCTCTCATCCCAGAGCATCTTCTGCTTCTGGTACTGAAACCACTTCAATAAAAGCAAAAAAAAAAATTAATGCAATTCATTAATCCCATAATTTACATTCAATCCAGTAAGACCACTATAGTGCCACATCCGTAATGAATACCAAACCTAATAAAAGAATATAAAAAGACTTAAAAGGACTTAATGTCTTAACCTCCCTGGCGGTATGATTCTGTCTGGAATTTTGTACCAAAAGCGGTACAATTATTTTGCATGAAAATTTGGCGTTTTATATTGTAGGCCTGTAATTCTTAGGAATAACTCACTTAAATCTGTCCAAACCAGAGTCTAGTAGACATCCCGGGTATGAAAAAGTTTGAAAAATTAAATCATAAATTATAATATAATAAATAACTAAAAATAATTATCAAAAATAATAATATAATAGTAATAAAATGTATGCAATAATGCAATCAAACCAAAAATGCAGAAATTTGCTCAGTTGCAGAATTGTCGCTGTCGTCACATTCAGTTGCTGATGATAAATTTCCCCAAAAATCAGTATCACTCAATTCTGCAAATCATTCTTATTTACTATCGCTGTTTTCTAGCTGATCAAAAACCACTTTTGACGCAAAGGGACACTTTTTGGTTGCTATGGACATTCTCATGTTTCCAGGCAGAAAGAATGACATTTATTATATAAAAGTGCATGCAGGGCTCTGGGCAAACCACTAGGGACAAAGGGGATGTGAAATGATTTCATACAGTAATGTAATCTATAAGATTACAGTGTACTGTATGTACTGTGTGTGTTTAACTTTTTGAATTTCCCGCCGGTCTCCGTCCCCGTGCGACGCGACGCTCGCAGGGAACGGAGCCCGGCACACAGAGTCATCTGGCCGCGGGGAGACACGCTGACACCGCGGGAGGACATCGCTGGATCCAGGGGACAAGGTGAGTAACATTGCCTGGATCCAGCGATGCAATCCCGAGTGTGGCTCGGGGTTACCGCTCTTGGTACTGAAATTCCACCCCGAGCCACACTCGGGAATACCGCCAGGGAGGTTAAATGAGAACAAACATAATGATGTATAAAAACATGAACAAATTTTATTATGAACAGCTCATAAAATCATATCTAGACCTAATTTGGATTAAACACAAGTGCCTATATACAGTACTCTGTTATCAATGGGTATGTACCAACTGCTACTTATCAATTAGGCCTTATCCACACGGGCGTTTTTTACAGTCACGTTTTTTAGCGTTTTTTGCAGCTCTCCATGTTATTCAATAGCCCCATAAAAACGCTGACGTTTTTGAGCTGTAGATGGCGTCGGCGTTAGTGAGCTGTAAATAGAACGCGGGACCAGCGCGTTCTGAGGCTGTAGCGTTTTAGCGTTTTTGACGCTAAGCCGGCAAAATGGCCACTAACGCTAACTAATGCCGTACCGACGTTAACCGGCGGTTTTTGACGTCAGCATTTTCAGGCTAAAAAATAGCAGAGGACTGTTTTTTTTAAAAAAAACGCCTATTGACGCAGATGCTCACTAACGCACATTAACGTTCATTAACGCCGATGCAAAACGCCAAAAAAACGCAGATTTTTCCCTGACGTCGGGCCCAACGTTTTGCTTATTTTTTTCCATACGCCCACGTGTATGAGACCTTACAGTAAAAGGCTTATTAAACTTGCTTCTTGATCATAACAACATCTGTAGTCTATGGAGATAAGTCCTCATAGGTCAACACATGTCCCCAATTAGCTTCTTCAGGACACATTTAAGATAGTTGCAGAGGTAACTCAGGCCTGTAAATGTGGCAACCGTGTAACTAGATTATGAACGCCGCTCAAGCAGGGAAAGCCAAACTCCTGCAGTTACCATAGAGAAAGGTGCAGGCTGCCAAAGGTGCTTAACCTGACATGTTTCGCTCCGCTCACCGGAGCTTAATCATAGAATCCCTATCCCTAGCATGGCTTTGGCGGAGACTCATGAGCTGAGGTCTTTTTGAAGTCTACACTAGGTTGGCTGGACAGGAGTTCAGCACTTATTTGATTTTATATGTGGCAACCATGTAGGCAAATCCCAGGGTGGGCACTGAGACAGGGAAAAGAGCGAGGAAGAGGCGCTAACCAAGGATAGCCAATATGGTTATTATTACTATAATACAGGATTTATATAATGTCAGCAGTTTGCGCAGCACTTTACAACATGAGGGTATCAACCCCTTAACGCCAGCGCCTCCCAGTCCTTTAAGAGGTTTCTGATGGTGGGAGGCGGGGCGAAGTTTATGATCATGTGATTGGCTGTCACAACAGTAGCAAGTAGCGATCGGGAGCTTTCTGTTTGGCGCCAGTAACTGCACCGGGAACACGCAGGGTGACGCTCTTGCCACTTGTTTGTTTACGTTTAGGTACAGAAATATGCGGGCTGTCGGTGTCAAGGCCCATATTTGCGCATTCTCGCCACTAAGAGGTTAAAGATCAATTGATCTTAAGATATTGACTCTGATATATAGCCAAGACTCAATATTGTGTGCCAATATTCCAGGAGCAGTAACTCTGGAGATATGGTGGCTTGATCTACATTTAACCCCTAAATGTACAGCAAATGGGTGTTATAAACAAAATAAAATAAACATAACTAAAATTTTCATACATGGAGTTCCAATTTTATGGCCCTGTGATCTTTTTTAATTAAAACTGTTTCTTACTGTGATTTTCTGCCTTGTAACATCCTCTGTGAGCTCCAGAACTTCTCCATTTCCTCTTCACCAGATGCATTTCTGTATGAGTGTTTATGACGTGTTTTTAATGCTTTTCCAGATGCATTCCAGGTGCTTTTTTTCTTCTGTCTGCCTGTTTGATTTCACTGTACTGGGACCCAGTGCAGTTTGTATGCGTTTTTTATGTGTTTCAGTGCATTCCGATGTGTTTGAGGCTGGGTTCACACTAGTCCGATTCTCGGACCGACATGAAGAGCACAAGTTGCATTACTTCACAAAAACAATGATTCCCTATGAGAGCCGTCTTAACTGCTCCGATTTGTGTTTTTCAAAGTCGGACCGACTTTGAAAAAGGTTCCTGTACTACTTTTGTCCGAATTTGATCCTACTTCAGCCCATTGAGAAGCATTGAAGTCGGATCAAAGTCGTATCAGTGTCTTCACTGATCCGACTTTCGCATGCGACTTGTGCTCTGGGGATCATGAAGGGGAACTCCACGCCAAATTTAAAAAAGAAAAACTGGCATGGGGCCCCCCTCCAGGAGCATACCAGGCCCTTTGGTCTGGTATGGATTTCAAGGGGAACCCTTCACGCCAAAAAACGGCGTGGGGTCCCCCCCACAATCCATACCAGACCCTTATCCGAGCACGCAGCCCGGGAGGCCAGGAAAGGGGGTGGGGACAAGCGAGTGCCCCCCCCCTCCTGGACCATACCAGGCCGCGTGCCCTCAACATGGGGAGTATGGGTGCTTTGGGGCAGGGGGGGGTCTGCGCCCCCAACCCCAAAGCACCTTGTCCCCATGTTGATGAGGACAAGGGCCTCTTTCCGACAACCCTGGCCGGTGGTTGTCAGGGTCTGCGGGCGGGGACTTATCGGAATCTGGAAGCCCCCTTTAACAAGGGGGCCCCCAGATGCCAGCCCCCCACCCTATGTAAATGAGTATGGGGTACATCGTACCCCTACCCATTTACCTGGAAAGAAATATGTACACAAAAAAACACACAGCTTTTTAAAATATTTTATTAAATCTGCTCCGGCGGTCTTCTCCCCTCTCTGGCTCTTCTTTCTTCGGCTCTTTTGCGGAGTCTTTCATCTTCTGAGGGGTCTTCTTTCTTCTCCTTCTCTGCGGCGTCTTCTGCTCTTTTGCCGGTCTTCTCCGCTGTCCCCTTTCCTCTGTTCTTCCTCTCTTCTTCGAAGAGAGGAAGAGCCGAAGAAAGAAGAGCCAGAGAGGGGAGAAGACCGCTGGAGCAGATTTAATAAAATATTTTAAAAAGCTGGGTGTTTTTTTGTGTACATATTTCTTTCCAGGTAAATGGGTAGGGGTACGATGTACCCCATACTCATTTACATAGCGTGGGGGGCTGGCATCTGGGGGCCCCCTTGTTAAAGGGGGCTTCCAGATTCCGTTAGGTCCCCGCCCGCAGACCCCGACAACCACTGGCCAGGGTTGTCGGGAAGAGGCCCTTGTCCTCATCAACATGGGGACAAGGTGCTTTGGGGTGTAGGGCGCAGAGCCCCCCCTGCCCCAAAGCACCCATACTCCCCATGTTGAGGGCACGCGGCCTGGTATGGTCCAGGAGGGGGGGCACTCGCTTGTCCCCACCCCCTTTCCTGGCCTCCCGGGCTGCGTGCTCGGATAAGGGTCTGGTATGGATTGTGGGGGGACCCCATGCCGTTTTTTGGCGTGGGGGGTTCCCCTTAAAATCCATACCAGGGCAAAGGGCCTGGTATGCTCCTGGAGGGGGACCCCATGCCAGTTTTTTTTTTTTTAAATCTGGCGTGGAGTTCCCCTTCATGATCCCCAGAGCACAAAGTGCCTGGCATTGTCGGGATCAAAGTCGGATCCCTGTTCACAGACAAACGGTCCGACTTTGACCCTATGTAGGACCGTAAATCACACAGCAAAGTAGGATCAAAGTCGGACCGTTTTTTTGTCGGATAGTGTGAACCCAGCCTTAAGGCGCTCCAGTAAAGTCCAGTGTAGGAAAAATGCAGCATGTTCTAATTTTTTTTTCTGGAACTGACTGCACTGGTGTGAACTATGCCATTGGAAACCATATAATCTACTTTCCATGCATCTTTGATAAAGAAAAAAACGCAATGGACTGCATGTGGTGTGAACTGGCCCTTAAACCAGAGTTTAGTGTCACTTTAGGCTCAGTTCACGTCTATGCGAATCGGATGCATTTTTAACCGCATCCGATTTGCATAACATGTGAAGCAGACCGGCTTTCAAAGGAGCCGATTCACACATGTCCGGGGTGGCCACGGTTCGTTTCTAAAAAGGGTCCTGTGCCATTTTGGGTCCGGTTTAGGTGTGAATTCAAGTAAAAATTTGCACCTGAATCGGTGAACAAAACCGCACCGGACTCTGGACTGCAAACCGTAGCCGGACATGTGTGAACCCAGCCTTAAGTGTTCCTCTGGGCCTCCCTGTTGTAGCAATAATAATCAATACAAGATTATTTTTTACTTGAGACAATAAACAACTTACAGAATTAAAAAATATTAATAACTGCAGAGTTACTAACTGAATTAATAACTGCAAGCCCAACCAAATCTTTTATTGTATTATCGGACAGAGCAGTGAAGGGTTAGAACCTATGTCAGGTTCTGAAAGCTATCTGTGTCTCCGTTTAGATTTAGCTGTAAGTGTTTGGTGTCCCCATAGAGAGGATCTCTCTTCTCTTCCTGCTCTGTCTGTAGGGTTGCCACTTTTCTTTCAAGCCAAGCCCAAACACTGTAATTTTTTTTTTTTTTTTTTTTTAGTATGCGCTTTAGCAGGGGCCTTCAAACTTTCTAAACAAAGGGCTAATTTACTGTCCTTCAGACTGTAGTAGGGGCGGACATTCATGTCAGTGGGAGCAATAGTCACCCATCGCTGGTGTCAATGGGAGGAATAATGCCCAATTGTTGGTATCAGTGTGTGGAATAGTAGCCCATTATTGGTGTCAATGGAAGGAACAGTGCCCCAAGGGCCAGATAAAGGCCAGAAAAGGGCCGCATCTGGCCCCCAGGCAGCAGTTTGGAGACCACTGCACTATAGGATTGTAACAGACCTGGGACACCTTTGGGCACTCCAAAGAGAATAGAAATGTGGCGCACATAGTGCCCCCTCACCCTCCTGTCAAGCCCTGTTTCAAGCCACATGCCTGTTTAAATATTGTGTCTGGGTTTCAGGTGGACTGAAACCCGGACACATGATTCAAAACCCGAACTGTCCGGGTGAATCCTGGACAGGTGGCAACCCTATCTGTCTGACAGGCGGTGAAGGAAAAAACTCCCTCATAAAGACACAGATAATAATATAAACCTTACTCAGTGTATTACCAAATGGGTTTCGTAGCTGCTTGTGTCCCCATTAGGTGGATTTTTCCATATTTCCTCTGTAGACAAATAGACAGGAAGTGGGGAGATTTTCAATCACTTCCTGTTTTGTCAAGTAGTCATGGCATAAAGTGAAATCTCTAAAATTGTCTTACAAACACCAATATAAAGTTGACAGAAGTTCTAACTCTTCCCCACTTCCCCATGTAGCCCCCTTGTCTAAAACAGGGCCACTGGTAAATTTAGCTGTGCTTGGTGGTAAAGAGCCTGGCAGATTTAGCCCCCGTTCACAACGGTGAGATTTGTCATGTGATAGTTCCAAATCACATGACAAGTCGCACCCTATTGGAACCTTTCAAATCGGTGCGACTCCGGCTTTGCTGTGCCGCACTTACTTCAACAATGGTTCCTGCATTATTTTTTGTGATTTCAGGTCCCACTTGCATAGACATCTGTGCATGAAGTGGGACAGATGTCAGTCAAGTAGCACCTGAAATCGCACTGATCTGCTATTTAGAAATCACACTACTTCAAGTGAAGTAGCATCAATGTGAACGGGGATAATAGTCTGTATGATTATTTGTAGAGTTGAGCGAACCCGAACTGTAAAGTTCGGGTCCGTACCGAGCTTTGGGGTGTCCGTGACCCGGACCCAAACCCGGACATTTGAAAAAAAGTTCAGGTTCGGGGTTCGGGTATTTTATCTCGCCTGTTGAATAGCTGCAGGGCAGCCAATCAACAAACGTTTCACTGGTTTGCCCTTAGAAGCCATCACAGCCATGCCTACTAATGGCATGGCTGTGATTGGCCAGTGCATCATGTGACCCAGCCTCTATATGAGCTGGAGTCACGTAGTGCTGCATGTCACATGCTCTCAGGCTAGTGTAGGGAGAGGATGCTGCCGGCGCTGTGAGGGACAGATTATTGTTCTAAAATCATCGCCTACTGCTATAGGGTCAGGTTCCTGCTGTTGCTGTAAGGGACAGATTATTGTTCTATAATCATCTCCTAGTTCTATAGGGAGAGGTTCCTGCTGGTGCTGTAAGGGACAGATTATTGTTCTATAATCATCTCCTAGTTCTATAGGGAGAGGCAGAATAGACATTTAGACCGGCCTCACACAGCCATTGGTATACTTGTTTTTTTGAATATGCCTCAATATTTTGGGGGCTACCCAAAGAGATATAAAGGAAAGGATGGAGGAAGGATAGAGACATAAAGGAAAGGATGGAGGAAGGATAGAGACATAAAGGAAAGGATGGAGGAAGGATAGAGACATAAAGGAAAGGATGGAGGAAGGATAGAGACATAAAGGAAAGCATGGAGGAAGGATAGAGATATAAAAGAAAGCATGGAGGAAGGATAGAGATATAAAGGAAAGGATGGAGGAAGGATAGAGACATAAAGGAAAGGATTGAGGAAGGATAGAGACATAAAGGAAAGGATGGAGGAAGGATAGAGACATAAAGGAACTCATGGAGGAAGGATAGAGATATAAAAGAAAGCATGGAGGAAGGTTAGAGATATAAAGGAAAGGATGGAGGAAGGATAGAGATATAAAGGAAAGGATGGAGGAGGATAGAGATATAAAGGAAAGGATGGAGGAAGGATAGAGACATAAAGGAAAGGATGGAGGAAGGATAGAGACATAAAGGAAAGGATGGAGGAAGGATAAAGATATAAAGGAAAGGATGGAGGAAGGATAGAGATATAAAAGAAAGCATGGAGGAAGGATAGATACATAAAGAAAAGGATGGAGGAGGATAGAGAAATAAAGGAAAGGATGGAGGAAGGATAGAGATATAAAGGAAAGCATGGAGGAAGGATAGATATATAAAGAAAAGGATGTAGGAGGATAGAGAAATAAAGGAAAGGATGGAGGAAGGATAGAGATATAAAGGAAAGGATGTAGGAGGGATAGAGACATAAAGGAAAGGATGGAGGAAGGATAGAGATATAAAAGAAAGCATGGAGGAAGGATAGAGATATAAAGGAAAGGACGGAGGAAGGATAGAGACATAAAGGAAAGGATTGAGGAAGGATAGAGACATAAAGGAAAGGATGGAGGAAGGATAGAGACATAAAGGAAATCATGGAGGAAGGATAGAGATATAAAGGAAAGGATGGAAGAAGGATAGAGATATAAAAGAAAGGATGGAGGAAGGATAGAGACATAAAGGAAAGGATGGAGGAAGGATAGAGATATAAAAGAAAGGATGGAGGAAGGATAGAGACATGAAGGAAAGGATAGAGAGGATGGAAAAAAAAAATTATTTGGCTATGAGAATGAATACAAGAAAGCTGTCATGGTGATTGTAGGAGGAGGAGGTTATACCACAATAGCGCAGATGAAGCCGCTGCAGAATAGGGTGAGGGGAAGTGCTATAGCAATCTTCACGGATGTCGCCATCGGGCAGGGACCGCAGTCCGCCGGACAAAGGGCGCAGTTTTCTTCTGGACTGCAGACATCATCGCCGCACACTGCACAGAGCAAGGGACAGACATGATTACTACAATTATACTTGAAGGGCCCATTCACCAGAAAACTATGCATTCCGTGCGCATTTCGGGCACTGCATTCAAAACACATTGGGTGTGCGATCGGCTGTGGGTGTCAATGTAAACTTAATGAGACCTCAAAATCAGATTGCGAACGCATTCGATCGCATGGCACCTCAGTACCATGCAATCTGGTTGCATTGCATTTTTAAAAGCATGTGCACTACTTTAGTGTGATCCACTGCGATTTCAATCTTTTCAAACTAATGGGATGAAAATCGCTTCTCACTGAATTGCACGCATTCCTGTGTGAACCGGCACTAAAAATTCCTGGTTTACACTAGAATGTGGGAAATCCACTATCCCTGAGTGTTTCCAGCACCACGTTCAAAACATATCTGCAGCAGATGTCAGTGCAATGTTAATGACACCCCAAGTGCAGGTCGCAAACTCTGTGCTTTTGTCTGCACGGGATCACATTGTACAAAACAACCATGCAATCTGGTTGCAGTGTGTTTCTAAAAGTAGTGCATGTGCTACTTTGGTGCGATGTGGTGTGGTTTGAGCCCATTCAAAATGAATAAGCTGGCATGTCACTGCATGAGAATTGTACAGGAATGTGCTGTGCGCACCTTTGCAATTCATATGCTATTCATAGTGTGAACCAAGGCTTAGGGTTCCATTACACATGCAGCAAAGAATGGCGTACTTCTGAAAGGCGATCTGTGGTGGGTCACTTTTTGGAGGCAATAGACAGGCAGTGAGGAGGTGATATGTCACCGTCTCAATGCTTGTTTTAACCTCATAACTGCTGCACCACTACCCCATAGCTAAGTGCATTGAATAATGTGAAAACAAAATACGGATAACCACACTTGTGATCAAACAAAATGAATAAATAATTATAGTGAACAAGCTGCACCACCCTAGTGAGATATTAGCACCATCAAAATTATATATAAAACTGTGTTGCGCTTTAAACATATGAAATATGTTTAAAGCACAACACAGTTTTTTATATTAGTGCATTGAATGCAATTGTGAGGAGATTGCAACCCAGCCCCATTGACTTGTATGGGTCTTTAGCAGGTGGTAGTGCCCACTAAATGCAATGCTTTGCTGTGGTATATGCACACCCCTGTTCATTGCTTTTAAGGGAATGGTTGGGGAGGGGGGTGGTAAACACGCAGCTCAACCGAAGCCCCCCTGAACTTGGTGCTGCTGTAGTTGCAAACCCTAAAAATCAATCAGATCATCTGCTTAAGGACCCATAGTGTGTGTGTGTGTGTGTGTTTTTGTGCGTTGGACCTGCCATGGACACTCGTCAAGAATACCAACTATGCCCACCCTTTCTCCGCCCTCCATTCACAGAAGCCATACTATAGCTTCCATCAATGAAAAGCGCTCTATGAATGGAGGAGGTGGACCTTTTCATTCATCTGCCCGTCCCTGATTCACAGAACGCTTTTTATTGATGGAAGCTATAGTACATTTGGAGAGACTTTATAGTGATGCTTTGCAGCTGCAGCAGGAATTATACCCCTATACAGTGCATGTTGAGCACAAATCAGTGAATACGGAAACTCTACAAACATCCTGCATTGCACGCGATTGCAGCTTGCCAGTGCTGGGTTGAAGGGGTTAAAGTAGGCAGTGAGAAGGCAATACAACGGGGTTGATTTATTAAAATCTGCTGCAGCTATGCATAGAAACCTATCAAGTTTCAGGGGTTTTTTTTGTCAAAGCTTAATTTAACAAGCTGAAGTTAGAAGCTGATTGGCTACCATGCCCAGCTACACCAAATTATGCACTCCCCAGTTTTAATAAATCAACCCCTCACCGACTGTATAAGGCTCCTTTCACACGGGCTTTCTGATCAGGTCTGCCTGTCTGTTTTTCAGGCGGACCTGATCAGACCCTCCATTTTCACATATGGAGCTGCTGATGTCAGCGGTGACATGTCTGCTGACACCCGCTGCTATCCGATCCGGTCCGCCAAATCCATATGGATGGTGGTCCTATTTTCCATCCATCTATCGGATCGGATGAAAACAGACAGGCGGTCCATTTTCATCCGAGCTACCCATAGAGGAGAGCGGCGCTCTGACAGGTCTCTCTCTGCACAGTCCTGCCATCTGCCTGGTCAGCGGGGATCAGAGGATCAATCCCCCACTGAGCAAGCGGAGTCTGTCAAACAGACAAGCCCTTGTGAAAGAGCCTAATGCTCTTTAACCACTTGCCGACCGGCAACCATAGGTTGACGGTGACAAAGTGGCTCGATATCGCAAACCACCGTCATACGACGGCGGCTGCGAGATTGCGCACTGTGAGCATGCGCGCAACGGCGGAGGCGCGCCCGCACGCTCACTGTGTTGGGGGGGGCCAGGGAGCGGGTGCGGGGGACTCGATCGCCGGTGGCTACCCACGATGCCCACCCCGCACTGAAAGAACGGAGGTCCGTGCAAGTAAACACGGACCTCCGTTCTGTGAGAGGGGGAAGGGCTGTGATCACAGCCTTCCTCTACATGGAAGCTGTGATCACTTCCCTTCCCCTGCTAGGGCAGCCCCCACACAGTTAGAACACGCCCAGGGAACACAGTTAACCCTTAGAGCGCCCCCCCGGCAGGTTAACCCCTTCACGGCCAATGGCATTTACACAGTAATCAGTGCATTTTTATAGCACTGATCGCTGTATAAATGCCAATGGTCCCAAAAAAGTTTTAAAATGGTCTGACATGTCTGCCCCAATATCGCAGTACCGCAGATCACCGCCATTACTAGTAAAAAATAAAAAAAAAATAAAAACCCCAGAAATGAATTCTCATCATCCGTAAACGCGGCCACTTTTGCGCAAACCAATCAATAAACGCTGATTGCAATTTTTTTTTATCACGAATATGAGGAAGAATATAAATCGGCCAAAACCGATGAAAAAAAATGTTTTTTTTTGTATTTTTTTTTTGGATTTGTATTTTAGCAAAAAGTAAGAAATTTGGGTTTTTTTGCAAAATTGTCGCTCTTCTTTTGTTTATAGCGGCGATCAGAAATGATGCAGCTATGATCAAATACCACCAAAAGAAAGCTCTATTTGTGGGGAAAAAAGGACGCAAATTTTGTTTGGGTACAACGTCGCACGACCGCGCAATTGTCAGTTAAAGCGACGCAGTGCCAAATCGCAAAAAGTGCTCTGGTCCTAAAGTGTGAAATCCTTCCGGGGCTGAAGTGGATAAAGAGCAACCCAAACACAGATTTTTCTTCCAAGACCAAAGCAAGTGTGAATGAGTCCTTAAGAAAATTGTGGCAACCCCTGTTCTTCTATACAATTTGCAAATCAGGATTCCCTTATTGTAAACATTTGGGAAGATAATTATTTAAGAATGGGACACACCATTGTGTGTATACACCATTGTATGTATGTCCCGTTGTATGTATGCCCCATTGTATGTATGCCCCATTGTATGTATGCCCCATTGTATGTATGCCCCATTGTATGTATAATCCATTGTATGTATACCCCGTTGTATGTATACCGTGTTGTATGTATGCCCCGTTGTATGCATACCCCATTGTATGTATGCCCCATTTTATGTATGCCCCATTGTATGTATACCCCATTGTGACAAGAAGCACTTTGCACTTTGATTGACAGTATTGACTAGTTATTAGAGAATTTAGAAGTTGAATTATGGCTCAGCCTTCCACATGGCTGCCTCCAGTATACTGTATATGAATGACAGGTTCCCTTTCAGCTGCTGGGTTGTATAGTGAAAATGAAGTATCAGAATACCTGTTCCACTCAGCACTATGGACTGGGATTCTAACGCTGCCTGGAAGCTGCCGATTTTGATATGAGCGATTAATGAGGTCACCCCAAGATGGAGCAGAACGACCTAAAAGAAGAAAATACATCGGATAAACAACACACTAAAAGCAATGAGACAGCAGGCAGCAGTACCCCTCGCAATAAATAATAAACAACACCACACCTTTGGCAGGATAGAAATTGACCACGGCCGTTTTATTATTGGATTAAATACAAGTGAAAACTCTTAGCCCCCGTTCACATTGCATTCTTTTGCAGTCAATGGCACCGCCCGAATTGGGGTAACGCCGACTTTGCGGCGCCGCACCGATTTCCAAAAGTAGTTTCTGCACTACCTTTGTCAACTTCAGGGGCAAATTCAATAGACATCTGTGCATGAACCCACATAGATGTCTGTCAAATTGCCCCCCGAACTCGCAATGAAATGCAGGGTTGAGTTCAGCTGAACCCGCCTCCAATGTGAATGAGGGCTTAGGCCTCATACACATGGACGTTTATTTGACGCCGGCGTTTTCTGGCGTTTTTTGCAGCTCTCCATGTTAGTCAATGGCCCCATAAAAAGTTGGCGTTTTTGAGCAGTAGATGTCGGCGTTAGTGAGTTGAAAGTAGAACCCATGGCCATCGCGTTCTGAGGCTGTAACGTTTTGGCATTTTTTGACGCCGACGCCACAAAACGCTAACAAACGCCAACTAACGCCAACTAATATTGTACCGGCGTTTTCCGGCATTTTTTGACGCTGGCGTTTTTAGGTTGAAAAATAGCAGAGGGATGATTTTTTTTTTAAAACGCCTATTGACGCCGACGCTCACTAACGCTCACTAACGCCGATGCATAACGCCAATTTTTTTTCCTTGACGTCGGGCCCGACGTTTTGTTTCTTTTTAAAGATACGCCCGTGTGTATGAGGCCTAAGGCTAAAAAAATGCCTGAAAAGCTCACGAAAACCTATTTCCATTAAATTCAATCAATGCTTTCACACTGGGGCAGTGCTCTGGCAGGGCCACAGAGACGTGTGATCCGACTCCATTGAGAGTCTCCTGTCATGTGAATTGGATGCGGAGGAAATCTGCAATCTGCGAACGGATCTGGGGGTGTCATTAACTTTGTATTGACACCCGCAGCGGTTCACAAAGGGCAGTGTGAATTGCATGAGAGGAAGATGCAATGCGGGAACTGGCACTGAAATCGCACTGGTTCCTGCATCGCATATGTGTGAACCGGGGCTGAAAGTGAAAGAAAATCCTCAAATTTTGGGTTGCCCCCAGAAAAGTATTAGAAGGGAAATCTTCCAATGGGCCCCACTAAGTTCTTTTAATTTGGAGGGATTTCCTTTCACTTTTTGTTTTGGCTATGGGACAGAAGTGAAGGCAAATCTCCCCAATGACAGAGCTGTCTTTTTTTATTGGTGGAAAAACTGTATTTCTATATGTGTGTGATTTTTTTATTTGTTATAGCATCTACAAACTATGGGATATTTTTATTTATTTATTTTACTAGTAATAGCAGTGATCAACAACTTATAGCGGGACTGCAATATTGCGGCGGACAGCCGGGACACTACTTAACACTTTTTGGGGACCAGTGACACTAATACAGTGATCAGTGCTAAAAAATATGCACTGTCACTGTAATAATGACACTGGCTGGGAAGGGATTAAATATTAGGGGCAATGAAAGGGTTAACTGTGTGCCTAGCCAGTGCTTGTTTACTGTGGGGGAGGTGCTTTTACTAGGGGAAGGCATAGATCCTGCTTTGCAGTAACACAGGACCAATGCCTTCCCTACTGACAGAACGGCCTTGTTTACATAGACAGATCGCCGTTCTGGCTCTCTGACTAATGATCGGTGGTTGCCGACGGACATCGAGTCCACGGTACCCGCAGATCAGCTCCTGCTGCAACTAATCACAGCAGGATTGGGTCACGAGCGGCACGCATGCACGCCCCAGACCCGGGAGTGTCAGATCACGTACTAGGTAGGTGATCCGGCGCAGAGCTGCGGCCCTGCCGCAGTATGTGGGCGGTCGTAAAGTGGTTAACTTGGTTGATTTTGATATTCCACGTGTGTCCCGTGAAAGCAGCTTCCCTTTGACTGACATTCTAGTCACCTTTTTCTATGCTGCAGGGAGCGCACTGCGCATATTTCTACAGTTTAAAACATTTTACCTCTTTATTAGCACTAAAAAATGACAGAGGTTCTAATCCTTCTCCACTGTATCCATCCCATCATGTCATGAGATAAAATACCACATGGTTTCGTGAGTAAAATACCTCACATTTTGATAAAATAACTCTTTATTTTTGTAGTGTTTTTTGTGAATTGCAAACAAATGTGTGACATTTTATCTCATATTTTAGGAGTAAAATAAGTCTTTGTGAACTGAGCCCAATAAATGGCCGTCGCGGAACACCAACGTTTTAGGCCGGGTTCACATTTGTGTGAATTGGATGCAGGTTTCACCGTATCCAATTTGCATGACATGCGAGTGTGACCGTCTCTCAATGGAGCCAGTTCACACCGGTCCAGGGTGGCCGCGGTCCGCATTCCAAAAGGATCCTGTATGTGTTTGGGTCCGGTTCAGGTGAGAATTCAGGCAACAAGTTTTATGATTTGCACCTGAACAGAAACGCACTGGACCCCATGCTGGGAACCGCACATTTGTGAACCAGGCCTAAGCCTTCTGAGGTGACTAGTCTGAGAGAGCACAGAACCCTCTTTTTACAGCCCTTTCCCTGTTGCTCTGCAGAATATCTGCCTAGAGACAGCAGGTCACCTGACCCTTGAGAGGCCAGGCGACCTATAGGAGACCTTCCCGCTCTCCCCACTTGAGGGAGAGCCTTGAAACTGCGCTGCCGCAGTCCCATGAGGGAAGGGGGGTTCTCCCCTTTTCCCTTCAATGTCATCACAGAGCCTTATGCCTGGCTAAGGGCCCCTTGACACTGAGGATTTTTCCAGTGCTTTTGTGTAAAAAAAAAAAAGCGCCTGAATAGCTCAAGAAAAATGCTTCCCTTTAAAATCAATGAGGGCCAGTTCACACCATACAAACGTAGTCCGAATGCGTTCCTGGTGCTTTTCTGCAGCTTCTAATAAACAGTGTGAGAAGCTCACAGTGTGCGGTGAAATCAGAGTAATATCAGTACAGGAGAAGCGCCTGTACAACTGTGCAAGACTCAAGGCCAGAATTCATCTTTAAATAACAGATCGTACCTTACTAGTCCAGTTCAGTTGGGTCATTTTTCCTGCTTGGGAAATGGTGTGAGTTACAATTTTACCATCGTCAGGGATCCAGGGGCCGCAGATCCCACGTTGGTTCTGTAAAAGATGCACAATATTATAATAATTTCTGTATTTTCTCTCATACAGTCCACCTACTCTCGCTTTCTGCAGATTTCACAATCAGGAAATCCCCGGCTTCACAAACCCTTCTCACACCGACATTATCACAACAAATCGGCCTTTTCTTGTTATTATTCAGTCATGTGCCCCCGTAATCTCAGGCCCGCAAGTCGGCACAGATCTCAGGATTCCGGAAACAATTAGAGAGCCTCCCATTCTATCTCATAGCCCATACATTGAGACAAGCATCCCCCAGGGCATTTCTTACAAGCGTTTATTAGGCTGAAGGTTACACCAAAAAGCACGCTAGGCTTAGTCAGCATGCAAACAAAATTATCCCCTTCAGCCCCGGAAGGATTTCCCATGTTAGGACCAGAGCACTTTTTGCGATACAGCACTGCGTCGCTTTAACTGACAATTGCGCCGTCGTATGACGCTGTACCCAAACAAAATTGACATCCTTTTTTTCCCACAAATAGAGCTTTCTTTTGGTGGTATTTGATCCCCTCTGCGTCAGTTCTAATCACCGCTATAAACAAAAAGGAGCAACAATTTTGAAAAAAAAAACAATATTTCTTACTTTTTGCTAAAATATTAATCAAAAAAAATATAAAAAAACTAATTTATTCATCAGTTTTGGCCAATATATATTCATTCTCATATGTGTGGTAAAAAAAACCCGCAATCAGTGTTTATTGATTGGTTTGCGCAAATGTTGCCGCGTTTACAAACCACGAGAATTAATTTCTGGCATTTTTTACAATTTTTTTTTTTTTTTACTAGTAATGTCGGCGATCTGTGATTTTTATCGGGACTGTGATATTGGGGCGGACATGTCGGACATTTTTGACACTTTTTTGGGACCGATGACATTTATACAGCGATCAGTAATTTAAATATCCACTGATTACTGTATAAATGTCATTGACAGTGAAGGGGTTAACCTGCAGGGGGCAGGTAAAGGGTTAATTGTGTTCCCTGGGTGTGTTCTAACTGTGAGGGGGCTGGGCTGGCAGGAGCACCAGAGATTTAACTGATCCTGAGTAGAGGGACATGCCGCCTGTCAGAATGGGAAACCGCTGTGTTTACATTGGCGGTTCCCCGTTCTGTCTCTCTGACAGGGCATCGTGAGTCACCGGCAGCGGCAGACATCGAGTCCACCCGACCCTTGGCCCCGATCAGGGAGCGTGCGCCGCCGGCGGCGTGCACTCGCCCCCTAGCCACCGTGCACTAAAGTGATGACTATAAGCGCTTATAGTCGTACGGCGGTCGGCAATAAGTTATAGAAGAGGTTCTGAATTCTCCTTCCTAAACAAGCTCTAGAAATCTTGTGTTCTGTATTGTATGCAGTGAATGCACATCACATAAACATCAGATTCAGTATATGATTTTTTTTTTTAATTATAAAGCATGTATATGGTCAAAATCAGAGGCCTAACTAGAACCTTCATGGTCTTGGTGCAAGAAACCATGAAGGACCCCCCTGACCTCCCACTAATCCCAGGGTCCTTAACTCCAGTTGTGGGACCCTTTATTAGGGCCCTGCAGAGGGCCGCCTTCTTGCCATCTTGAGGTCTCCCCATGGTGGTGGAACGCCAGAGTCCAGTCGCAAAGGAACCTTTGCGACCCTGGTAGTTCCGCCACTGGTGTCAGTAGTTTTTAATTTTATTTTTTTTACCATTTTATATATATGATGTCAGTGTGCCTGTGAGTGCGTTCTGAATGCGCTCAAGATCAATGTGAAGTGGTCCCGGGACACCATCCAGCATCCTCAGCTCCCCCAGCAAGATCAGATAATACATCTGCCACAGCATTTTCATGGAGAACAGATGATCCAAACGGTGCATATCGAAGACGAGCCTGTATTCATTTTGGATCTTGTGAGTGTTTTTAGCCATTGTTCCATTAAGCTGTCTTTATATGCTGCACTTACATGGTACCTTTTTCCTCTTTCCTCTTTTTTCTATTTGTCCTGATCTATTAGAGCTGGCTTACTCTTCAAAAGGGCTGCCACTAGTGTTTGCTTTACTCCAGGAATCTACAAGGGACTACAACAGATGGCATTTGGACTTTAACAACTTTCCGTTCTGCGCCCACGATTTCCATGTTTTTTTTTTTATGGCAATCAAGACCCATGAAAGTCGGACCATAGTAGTGCAGAACATTTATAAAGTTGCTGCAACTTTAAAGGGTTGTCCAATGTCTCACAACACATTGCACAAGTATGAATGCAGCCTGCTGTCTCTTTCTGTTTTTTTATTTCATCCCTCTATCTCAATCTGTTTTTCTTCCCGTCTCTTTCTTTCTCATTCCCCTCTTATCTCTCTGTCTCTTTCACTCTCCTTTTCTTCCCAATTTTTTTTCTGTCTCTTGACCCATCTCTCAGTCTGTCGCTTTCTCTTCCCATCCCCACATCTATCTCTTGCTCTCTCTGTCTGTCTCTTCCTCTCCCCATCTCTCTGTCCATCTCTTCCTCTCCCCCATTTCTCTGTCCATCTCTTCCTCTCCCCCCATCTATCTGTCCGTCTCTTCCTCTCCCCCATCTCTCTGTCCATCTCTTCCTCTCCCCCATCTATCTGTCCGTCTCTTCCTCTCCACCATCTATCTGTCCGTCTCTTCCTCTCCCCATCTCTCTGTCCATCTCTTCCTCTCCCCCATTTCTCTGTCCATCTCTTCCTCTCCCCCATCTATCTGTCCGTCTCTTCTTCTCCACCATCTCTCTGTCCGTCTCTTCCTCTCCCCCATCTCTCTGTCCATCTCTTCCTCTCCCCCATCTCTCTGTCCGTCTCTTCCTCTCCCCCATCTCTCTGTCCATCTCTTCCTCTCCCCCATCTCTCTGTCCATCTCTTTCTCTCCCCCATCTCTCTGTCCACCTCTTCCTCTCCACCATCTATCTGTCCATCTCTTCCTCTCCTCCTGTCTATCTGCCTGTCTCTTTCTTTTCCCATCTCCATGTCTATCTCTTTATCTATCTCCATTTTTCCACATCTCTCTCTGTCTCTTTCCATCTCTCTGTTTATCTCTTCCTCTTCCTCTTTCTATTCTCTCTCTTCCAATCTCAGTCTCTCTCTCTTTCTCTTCCAATCTGTCTGTCTCTTTCTTTTCCCATCTCTATTTCTATCTCTATCTATATCTCTCTCTTTTTTTCTTCTCTTCTCTTCCAATCTCTGTCTCTTTCCATCTCCGTCTCTCTCTTTCTCTTCCCCTCTCTGTCTCTCTCTTTCTCTTCCCCTCTCTATGTCTGTCTTTTTCTCTCCCTTTTTCTTCCCATCCATCTCTTTCTCCTCCGGTCTATCTGTCTGTCTCTTTCTTTTCCCATCTCTATGTCTATCTCTTTCTCTCTCTTTTTTCTCATTTCTTTATCTCCTTTTTTTCTCTTCTCTTCTCTCATTTTTTTCTCTTTCAATTTCTCTCTCTCTTTTTCTTCCAATCCCTGTGTCTGTCTCTTTTTCTCTCTTTTTCTTCCCACCTCTCTGTCAGTTTCTTTGTTATCTCTCTTTCTCTTGCTTTCTCTTCCCTTCTCTCTGCCTGTCTATCTCTTCCAATTTCTGTCTTTTTATCTACAGGGTGGGCCATTTATATGGATACACCTTAATAAAATGGGAATGGTTGGTGATATTAACTTCCTGTTTGTGGCACATTAGTATATGTGAGGGGGGAAACTTTTCAAGATGGGTGGTGACCATGGTGGGCATTTTTAAGTCGGCCATTTTGAATCCAACTTTTGTTTTTTCAAAGAGGAAGAGGGTCATGTGACACATCAAACTTATTGGGAATTTCGCAAGAAAAAAGAAAAAAACAACGGTGTGCTTGTTTTTAACGTAACTTTATTCTTTCATGAGTTATTTACAAGTTTCTGACCACTTATAAAATGTGTTCAATGTGCTGCCCATTGTGTTGGATTGTCAATGCAACCCTCTTCTCCCACTCTTCACACACTGATAGCAACACCGCAGGAGAAATGCTAGCACAGGCTTCCAGTATCCGTAGTTTCAGGTGCTGCACATCTCGTATCTTCACAGCATATGTTTTTTTAATGGTTTTTATGGTCAGTAAAAACCAATACCGGGTGAGCTGCTCCTTCCAGAAGGTACCGCCATTCCTCCAAAGCCGACTTGATGGCCAGAAATTCCCTATCACCGACATCATAGTTCCAGCAAGATGGTGCACCACCACATTATGGGTGTCAGGTCCGAGCATTCCTAGGTGAACAGTTTCCTGGAAAGTGGATTGGTCGTCGTGGGCCAGTTGAATGGCCCCCAAGGTCTCCTGATCTGACCCCCTTAGACTTTTATCTTTGGGGTCATCTGAAGGCAATTGTCTATGCTGTGAAGATACGAGATGTGCAGCACCTGAAACTACGGATACTGGAAGCCTGTGCTAGCATTTCTCCTGCGGTGTTGCTATCAGTGTGTGAAGAGTGGGAGAAGAGGGCTGCATTGACAATCCAACACAATGGGCAGCACATTGTCAGAACGGAGCTCTGTCTTGTTTACATAGACTGAGCTCCATTCTGTGTGTTTTCCCGATGATCCGCGAGTGCTGGCGGACATCCATTTGCTGGTGCCCGCTGATCGGCTTCTGCTGTGACAAATCGCAGCAGAAGTGGCATGTGCACTCCCTACTTGGAAGTGCAGAATCATGTATTTATAGGTGGTTCTGCACAGTGTGGCCGTCATGTAGCAGTAAATCTGCTATGGGTCAATCGGCAAGTGGTTAAAGTAGAACTATAGGCCTTTTTTATCTCATTTTGGATAGAACAAGGGAGAAGTAAAACCATTGTCACGTTTTTTTTTTCTTCACCTGTGTCCCATTGTAGAGATTTTCCTTCACTTCCTGTCCCATAGCCAAACAGGAAGAGAGAGGAAAACCCTGCAAATTAAGGGAATTCCTTTGGCATCCCCCCAGGCTACCAGAACTTGTGTCCCCATTGGAAGTTTTCACTTTTACTTTTTTGAGGAAAACCCAACATTTGAGATTTTCCTTTACTTTTACTTTCAATGATAACAGTAAACAGAGCAAATAAGGTGAATCCCCTTATCGGGATCACAGGCAGTAATAAAAACTGACAGGGGTTCTAATCCCTCTGCACTCTATCCAAAACGAAAGAAAAAGTTTTGGTCTGCCTCTTACTAGGATTTGTTCGACCAGTAAGGCTCTGCCTCGAGTGTTTTACTAGGCCCTATATTTATTTATTGAGACAACTAATCCACCCTGGACTGGGTTACCTCCCCTACTAGCGCATCTCCCCCTTTCTCTTCCCTTCTTTCCCTTTCCCCGGCATCCTCTCTTTTTTTGTCCTATTGTTCTTTTTGTTTGCTCTCTCTTATTAATTAGTTAATTATTTGGCCAAAAGGGACAGGATGCAGATCTCCGGCGGGCAACTTATGAAGGACTGGCTCTCTAAGCTAAAGCTGTCTCCGTTATGTTGTTTGGGAAGTTTTCATGAACTTCTGATAGAATGTTACCACTGTAGGCCTTTGGTCTTTTGGGCTTTATACAAGTTGCTATATTATTGACTGTACTGTGACTCTCTCTGAACTGCCTTATCCATGTTACGGTGTCTGTATACATAGTTACATAGTTAGTCAGGTTGAAAAAAAGACACAAATCCATCCAGTTCAACCAAAAAAAAAAATTATATATAACCAAACAATCCCATATACAATCCTTCACCCACAAATTCCTTCCTGATCCCTCAAGAGGCAATCGGATACACCCTGGATCAACTTTACCTAAAAATGTTAGTACCCAGTTATATTATTTACATTAAGGAAAGAATCCAGGCCTTTTTTAAAGCAATCTATCGTGCTGGCCAAAACCACCTCTGGAGGGAGTCTATTCGACATTTTCACAGCTCTTACTGTGAAGAAACCTTTCCGTATTTGTAGATTAAATCTTTTTTCCTCTAGACATAAACAGTGCCCCCTTGTCCTTTGTGATGACTTTAAAGTAAATAACTCAACACCAAGTTCACTATATGGACCACTTATGTATTTGTACATGTTGATCATATCCCCTCTTAATCTCCTCTTCTCAAGAGAGAATAAATTCAGATCCTCTAATCTTTCCTCATAGCTGAGCTCATCCATGCCTCTTATTCGTTTGGTTGCCTTTCTCTGCACTTTCTCCAGTTTCCTGATATCCTTTTTGAGAACTGGTGCCCAAAACTGAACTGCATATTGCAGATGAGGTCTTACTAATGATTTGTATAGGGGCAAAATGATGTCTCTCTCTCTCTCTCTGGAGTTCATACCCCTCTTAATACAAGAAAGGGTTTTGCTTGCTTTGGAAACCGCAGCTTGGCATTGCATGCCATTATTAAGCTTATGATCTACCAAAACCCCCAGATCCTTCTCCACAATGGATTCCCCCAGTTGTACTTCCCTAATATGTACAATGCATGCATATTCTTAGCCCCCGAATGCATAACTTTACATTTATCAATATTAAACCTCATTTGCCACATAGTCGCCCAATTAGACAGTGCATTGAGGTCTGCTTGTAAGTTGGAGACATCCAGTAAGGACGTTATTCCACTGCATAGCTTGATGTCATCTGCAAACACTGAAATGGTACTTTTAATCCCAGACCCTATATCATTTATAAATATATTGAAAAGTAAGGGTCCCAACACTGAACCTTGGGGTACACCACTGATAACCTTAGACCATTCAGAATATGAATCATTAACCACTACTCTTTGAATTCGGTCTTTCAGCCAGTTTTCTATCCATTTATAAACTGATCTTTCCAAGCCTGTAGACTTGACCTTACACATTAGCCGTGTGTGGGGAACGGTGTCAAACGCTTTTATACTGTATACGCAGTCTGTAAAACCCAACCCAACCTTTTTATTAAATAAAGAATTTAAAAAGAAAAAAAAATGTTGCTTTTAGTTATATTTTCATTCCTAGTCTTGTAGATCCAGCCGGAAGTGAAAGGAAATCTCTTTGTAGAAAATGTCCCATGGGATGACTTTCCCCCATTCTTGTTCTGGTGACAACTCAACATTTTCTAGGTCCCCTCACATTCAGTTACATTTACCATGGTCACCAGGACGAATAAGAAGGGGAGATTCTCCCCAGCAGAGACAGAGACTGTAATTAACCACTTGCCGCCAGACAAGACAGCTACAGCACGGGCTTAACTTGCCGGGAGGGCATACACGGACAACCTCCTGTTCTAGTGCTTCCTGTGGGGCACAGGGACGGAGTGCTCTGTAATTGCAGAGTCCGTGAGAGGGTAAAGGGCCAATCACAGCAAGCCCTTTACCACATGATCAGCTATCTACCAATGATGACTGATCATGCCGGTTATCATTTTGTTTTCTTCACGCTATCAGCGTCAAGGAAAAAAAGCCACAGCTTCTGTAAGAGGAATCAGAAGGACATCCCTTAGTACCCGCATGTGCTGCTAATCAATGCCATCTATCAGAGCCCACCAGTGCCACCTATCAGCGCTGCCAATCACTGCTTCCTACCAGTGCCTATCAGTGCTGCCTAATAGTGCCCATCGGTGCTACCTATCAGTGCCGCCTTTCCATACTGCCTAGCAGTGCCCATCAGTGCCACCTATCTAGGGTTGCCACCTGTACGGGTTTCTCCCGGACAGTCCGGTTATTGAATGATGTGTTCGGATTTACATCTGCCCCAGACCCGGACACATCATTCACACCTCACACTGGACTGCACCGGGAGTGACAAGCCTGATCCTTATCTGCTCTGTCTCTCCTCCCAGGTCCCGACGGCAGCCTGTGTCAGAACAGAATGGTGGGTGCCAGACCAGTGGATCAAAGCTCCCCCCTCCTCCTTCTCCGATCTGTATACACTCACACAGGAGGAGAAGGAGGCAGGAGGAAGGATTCTCAGATATAAACATGCTGAATACAGGCTCATTGCTTAGTCTGTATATAAGACGATATCCCCATCCACAATATAGTGCTTGTGGGCAGCCTCTGAGCAAAGTATTGTTCTCATAAATGTATGCAAACTGTACTGAATTCTCAGATTCCGTCTATGCACAGTTTAGCAACACCGACCTCTCCCCTTCTTTCTGTACACACAGAAGCTATGCTGATGTGCCCCCCTCCTCTACAACATATACAAGCTGACCGCTTCTCCCTATTCTTCTGTGCAGACAAAAGCAGAGCTCATCTATGGACCTTAAACCTCGTACACACGGTGCGACAGTCGTACGAGCGAATGGCCCAAATCGTATGTTGGCTGTTGTGTCTCGCGTACTGACGTGCACTAAGCGATCGTACGACCAAGCCGAACGTGGTGACGTGTTATGAGCGTATAAAGAGGAAGTTCAGGTGCATGTAATTTGTGAATTAGGAACGTAGGTTTACACGAACGGACACTTCCAGGCGTTCCTGACTTCTGAGCATGCGTGTTTTGCACGTACAACTTCTCTGTACACACGGTACAAAGGTCGTACGACCGCTTGTTGTACAACAAACGTTTTCTAGTCTGCTCATCCAGCTTCTTTTGTAGGACCGTCGCACGTCGGCTGTTCTAATCGTGCGTACTAACGATCGGATGATCGTACAACAAGCGGGCGTACGACCGTTTTCATACGACCGTCGCACCATGTGTACGAGCCTTAACATGCACAGTTAACCATCTCATCCTTTTCTCTGCAATGACGTTACCAATCTGCCTCACTTCTGTGCCCACTAGGTGATGTACATACAAATCTTTTCTTATTCAACAATCATATAAGATGGATAAAACATCTCCCACCCCCCACATTAGATACATTTAGCCACCATTTCTTTAAAATGGCCACATAAAAATATGTTACTGCCAAGTAAAATGCTACTGTGGTTATACCATACACATACCTCCTCAGCACTATCCCTCTCACCCCCAGCACATCTCTAACCCCCCAGCACTATCCCTTCCCCCCCAGCACATCTCTGACCCCCCAGCACTATCCCCCCAGCACATATCTAACCCCCCAGCACTATCCCTCTCCCCCCCAGCACATATCTAACCCCCCAGCACTATCCCTTGCCCCAGCACATATCTAACCCCACAGCACTATCCCTCCCCCCAGCACATATCTAACCCCCCAGCACTATCCCTTCCCCCCAGTACATATCTAACCCCCAGCACTATGCCTCTCCCCCCAGCACATATCTAACACCCAGCACTATCCCTCTCCCCTCCAGCACACATCTAACCCCCCGGCACTATCCCTTCCCCCAGCACATATCTAACGCCCCAGCACT
>BLSH010086440.1:346069-387218 GCA_018402905.1 Glandirana rugosa
TTCAGCACATATATAACCCCCCAGCACTATCCCTGCAGAACAACCAAATATTTTCAGCTGGAGTATCTTTTATATTATTGTATTGATAATTAAATATCTATTTTTTATTTCATGTTATTTAGCTCAAGCTGCACTAACCAGAAATAAAGTTCACAGAAAGTGAGTGTACTGTTACATATGTGAGAATTTATGTAATTTCCTAAACCATTGTTTATTTGACTTCTGTATAGTTGGTTTTTATACCGCCATCTTGTGGTTATTTTTGGTTATTGCGTCATCTTTTTCTGTCCTTCCTCTGTGTTCATCCCCATCTTGTGATGTATTTCCTTTTCCTGCTTCACAATGTGTTTGTGGGGATGAACATGGCCACTTTTCTCAGGCACATGCAATCTGCATTCAGGAACACATTACAATGTTTTGACCTGCAAATACCCTCTTTTCATTAATCTGCCACATCTTGTTGTCTGCTATACCTGTTGCTTGCACTAAAGATCCACGCTGGTGAAAAAGGTGTATGGAGAGTTCAGCTATCTGATAAAAACAGTTTGCTGCGGTTGTATCTGCTTATACAGGCCAGGCATTGAGGTCTCAGCAAGGGATAAGTCACAATTTCAACAGTTGAAGTCAGAATAGAGAGACTGAATAACAAAGTAACAAAATTAGCAGAAGCCGTTCTGACGAATCGGTAAAATAATAGACTTCTGGACTGAGGGCCAGTTCACACTGGAACGATCCCGAAGATCGGATGTGATTCGCACTGCACTACAGTGTGAATCACATGCAATCTCAGACATACAGATAGTATGGCTGAAATCGCATCGCATTCGGAATCTCACAGGACCCTTTATTTCCGCAGAAGCAGAATCGGATCGCATGGGTGTTCACACCATCTGATCCGATTCCTATGCGAGTTTGCAGTTCGCAGTGTGATATGCGAACTGATTGAACTGATTTGGGGTTGTCATTAGCTTTGTATTGACACTCCCCACAGTTCGCATAGAGCAGTGTGAACTGCTGCCAAGAGACATGCGATGCGGGATCCGCAGTGGATTTGCAGGGTTCCCGCATCACAGCAGTGTGAACCGGCCCTGACTCTCAAATTTAGAAGACTATCAGCTGGGTTGTTGATCTGTGGACAATTTCCACCCTGTTTTGAAAAAAAACAAAAAACAATATTTTTTACTTTCTGCTATAAAACACATCCAATAAAAAACTGTAAAAAATCGAATTTCTTCACCAATTTAGGCCAATATGTATTCTGCTACATATTTTTGTTAAAAAATCCCAATAAGCATATATAGATTGGTTTTCGCAAAAGTTATATTGTCTACAAACGATGGGATACGATAAGCGACTTATAGCGGGACTGCGATATTGTGGCGGACAAATCAGACACCTTTGACACTTTTTTTGGGGTCCAGTAACATTATTACAGTGATCAGTGCTAAAAATATGCACTGTCACTGCACTAATGACACTGGCAAGGAATGGGTTAACATCAGGGATGATCAAAGGGTTAACTGTGTGCCTAGGGAGTGCTTACTAACCGTGTGGGGGGGGGGGGGACGACGACGGTTGCTTGTACTGTGAGAAGGCAGAGATCCGTGCCTTCTCAAGATACACAAGATCTCTACCTTCCCTTTTAACAGGACGGCGATCTGCCTTGTTTACATAGGTAGACCACTGTTCTGCCTCTCTCATGAATGAATGAATGATCACCAATCACAGCGGAAACGGGTTGCCGGCGGTGTGCCGTGTGTGATCCCCAGAGCCAGTGTGCAGAATAACGTACTGGTATGTTATTCTGCGCACAGGAGCCACCTCCCCACAGTAAATGTACGTGGAGCGATTGGCAAGAAGTTAAAGAGATTTTAAAAAAACCATTGTTGGTCCGATCGGCAGTGGTGTCTATTGTCAAGTTTCCAAGGATAGGTCAGAGTCATCTGGTTTAATGAAGATTGAAATACTTAGAGCCCATTCACACAGGGGCGACTTGCGATCCGACTTGAGTTGCCTCAAGTCGCCCCAAGTCGCTTGACATTTGAAATCCCATTGAAATGAATGGGAGCCGTCTTAATATACACGACTGAAGTCGCTCCGACTTCAAGGCGACTTCTGAAAAGGTTCTTGTACTACTTCTAGGCGACTTCTATCCGACTTGTGCCCATAGAATTCAATAGAAGTCGCCTCCAAGTCGGATCCCCATCTATATGGAAGCGACTTCACAGTTAAAAAGAATAGAATTTATTTTTAGGCAGCCCCCTCCCTCTCTTCTCTGATTGGTCAAGGCAAAGTCGCCTGGCTAAAGTCGTGTTGTAAAGTCGCCTGAGGTCCTTTAAGTCGCGCTGGAAGTCGCGCTGAAAGTCGCGCTTAAATCGCCTAGCGAAGTCGCGCTGAAGTCGGGTCGCCCCTGTGTGAATGCAGCCTTAATTTCACCAAAATGCATTTCATGGCTTTAACCACTTCCCGCCCGCCATATAACAATATGACGTGCACAAAGTGGTTAAGTTACCCTGTCTGGACGTCATATGACGTCAGCAGGATAACCCGCCCGCGATCGTGCGCCCGCGGGGGCGAGCACCACGCCGATCATTGGTGTGGTGTGTCAGTCTGACACACCGCATCAACGATCTCGGTAAAAAGCCTCTGATGTAGGCTCTTTACTATGTGATCAGCTGTGTCTGATCACAATGTAAATAGGAAATGCAGTTTATCAGCTTTTCCTCCACTCGTACTGACAGACGCGAGTAGAGGAGAGCTGCTCTCCTCACAGGGGGGGGGGGGGGGACTGCACTGATTGATTATCAGTGCCACCCCCCCCCGAGGATGCCCACCCAGGACCACCAGGGATGCCCACCAGGAAGGCCGACCCAGGACCACCAGGTATGCCCACCCATGACCACCAGGGTTGCCAATCAGTGCCCACTAGAGGTGCAAATAAATGGCCATTAGTGGTGCCAATCAGTGCCTATCAGTAATGCCTGCCAGTGCCTCCTCACCAGTGCTGCCCATCAGTGCCACCTATCAGTGCCAATCATTGCTGCATATTAATGCCTCATCATCAGTGCCACCTTATCAGTGCCCGTCAGTGCAGCTTCATCAGCGCCCATCAGTGAAGGAGAAAACTTACTGATTTACAAAATTTTATAACAGAAACAAAGAAAAACTGTTCCTACTCCACAAGGTGACCGCAGCCTTATAGATGTAATTTATTGTTCCCTTTTTCCTGCTGATTCAATGTTTTGAGCTAATTGTCATTTTTGGGCCAACTTACAACACTATAAGGGCTCTCCCGCCTCCCTCTTTTCTTTTTTATCAGACACCTGGAGCTGCCCTAGAGACTGCTGGTCAGTCTTTCTGGGACCAGACCCCTCAGAACTCCTTGTGACCACCACTTGCTAAACCTTGAGACCTTGTTATTAATAACTTTGTTATTTTCTATAACCCGTCATCTGTTATTGGTTACACTAAACGAAAAAAAAAAATCACATTCATTATCTTTTTATCTTATTGGAAATGGAGTTCCTTCAAATGTCGGACAGCATATTCATAAAACTAAATGAAATCTCCACAAGTGCAACCTTTATGAAGGTGTCTACTCACACTGTATGTGGGGAAGTAGCCACCCTCCTATGCTTGCACCCCCAAAAGGAATACAAAAATATGTGCTGCCATATTTAGTGCCATCATAAAATATCACAGAAAAATGCCCATTGATGAAATGACTGCCCCCAGAGGCAGAGTAAAGATGCCAGGGCAGTGTCCAGGAAAAAGCAGGGCAGAGAACAAGGCATCAGCATGACAAATGACAGGGCGTCAGCGGGGGGGGATCAGGAGAGCTTGGTACTTGGGGGTCAAGAAGCATGGTACTGGGGACTCTTTGTTTCAGGTCATGAGATCAAGCACCAAGCACAATATATTTGCTAATAACACAAAAATATCCAGAGGTACTGACCATATATTCCAAAGGACAGGAGTGGATATTTGCGTGGTAGATACAACAATTTTCTGCTGTAGCGTATTTCCAGTTTGAGGGACACTCCACTTCTTCACAAAACTGTTTTGCTTCACTGGCATTACTAGAAAAAAAGTCACAATAAATGAGAACTTTTAAACTATTGTAGTATTTCGTCTCCTGCAACAAGAACTGATCTTACTGTCCACAGCAGCCAATTAAGATCTTTCTTTCTGTTTCCCATATAGCTCTGGACCAATGAGAGGAAGCATTGAGCAACGAGAAACATTCTTCTTTCACGCAACATAGCAATGAAATAAAGATTGCCGGTGCAAAACAAACATATAACAAAGCATAGAGACATAATAAGCAATTCAAATAACTTACCTGAATTGAAGAATATTAAGATCCACCACTTTCTGATAGAAACTATCCGGGACAGACACTCTGTAGGAGACGTTAAAATCATGTCCGGTAATAACTTTCTCAGGAGGGCGATCAATCCAAGCCATTTCCAGACCTAATGCAAGAAAATAGTGACCAGAATTGACATCAAGTGACTCAATGTAATACAGCCTTTGCATATATAGGAAATATATATTTCTGCAAAATATGTAATGTGGTAGTACTGAGTTTATGGCTGCGTGCCAGGAGGATACGGTAGGAGGCAGGGAAGACTTCCGCTTGAGAAGGATCTCCCTACGGGCATATAATGTTATAATTAGAAGTTGTAGTAGTCGTAGTAAATATTAAAGTGAATTGGGGGGGGGGGGGGTCGACAACACCATAACTGCTCTCAATCTTTTCTTCTTTTCCCATTTTTTTAAGAAAATTTTAAATTAAAAGATATCCTGTCAGCAAAAAAAATCCACATAGATTAGTGGTCAAAATGCCAGTGCCAATCAGATGTGGTAAGACATTTTTTGCCTTCAGAACTGCCTTAAGTCTTCGCTCCATAGATTCAACAAGGTGTTTGAAACATTCCTCAGAGATTCTGGTCCATAGTGACCTGATAGCGTCACACAGTTGCTGCAGATTTGTCGGCTGCACATCCATGATGTGAATCTCCGTTCCACCATATCTATTGGATTGAGATGTGGTGACTGTGGAGGTCATTGGAGTACAGTGACCTCATTGTCATGTTCAAGAAACCGGTTTAAGATGATTGGAGCTTTGTGACATGGTGCATTATCGTGCTGGAAGGAGCCATCAGAAGATGGGTATATTGTAGTCATAAAGGGATAGACATGGTCAACAACAATGCTCAATTGGTACTAAGGGGCCCAAAGTGTGCCAAGAAAATATCTCCCACACCATTGCAACACCACCACCAGCCTGAATCATTGATAGAAGGCAGGATGGATCCATGCTTTCATGTTACGCCAAATTCTGACCCTACCATCTGAATGTCGCAGCTGAAATCGAGACTCATCAGATCAGACAACATTTTCCAATCTTCTATTGTCCAATTTTGGTGAGCCTATGCGAATTGTAGCCTCAGTTTCCTGTTCTTAGTTGTTAGGAGTGGCACCTGGTGTGGTCTTCTGCTGCTGTAGCCCATCTGCTTCAAGGTTCAATGCGTTGTGCATTCAGAGATGGTATTCTGCATACCTTGGCTGTAACGAGTGGTTATTTGAGTTACTGTTACCTTTCCATCATCTTGAACCAGTCTGCCCATTCTCTTCTGACCTCTGACATCAACAAGGCATTTTTGTCCCCACAAATGCTGCTTGCTGTATATTTTCTCTTTTTCGGACCATTCTTTGTAAACCCTAGGGAAAGTTGTGCGTGAAAATCCTAGTAGATCAGCAGTTTTTGAACCACTCAGGCCAACCAGTCAGGCACCAACAACCATGCTACATTCAAAGTCACTTAAATCCCCTTCCTTCCACATTCTGATGCTCGGTTTGAAATTCAGCAAGCCGTCTTCACAACATCTAGATGCCTAAATGCATTGAGTTGCTGCCATTTGATTGGCTGATTAGCAATTTGTGTCGCTAAGCATATTGAATAGGTGTACCTAATACAGTGGCTCGTGAGTGTATGTGCAGCTTGCGGGGAGATAGGGAAGTATAGGAAACATAATACCTAACATAATACTTAATACTAAATTGATGTATATGTGGATACCTCTCTTCTGAGTTGATGAGAAATATGTAGAATTCTGAACCACTAAGTTTATATCATCGATTAATGTGGGATTACACTGTCAATAATTCTGACTGTTCTCACATCACAAAGGCATAAATGGTCAATGATACAGAGGTGAAATGTACATTTGAGGAATGTAGAAAACAACCTCATTGCATGCAGAGAAACAGCCCAAGAAAATAAAGAACTAACATACAGGAAAATGCAACATACAGCATATTGAGGCAGCCCAATGTGGCCTAACGCCGTAAGAATATGTATGTATAAACATGTAGAAATAAATGTATAGGGAGATAAGGAGAATCGTTGCTCCGGGTATTGGAAGTAAATCAACAAGGGACTGCCTGGGGGAGGGAAATACCCACTCATACAGGCAAAAAAGGAAGACAGGACAAAAAAGAAAGGGAATGCAAAAGGCGGACCAGGAAGGGTGAGGGTAGGGGGGGTCCTAGGGGGTCTTGCTGAAAAAGCTAGATGATAGATGAGAGAATGATCAAATCTAGAGGGATAGGCATGGTTAATCCACGGGCTCCAGACTTGGAGGAATCTGTCATGTGAATCTGCCAACATGGCCATCAGCTTTTCGCTAATCATAATGTCATTAGTGTGGTTCTTCACCTCTTCAAAGGTGAGGACAGCGGATTTCCAGACTCTGACTATAGTAAGCCATAAAAACGTGTTGGTGTTCTGCAAGGAACAGGGCTATCTATAGGCATGCAAAGGGGGGCCTTGTAAGAGTTCTTTTTAAGATTAAGGTGTAGAAGGGCGCAGAATAGTGCGTAAACCCTAATCTATAGTCTGCTTACTTTCGGACAAAACCACCAGATATGTGCCATTGTTCCAGTCTGAGAGGTCCCTCGAAAACAAAGTGTGCTAATACCATCAATAGAGTATTTTATATGCATTCTGTAATATAAAGTTTTTTTCAAGCATTTGGATATGGCTTGAGTCAGGACCTGCAAGTCCTCCAGGTCCAATGTCCTCCCTAGTTCTGTTTCCCATTGCATGTGATCGGGGCACACCGGGCGTATCCTGCGAGATACAATAGATCAGGGAGATAAGGCCCGGCGAGTGCGAATATGATTGACAGGTACTCTTGAAGGGTGTTAGGCTGTACAGAGGCGATTGGGTACGGAGGAGGAAAGAAATAAAGTGTCTGAGATGTATATAGCTTTAGTGTTCTCTTAATGGAATGTCATAGGAGGACCTGAGGGTTTCAAAGGAGATTATCCCGGTGGGGTTGAGTAGGGGGTACACTGTTGAGAAGCCGTGTGCAGACCACCATTGGAATTGTGTGGGCTGTTCAAGGCCTGTGGGGAATAAAGGACAACGCAGGAGGAATAATAATGGTAAACTTGACAAGAATAGGACAGCAGAAAATTTAACGGAGTCCCAAAGCCGAAGGGTGAATGTTAAAATTGGATTGAGAGACGTGGGATGGGAAGAGGGCAGAAGCCAGGGAATAGAGGATAAAGGAATGGGGTAGGTCTCAATTAAGTCAAGAGTAGCCCAGAGTAGTAAGTGATGGGCCCCATGAAGGACCAGGGATATAGACAATGTTGGCTGTCGAATAATAGGCAGAAAGGTTAGGGATGGATAAACCGCCTAATGGTTCACAAGCAAATAGAAGATGTTTGCTAATTCAGGGTCGGGAGGAACCCCAGATGAAGTTTACAGTTTTCCTTTGGTGTATCCGAAGTATATGCCGAGGGACAGGGACAGGCAGTACTCTAAAAGCATACAGTTTAGGGAGATAGGTAATCTGCACAGCTTTAATCCTGCCGAACCACAACATCGGAAAGTGACTACAAATTCAGTAAGAAAGATAACTTGCGAAATAAAGGTGGATAATTGGCTTGGTATAGCCCTTCATAGGTAGGAGTCAAATAAAAACCCACATATGGTAGCATGGATGACCACTGAAAGGGAAAAGAATGTTTTGGCTTGGCAAGTTTGTGTGGGTCACCAATATCCCTTTCAATTTGGCAGGGTTAATGTGCAATCCAGAAAGTGTGGCAAACGTGTTCAAGAGACAGAAAAGATTTGGCAGAGAGAGTCTGGGTGAGTTGAATGACAGCAAAATGTCGTCTGCGAATAGTGAAATCTTATGGGAAGGGCCCGCAACCTCTAAGCGTGCGATATCGGAAAAATGAGAGGGGGAAGCGGACAGCCCTGCCTAGTACCTCTTCAGATAGCAAAAGTCACAGAATCCATCATTTTTTACTTTAGCCTGGGGGGGCACCATACCAGGCTAGTATCCATTGCATAAAGAAAGAACCAAACCCATAATGGCGGAGGACTGCAGTGAGGTAGGGCCAAGAGAGAGTATGGAAAGCCAATGATGTCAAGTGATGGGAACAGCATCACTGTCCATTTTTCATTCGAGTCAACTTATGACAACCTCTGTCATTGTTTATGGCTACTGTACATACAGTATCTCACAAAAGTAAGTACACCCCTCAAATTTTTTGTAAATATTTTATTCTATCTTTTCATGTGACAACACTGAAGAAATTACACTTTGCTACAATGTAAAGTAGTGAGTGTACAGCTTGTATAACAGTGTACCTTTACTGTCCCCTCAAAATAATTCAACACACAGCCATTAATGTCTAAACCACTGGCAACAAAAGTGAGCACACCCCTAAGTGAAAATGTCCAAATTGTGCCCAAAGTGTCAATGTTTTGTGTGGCCACCATTATTTTCCAGCACTGCCTTAACCCTCTTGGGCATGGAGTTCACCTGAGCTTCACAGGGTACCACTGGAGTCCTCTTCCACAACTCCATGACGACATCACGGAGCTGGTGGATGTTAGAGACCTTGCGCTCCTCCACCTTCTGTTTGAGGATGTCCCACAGATGCTCAATAGGTTTTAGGTCTGGAGACATGCTTGGCCAGTCCATCACCTTTACCCTAAGCTTCTTTAGCAAGGCAGTGGTCATCTTGGAGGTGTGTTTGGGATTGTTATGTTGGAATACTGCCCTGCGGCCCAGTGTCCGAAGGGAGGGGATAATGCTCTGCTTCAGTATGTCACAGTACATGTTGGCATTCATGGTTCCCTCAATGAACTGTAGCTCCCCAGTGCTGGCAGCACTCATGCAGCTCCAGTCCATGTCACTCCCGCCACCATGCTTGACTGTAGGCAAGACACACTTGTTTTTGTACTCCTCACCTGGTTGCCACCACACACGCTTGACATCATCTGAACCAAATAAGTTTATCTTGGCCTCATCAGACCACAGGACATGGTTCCAGTAATCGATGTCCTTAGTCTGCTTGTCTTCAGCAAACTGTTTGCGGGCTTTCTTGTGCATCATCTTTAGAAGAAGCTTCCTTCTGGGACGACAGCCATGCAGACCAATTTGATGCAGTGTGCAGCGTATGGTCTGAGCACTGACAGGCTGACCCCCCACCCCTTCAACCTCTGCAGAAATGCTGGCAGCACTCATATGTCTATTTCCCAAAGACAACCTCTGGATATGACGCTGAGCACGTGCACTCAACTGCTTTGGTCGACCATGGCAAGGCCTGTTCTGAGTGGAACCTGTCCTGCTAAACCGCTGTATGGTCTTGGCCACCATGCTGCGGCTCAGTTTCAGGGTCTTGGCAATCTTCTTATAGCCTAGGCCATCTTTATGTAGAGCAATAATTATTTTTTTCAGTTCCTCAGAGAGTTCTTTGCCATGAGATGCCATGTTGAACTCCCAGTGACCAGTATGAGAGAGTGAGAGCGATAACACCAAATTTAGCACACCTGCTCCCCATTCACACCTGAGACCTTGTAACACTAACGAGTCACATGACACTGGGGAGGAAAAATGGCTAATTGGGCCCAATTTGGACATTTTCACTTAGGGGTGTACTCACTTTTGTTACCAGCAGTTTAGACATTAATGGCTGTGTGTTGAGTTATTTTGAGGGGACAGCAAATTTACACTGTTATACAAGCTGTACACTCACTACTTTACATTGTAGCAAAGTGTCATTTCTTCAGTGTTGTCACATGAAAAGATAGAATAAAATATTTACAAAAATGTGAGGGGTGTACTTACTTTTGTGAGATACTGTAACTTTGATTGCATTTTTTTCTTTTATTACTTCTTTTAGGCAACCCTACTAATGTTCTGGTAATCATGGGTTCTACCTTGAACTATATGCTTTCTACTCTTTAAAAATTCAAGACAGATTGACATCTAAAGTGGTATTGAACCAAACTTATTAAGAATTGCTGTCAGGAACTCAAAGGTTTAAAAACTGCTGACAGGTAGGGTTTTTATGACAGAAGAAACCCTATCGATCTCCTCTGTCATAAAAATCCTACTTGTCAGCTGTCATGTACACTGAGCCATGCATGCCATGCACATGTGCGGATTTAACATCATCCTGGCCCAGTCTTTTAAGCGATCGAACAAATGGAGCACAAAAGGAAAACGGTGAAGATTAAAACCTGGACCAGCAGGAGCAGTGACAGCTTAGTGGCTTTGTTTGACAGGTAAGCCTGTCATAATGTGATAATATAATATTTGGTGCATACTGGCACAAAAAATCTGAGTTTAATACTGATTTAATTAAATTTAATTTTATTGTTAACTAATAAATATTAACAAATATTAATAGAAAATATTATTATTTGCAATATTAATAGGAATAAATTGTAATATCTATATACTATGTGATGTCACTGCCCCACCTCTCCACCTCATCTAATCAGAGAAAGCTTTGCATTTATTGAGAAAATGCAAAGTGTTCTCTAGATGGCACCTATATCGAGCAAATTACCTCCTTTATTCTCTAAGCAGTGGAGCAGTTGCTCGGCACAGGGTCCGAAAGTTATTGAAGATCACTGGAAGAGCAATCCCTATTACAGTAATTTCCAGCTTCCAGGGGAATCTCACAGGTATGGCACACACATACTTACATTGTTCCAAACTGGACCTATGTAACTGTAAAAATAGGCTTACCTGGAATTTAGCTTTAAATGTCAATCACATTGTACAGTGAACTGTAATATTACTTTTCTGTTTCCTTTAATAATACACACCCATACAGTCAATCATATTCTGCTCATTAGGGTTCTCATTAGGCCAGCAATCAAACTCTGAGTTATCCAAATCATGCCAAGCTGAAACCATCTGAAAAGAAATGTAAAAGCATAAAATGTAAGTAATAAAACACTGATGGTATCCTGTCTAAAATAAAGAAGACATGTGGAAAATGAGTGTAATACCACGCTAATGTTAAAATCAGCTAAAAAAACAGCAGCCTATAAATATGCAATACACACATCCAGAATATCAAAAACAAAAGAAGGGCCACGCTAAACAGTAATGATAACAAAAATACAGGATCAATGGGGACCCTCAGATTGGGGTCTGTACAATCAATGAGAACTGACACCTGTGAAATCTTGTATATGAAAAAAAAGAGAACGATCAAATAAAAAAAAAAAATGTCATAGACATATAGTCAAAAGGTGCTCAAGTATAGACATCTGTTGAGAAGTAGCAATATGGATTTCAGATTAATACAAGTTCATAGACATATGGTCAAGAGGTGCTCAGGTATAGATCTGTTGAAAAGTAGTAGCAAGGATTTCAGATTATCTCCCAGTGCTTCACACACATCACATCTATGTGCCTCCACCGATTAAATTAGCCGCTTACCAGAGGCAAGCTGGGTATGAGCCTGCGACTAAACCCCGTCAGGGTCCCACCAGGGGAAGAAGCTGTGCATGAAGAGTAGACACTGAAGTCCCAGGGTCGTGATGACATCTATTACGACGAAACGCAGCGTCGGTTGAAAGCGTGCTGACGTCACCGCTGCTTTGATCCGTGTGTTTCTGTTACTATAGCTGGCCAGCCATTCATGCTTGTTTACACCAATAACATGCAAGTGCAATACTTTTTATTCAAAAAAATTAGCCAAACAGTATTACGCTATTGTGAGCTTCTGTTTTTGCACATTCTGTGGAAGATGGGTTTGGAGACCCCAGGACAACCACCGATCTATGGTTGGAGGACTTCAGTGTCTACCCTTCACACATAGCTTCTTCCCCTGGTGGGACCCTGACGGGTAAGGTCACAGGCTCATACCCAGCTTGCCTCTAGTAAGCGGATAATTTAATCAGTGAATGCAAAATAGATGTGATGCGTGTGAAGCACTGGGTGATAATCTGAAATCCATATTTCTACTTCTCAACGGATGTCTATACCTGAGCATCTCTAAAGTGCCCACCGTTGCCACGTATCAGTGCCCAGTGCCACGTATCAGTGCCCATCAGTGCCACTTATCAGTGTTCGTCAGTGCTGCATATCAGTGACACCTATCAGTGCCCATCTGTGCTCCTTATCAGTGCCACCTATCAGTACCCAGTGCCACCTATCAGTGCCGCTCATCAGTGTCCGTCAGTGCTGCATATCAGTGACACCTATCAGTGCCCATCAGTGCTCCTTATCAGTGCCGCCTATCAGTGCCCATCATTGGTGCATATAAATGCCTCATCATCAGTGCCACCTCATCAGTGCCACCTCATCCATGCCCGTCAGTGTAGCCTCATCAGTGCCCATCAGTGATGGAGAAAATTTACTTATTTACAAAGTTTTGTGACAGAAACTGAGAAAAACTATTTTTTATCAACATTTTCGGTATTTTTTTATTTGTGGCGCAAAACATAAAAACCGCAGGGGTGATCAAAAATGACAAAAAAACCTGTTTGGGTACACCGTCGTAGGACCGCGCAATTGTCATTCAAAGCGCAACAGCACTGAAAGCTGAAAATTGGTTGTCTTTCTGCTGATATCCAAAATGCCTCCTACTGAGCCAAAGTCTGAGCTCCCCAATCAGCAACCCCATTTCTGTTGGAACTTTTGCTCTCTCTTGCTTGCTATTTTTATGGATATCACGCTTATTTTTGGGCTTCAGTGGTCACTGACAAGCCGAAAATACAAACACCTGTATCATAAATTCTGAATTCATTCTTACTTAATGCATGACTGCATGCATGTTCCAGGACAGTAACTCAGAAAGCATTGAAGAGACGATCAGGCAAACAGCATTTTCAAGGAAAATGGCAGCCCACTTGTTTCTCTTGCACCCCTTTCACACGTGGCGCTTTAGAGGCGCTATTTAGCTGAAAATAGCTCCTGTAAAGCGCCTCAAAAATGCTTTCACACTGGGGCAGTGCGCTTGCAGGACGTTACAAAAAGTCCTGCAAGCAACATCTTTGGGGCGATGTTGTGAGTGGTGATATACCGCTCCTCCACCGTCCCTGCCCATTGAAAACAATGGGGCAGCACTTCCGAAGCGGCCACACACCGCCTCGGGAGCGTGGAGCGCCGGCACTTTTAACCCTGTTTTAACCCCTTGTGGAGGGTTAAAAACGCACCGCTCCCTCTGCCGTAGCGCCACTATATCAGCAGTAAATCTCCGCTGAAACTAGCAGGGATTTACCACTAACACCCCACCGCCCCCAGTGTGAAAGTGCCCGATCAATATGTAATTTATATTGGGGTTGATTTACTAAAACTGGAAAGTGCAAAATCCGGTGCAATTCTGCAGAGAAACCAATCTACTTCCAGTTTTTTTTTTCAAATTGAACAAGCTGAAGTTAGAAGCCGATTGGCTACCACGCAGAGCTGCTCCAGATTTTGCACTCTCCAGTTTTAGTAAAGCAATCCCATTATGTAAAAGTTAATGCCAAGTCACAAGATCTAAGCTGAAGCGGAGGATCTCTTTTCTGGCAGAGTTGCTGCTCGACTGATTCTTCTTAAAAGCTGTTTCTCAAGCTTCTTCAAGAGAGATCATGGGACCAATGCCTACCAGAAGAGGCTTAATTTGTTAGAAGAGCAGGCACGTTTTTATTGTAACTATGGTTCACACAGTGCTAATTGAGAAATATATAAATACAGAAATGGAACATTCTAGCCATAGATTAACTTTAACAAAAGGGAAATAATGCTGCATTTTTAGCAGTATTTCTGTACTTTTTGGCTGGATATCTGTGGTTTTTGGTTACAGGTTGGCAACAGCAACAAGAACATAAAAAATAACAACGGTTTTTAAATCCCTTTGAAATATTTGGCTGCACTGTGACCTAGCAACATATATGACATAAGAGTTTTCGGCTGAGGTTCCATCTATGTTTTAAAACATGACCAGTGAATTGAAGTTTACCTTGAAGAGGAAGAGCTGAGAAACCAATATACATATCAGTTGCATTGTTGTTGGAAGCTTGTACTATATAATCCACATTGATAATGTTCCTCCAGATAGGTCAGACGATATTATTTCTATAAAGTGTCTTCTTCTAGGTTTTTCAATCAGTAGTTAAATCTACAAGACAAAGTAAATCTACAGATAACACCTTGACCTTGTACTTTTGATGTTAAATCTTCAGGAACCATATCCATGTGAAGGTGTAGTTACGATGATTAAATCCAAATACCATCTGTGCATTCCAACCTTCCAGTAGAATTGATGTTGCAATATTGGAATGGCCTTCAAAGCGGCTAAAAATGACTAAGAATCAGAGGTATCGAAGTCTGACAAATTCTTAGCCTGTAAAAGATAAGATGTTTTCAGCTGAAATCTTTAAGCTCCAAATAATTGATGGTTGCAGGTGTGAGTTAAGTCTTCTTGGATCCTCTTACAATGCAAACAAGTTGGAGATACAAGCTATTCAAAGACAATGTACAGGTACCACTGTTGGATCATAGATACAACAAACCTGAGTAAAGTAAGTTCCCTTCGCCAATAAACTTGTCTGTTGCTGGGAAAAGAAAAAAAACTTAAGATGTAGTCAGTCCATTCGATTCAAACCAAGCATAGCTTTGTATGCTAACACCAGTCTTCAAGGTGAAAAAAAATCATTGGTTCATTTGCAACAATTTATTAAATGAAATCAATGGAATGTAACAAGCCAATAAAACAGTCTTCTTTCTCAGGGTTCAATGGGTTCCACAAAGTAAAAATATACGAGCCACAGCAATGGGGCTGGAAATGCTGACTGTATTTTGCATCAGGGCAATACAATCGAAATGAACACAAACAACAAAGGCTTATGATGTGTCTTCTAAAAGTGGAAGCCTTAAGATGACAGGGGAAAAGTATTCCTTTATGACTTATAATTGATACTTAATAGAAGATCCGTAATCCCTGTAGATCTAAGCTTTAAAAATAATTAGTGGGGCACGTTACTGTTTAAAATCGTATTAGTGTGTTCAATTTAATGCTCTGGTAAACAAAAAGAGAGCAGGTAATACATTGTGTTCTACAATCATTGTTCCACTATGGTGGTTTACATTAAAATGAAATAAGAAAATTAAGATGCTCAGATATTTTCTAGCACTGTAAGTAGCTTAGATTCCAAATTGTTCCATAAATGTAGATCACATGACAAAACAGCCTATAAAATGTATAGTAAACATAACTGTCACTAAGAGGGGGCTGCCCCAACTAGTCTCCTTACCAAGAGCTCACTGTATTCATGGATAGGGGGGCCACGTCTATAGTATATATAATATAATATATACCTCCCACGCCATACAGGGTCCCCCCACCCCTGCGTCTTGACGTCTCCACACTCGCCGTGAGAGACGGGACCCCCCCCCTATCCATGAACACAGTGACCTCTTGGTAAGGAGATTAGTGACAGTTATGTTTACTATACATTGTATAGGCTGTTTTGTCGTGTGATCTACATTTATGGAACAATTTGGAATCTATGTTATTATTGTCTAACCTTTGACTTTGTAACTGTCTATTATTGCAGTACTCATGCAGATATTGAATGTACAGAATACATGTACTCTCCTGTAAGAAAGACTCCTGAGGAAGCGGTGATACTCCATTAAATCCGCGAAACATGTTGAGTCTACAGGAATCTGTATAAGTATCACTTATCAATACATGCATGGATGTTTAAATTCACTGTGAAATGTGGGAAAAAGAAACACTTTTTAAAAATATTTTGTATAAATGTATGTACATTCATGTTTACTTATCCTTTTAAGGATTATAATAAAGATGTATTTTTTATAAACCTATATTGTTAATGAGTTCATACGGTACCATGAAAGTCCAAACAATATGCCTCAAGCAGGGGGTGAGCTCCAGCCAATTTCCCCCTTCCTACTTTATACAAACATTTGTAGACAAAGGTACCTGTTATACTAACTCAGGGGTGGCGAACAAGTTAGACACAAAGAGCCAAAATTTTAAACTGTGAGAGTCAGAGAGCCACACCACGCAGTGACCTGCCAAAACAGACAAACACTCACACAAAAACACATAATTAAAACCATATTATTCAACTCGCCCTCATTGTATGGTTTTTTAGCACGGGCAATGTTCCACGCCATTTTATAGGATGCAAGTGTCACAGTTTCTCCATGCTTGGTTAATTGCTGAAACATTTGAGACTGTCTTTTTACCTGGCTTTTCAAAGTGCTCAATTTGTGCTTGCGTAGTTCAGTACCTTTGGGTAATTCCTTGTCCGTATTAGCATGGAGAGTGCTAAAATGACGCTGAAGATTTGAAGCCTTGAAATGTGATATCATAGTATTGCATAATAAACACAGCGATTTCCCATTCCGTTCAATAAAGAAGAAAGCATCTTCCCATTCTTCCAAAAATGTCCTGTATTCATCTTCATATTTTCGTTTCGCTTTGCATTTTGCCATTTTGACGACGATGGTAACATCCTGCATGCGTATGTTTACTTAATTTCCCAGCATAGACGTAACCCGCGGAGATGATGGGCGGTCCCTTGCGTCAGAAGCAGCATAACAAAATCCAATCTGCCAAAGGGCCGGTTCACACTGGAGCGGCGCGTAGCGGCGCGATGCGGCGCTCGAGGCGATCTCAAGGCGGCTTCTATCATAGAAGTCAATGCAAGCTGCCTGAGATCGCCCTGAGAGAAACATGAAACTTGGCAAAGAGCCACAGTATATACAAAATATAATAAGAGGCAAAGAGCCGCATTTATTATGGCCGAGAGCCGCGTGTTCGCCACCCCTGCACTAACTGATACCTCAGGCACTTTAAATAAAAAATGAAATGGAGAATGCTGACCAATTTCTATAGGAGCTGTGACTGCTTGTATTTTAGGGAGAGTGTGGGCTTCCTCACCATTGCCATGGTCACCAGAATGCCACCTTGTCACCATCTCAGATCAGTGTTTTCCATAGACCTCGTTTACATGGGCAGTAAAGGATTAGTAAAATCAGACGGTTGACTCCCAGTTTTTCTTCCATCAACCACCCATTTAAAACATAACATGCAGCCAGAGGGAACATTTAACTGGACATGCTGGGGAATGACAGGTGGCTTCCCCTGCCAATGGGACCGCACTGCAACCATGATCCACACTTTTGTATTTGAGGTTGCAGCTCGATATTTCACTGCATAGTTCCCCTTCAGCAAAAGAAACAGCCAATAAGAAAAACTATTAAAACCCTTAAAGCTGCTGCTCTACCGCCTTCTAAAAAGTGATTTGATGCAGTAGACAGAGCGTCAGGTGTAAATGAGACCTTTGAGAACGGAGGAAGGCCAAAGGAAGGGGTATATTTCATTTTAGTCCTACAAAGTGCACTTATACTTTAAGGAGGTTGGAACCCTCAAAAAAAAAACCCTGCAACACAAAGGCATAATGAGCTACTATGCAGCAGTCCCCGCACACGCTACATGTTTCCCGGAGTTTCTTTTGGGTTCACTGGCTCCGGCTCTGTGATTGGCCAAAGCCGCGATGACGTCACTCCCCCGCGCGGAAGCTGCTGGTCATGACACGGGCCCTGACGAAACTACACCAGCAGGCCGTTTATTCAGTAAGCATGTGACGATGGTGTCGGCAAAAGCGCATGTAGTGAATATCTCCTAAACTGTGCACGTGTAGGAGATATTCACGGTACCTACAGGTAAGGCTTATTATAGGCTTACCTGTAGGTATAAGTAGTGTAACAGAGTTTACTACAACCACTTTAAATTAATATCACATAATTTTTTTTTTTCAAATAACTGCTTATACCCCCTCATTCTATCTTTTCATCAGTACTATCATTCTTGGTAATTGCTAATTATGTAGATCCCTGGAAAATTTGTGTAATTATTTGCTATGGAGGAAATGTAAGATAAAATCCTTTATTCTAATGATGGTAATCCCCATCTGGTGTCACAATGAGGTTTCTGAGATAATCCTAGCTACTATTAATCCTAGCTACTATTAATCTTATAGTGCAATTACTGAGTAGTTGTCTTAGCGCTGTTAAATAAGGTGTCAAAAAATATATTTTACCATGGGTGCCTATTGAAAACCAAGATCCCTTAAAGCCGAACTAAACTCTCTCAATCAACGTTAAGTATTTTTAATCCTTATGCTGCTAGGTAGGAAGGTAGTATATTATATTTACTTCTGACCTAGGCCAAAATGATGTCATGCATCCCAGGAATCTATATAAGCCTTTTTTTTTAATTTTATCTGAAGGAAGGGAGTAGGGGTTTTCTCATCTAAACCCACCCTCCTGCCTACATGCCTGAGCTAAGAGCAGATGGACTCCAGGAAGTAAATGCTACATGAATCATCAACCCTGACTCAAGATAGAAATGATTTCTCAACAAAATGAAGCATGGCAACATGGATGGATTATGTTAAAGGAAAAGATCCATAAGCGGCACATCGTGAAGCAGATCCATGTGCATGAAGTGAGATAGTTGGCAGCCTCAGCCAGGCCATGCCCTAGATGGATAGGGGAGTTTGCTTTGCATGTTAAAAATTAAAAAAATAGTGTTTTCAGTTTGTGGTGCTCAGACACAGTTTTAGTTCTGCTTTAAAAGCCTTTAAATCAGCCTTTCTCAACCTTTTTGCAGTATTCAAGTCTGGGGAAACCCCTACTGTATCATATGTACAGCTCATGGTAAATTAACTAAAGCAGTAGGTTGTAGACAGTTTTTTCTTTTTTGAAAACTCTTTTTTATTGCTTTTTTACAATGAAAACATGCAAACAGTAGTCACAATCTTGACAAAAATACACAGATAGTACAATGCTACAACCCCAGCAGCCAGTAAGGCAAAGAGATCTTCAAATACAGATAATACATATAAGCCAATAAACTCAAGGACATATGATGGAGAATCCAAAATGTTACCAATCTTCCATGTCTGAGTAAGGGTGTTAAAATTATTATACAGGACTTATATAGCGCCAACAGTTTGCTAGCACTTTACAATATAAAGGGAGACCCTACAGCAACAATTCCTACAAAAGGGTTAGGAAGGCACTGCTCCTACAAGCTTACAATCTAATATAAATCTGCCTCCCCAAAGAGAATACAAGATGGCTGCATGCACCTCCAAAAAGACGGGCACGGGGCTCAGCAATTGTAACCAAAAGCTTGCATCAGAAAATCTCAAAATAACCAGATTATTCCATCAGACACCATAGACGTACCCTTAACCCACCCACCCCTGCCCCACCTTGTCAAATTTAGCTGGCACCTCTCTGCTGCCATATGTGACCTTGTATAGAGGTAAGGCTTTATTAATTAACCCTTTAGGTTGTAGAAAGTTTAACTAAAACAACAAAGAATGAAATGAATAATACATTTGGCCAGAAATGAAACACAAACAGTCGACAGTGTAGTGATCCCTTATATTGATGGTCTGTATAGGCAAGAGATCGAAATGCCACTGTTCTCTCCTCAAAAAAGCCCTAGCAATCTGTGGAGGAACCCTTGTTGAGAAAGGCTGCTCTAATTTTGGTGGAACTCCAGATTACATAAACATGGGATCCTAGGCACTTACGCTCTCCAGCCAGATAGGGCAATTTGGTAAACCCTGAATTGGAGCCTGTGCAATTGCAAACAATCTCAATCAATTGCTCCCTCTAGCAGCTAATATACAAATCTTTAATCCAATAACAAACATATGGAAGGGTAAGAACGTAAATATTCTAAAAGCATATAAAAAAAGTAAAGAATAACTTAATAACTCAAAATATGCTTTCACTGGAAATACAATATCTGGGGAATTCATAAAGAGCATCTACAACACCCGGGAAGTTCTTCCTCACAACAAACGTTGGTACCTGCGACTAATTCATGTACCTGTCCGGGACTGGCACTTGACATTTGTTGGATGTTTGGTGTAGGGCAGCCATACCACAGACACTTCTGTCTTCAGTCCACGTTCCATCCATTTGTCATTGGATGCTGTGTAGCCAACAGTATCATATCAATCAATGAAGCATCCCTGGCTCCTTTCAGCTGCCAGATGGGGAATTTCATGTTATTATCCAAATATAGCCATTGACTTATTTGGGTAATGACATCAGCAAGCATCTCCTGCCCCTTTGTTTACATCAGCCTTTTTCAACCAGGATGCCTTCTGAGTTCTCCAGTGGTGCCTAAAATGCCTAAAAATTGTCAACAAGCCAACAGGTGAATCAAGCCTGCCTTTTCTGTTACTCAAAGCCATGGGTTTTAATTGTGCCGCATTACAACCCTGGGCACCATGTGGGCCAGCTGCTGGCACTCTAACAACCAATGACGCCATAAGATGATAATGAGGACACTGGGCTGCAGAGGACGTCCTTGTTTGCTCCTCTCCATCAGTACCAGGATCACATTAGCTGAATGAGGGAGAAAAACTGAGGGAGAAGAAATATTGGTATACTAGTCAGTGCCAGTGGGAAAAGGTATATTTGGTTTTATAAATAAACCACTTCCAATGTTGGGTGTTGCACATGTGTCTATGATGCTGCATTATGTAAAACTATTAGTTTGGTTTTGTCATTTAAAAATGGGTGCCTTGAGATTCTGCATAATTGTAGAGGGTGCCTTGGCCAAAAAAAGGTTGAGAAACATTGGTTTACATCCATCTTTGGGGAATCTTCCAGCTTACATTTGAATAGGGCAGGTATAAGTCATGGGTTACTAGGGAGCTGATGGTCTAGCTGTGTTTACTCTTTTTAAATCATAATGACAACAGAAACTACCCAAATGACCCTAATCAAAAGTTTACATACCCCAGTTCTTAATACCGTGTATGAGGCTCTTTATCTTCTCAGATGGTAAAGCTGCCCATTCCTCTTGGCAAAAGCCTCCGGTTCCTGGAAATTCTTGGGCTGTCTTGCATGAACTGCACGTTTGAGATCTCCCCAGAGTGGCTCAATGATATTGAGGTCAGGAGACTAAGATGGCCACTCCAGAACCTTCACTTTATTCTGCTGTAGCCAATGACAGGTTGACTTGGCCTTGTGTTTTGGGTCATTGTCGTGTTGGAATGTCCAATTATGTCCCATGCACAGCTTCCTGGCTGATGAATGCAAATGTTCCTCCAGTATTTTTTGATAACATACTGCATTCATCTTGCCATCAATGTTGACCAAATTTCCCGTGCCTTTGTAGCGTTTATGGTTGTGGCCAAAAAGCTCAATTTTGGTCTCATCACTCCAAATGTCTTTGTGACAGAAGGTTTGAGGCTTGTCTCTGTGCTGTTTGGCGTATTGTAAGCAGGATACTTTGTGGCATTTGCGTACTAATGGATTTCTTCTGGTGACTCAACCATGCAGCCCATCTTTCTTCAAGTGCCTCCTTATTGTGCATCTTGAAACAGCCACACCACATGTTTTCAGAGAGTCCTGTATTTCACCTGAAGTTATTTGTGGTGTTTCTTTGCATCCCGAATAATTTTCCTGGCAGTTGTGGCTGATTCAAGGTATAAACAATTCAGCGCAGTAGAATGTAAAATCATAGATTACTGTAAAAACTGGTGGAATGCAAGCTGAACACTTAAAGGCAATTCATAATCCTCTCAACTTTAAATTCAAAGTAAGTACTGCAGCGCAAACAACATTCCATAGCAGTTGTGGCTGGTTGACCTTTTATACACACACACAATAATTATAAGCAAACCGATCACAGGTGAGGATGGTTACATTTAATAGCCATTCAAACCCCTTTGTGTCAACTTGTGTGCATATTATCAGGCCAAAATCATCAGGGTATGTAAACTTTTGATCGGGGTCATTTGGGTAGTTTCTGTTGTCATTATGATTTAAAAGAAGTAAACACAGTTAATAGATAATAAATGGCTTCAGCCAAACACTATATGAGTGAAAGAAAAGTTTTGTGTTCTCATTCATATTCTCTGAAAAATGGCCAAGAAGTCATAAATTCTGCCAGGGTATGTAAATGTATGAGCACAACTGTGTATGTAAATATATATATATATATATATATATATATATATATATATATATATATACAGTATCTCACAAAAGGGAGTACACCCCTCTTTTCATGTGACAACGTTGAAGAAATGACACTTTGCTACAATGTAAAGTAGTGAGTGTACAGCTTGTATAACAGTGTAAATTTGCTGTCCCCTCAAAATAACTCAACACACAGCCATTAATGTCTAAACCGCTGGCAACAAAAGTGAGTACACCCCTAAGTGAAAATGTCCAAATTGAGCCCAAAGTGTCAATATTTTGTGTGGCCACCATTATTTTCCAGCACTGCCTTAACCCTCTTGGGCATGGAGTTCACCAGAGCTTCACAGGTTGCCACTGGAGTCCTCTTCCACTCCTCCATGAGGACATCACAGAGCTGGTGGATGTTAGAGACCTTGCGCTCTTCCACCTTCTGTTTGAGGATGTCCCACAGATGCTCAATAGGGTTTAGGTCTGGAGACATGCTTGGCCAGCCCATCACCTTTACCCTCAGCTTGAGTTATTTTGAGGGGACAACAAATATACACTGTTATACAAGCTGTACACTCACTACTTTACATTGTAGCAAAGTGTCATTTCTTCAGTGTTGTCACATGAAAAGATAGAATAAAATATTTACAAAAATGTGAGGGGTGTACTCACTTTTGTGAGATACTGTATATTTATATATATATATATATATATATATATATATATATATATATGTATATATATATATGTATATATATATATGAGAGTTAAAGGATATTATGTATCCCAAACTGAAGACTACAGGTCAGATTTTGACCAATTAGCTTTTTAGGCCTAATGCACACAGGACATTTTTGGACGTTTTTACAGCGGCTGTTTTTGGATTCAGATGTTTTTTTCTGCAGTCAATAAACTCCCCATCATGTTATCCTATGTGTCCATGCACACATAAGCTGTTATCAACTGTTTTGGGTAGGGGCGTTTTATGGCTATAAAGAAAAACTAAAACTAGTTACTTCTGAGAGGACTTTTTCAGCTGTAAAACAGCTGTAACGCTGAAAAAAGCTGAAAACAGCTTAACAACGCAGAAAAATGCAGCTAATTCAGCATTTATCAACATTGTTGAGCCATAGGTTTTTATAGGAGTATAGTTTTGCTAAAAAATGCTAGAGCTCAAAAACGCTAAAAAAACACTGGAAAATGCGCTCTACAGCTACTGCTTTCCCCCACTAACGTTACTGCCTTTTTTTATAATGTCCAGTGTGCATGGGGCCTTACTCTTAATGCTTTTGTGCACATATTTATTGAGCTTCGTTGAGCTCCATGAAATATTGAGTGCTTCTCATGTTCTTATGCAATCAGGAGATATTTCTTGACTAATGTCACATACAAAAGACACATTATAAGAGATGTCATCTTTCCAGTATGTGATGACATTACAAAGGACCTGCTTATCAGAATGGATATATTAAAGCATCTAGGAGATTTAACCACTTGCCGACCGCCTGCTGCAGCGTGACAGCGACAAAGTGGCTAGTTATCGCAAACCGCCGTCACCTGACAGCGGCCACGATAACTAGTATCTGTTGGAGGCGCGCTCGTGTGCTCACTGTGTTTTCCGGGGGGGGGGGCCAGGGAGTGGGTAGGGGGGACTCGATCTCCGCCGGCTACCCACGATGGGTCCCCCGCAGTGAGAGAACAGAGGTTCATGTAGGTAAACACGGATCTCCGTTCTGACAGAGGGGGAAGGGATGTGATCACAGGCTCCCTGTATATGGAAGCCGTGATCACTCTCCTCCCCCTGCCAGCCCAACCCCCATACAGTTAGAACACAGTTGACCCTTAGAGCACCCCCTCCAGGTTAACTCCTTCACTGCCAATGGCATTTACACAGTAATCAGTGCATTTTTATAGCACGGATCACTGTATAAATGCCAGTGGTTCCAAAAAAGTGTCAAGATGGCCCGACATGTCCACTGTATTATCACAGTACCGCTAAAAATCGCAGATAGCTGCCATTACCAGTAAAAAATAAATAAAAGCCCCAGAAATTAATTCTCATCATTCGTAAACGCGGCAACTTTTGCGCAAACCAATCAATAAATGCAGATTGCGATTTTTTTTTACCAAAAATATGAGGAAGAATATAAATCGGCCAAAAGTGATGAAAATAAAATGTTTTTTTATATTTTTTTTTGGATTTGTATTTTAGCAAAAAGTAAGAAAAATTTTTTTTGTTTATAGCGGCAATCAGAAATGACGCAGAGGGGATCAAATACCACCAAAAGAAAGCTCTATTTCTGGGAAAAAAAGGACACAAATTTTGTTTGGGTACAGGTTGCACAACTGCACAATTGTTAGTTAAAGCGACGCAGTGCCGAATCGCAAAAAGTGCTCTGGTCCTAAAAGGTGAAATCCTCCTGGGGCTGAAGTGGTTAAAGGATATTATGTTTCCCAAACTGAAGACTACAGGTCAGATTTTGAGCAATTAGCTTCTTATGCTTCATGCACAGTAGCGTTAGCTGTAGCTGCAGAATGAGTTTTGCAGTAGTCTTTTTCAGCATTTTTCCCACAAAGGCTTATAGCTCAAAAACGCTGATAAATGCAGAATAGCTGCGTTTTTAGCGTTTTTCAGCTTTTATCAGAGTTAGAGCATTTTTACAGCTGAAAAACTCCTCTTAAAACCCACTAGTTCTGGGTTTTTCTTTTCCAGCCAGAAAACTCCCCTGTTAAAAACTGCTGATAACAGTGTGCATGGGCACATAGAATACCTTGCTGGGGAGTTTACAATCTATTATTGTATTATCGAACACAGCAGTGAAGGGTTAGAACCTCTATCAGGTTCCGAAAGGTGTTTGTATCTCTGTTTAGATTTAGCTGGGAGTGTTTTGTGTCCCCATAGAGAGGATTTCTCTTCTCTTCCTGCTCTGTCTGATCCCCCGTCACTTGGACAGGCGGTGAAGGAAAAAGCTCCCTCATGAAGACACAGATAATAATATAAACCTTGCTCTGTGTATTACCAAATAGGTTTTCATAGCTGCTTTGTAACCCCATTAGGTGGATTTTTCCATACTTCCTCTTTAGACAAATAGACAGCAAGTGGGGAGATTTTCAATCACTTCCTGTTTTGTCAAGTAGTCCTGGCATAAAGTGAAATCTCTAAAATTGTCTTACAAACACCAATATAAAGTTGACAGAAGTTCTAACTCTTCCCCTCTTCCCCATGTAGCCGCCTTGTCTAAAACAGGGCCGCTGGTAAATTTAGCTGTGCTGGGTGGTAAAGAGCCTGGCGGATTTAGCCCCCGTTCACAACGGTGAGATTTGTCATGCGATTTGATAGTTCCAAATCACATGACAAGTCACACCTATTGCCGGCAATGGAACCATTCAAATCAGTGCAACTCCGGCTTTGCTATGCTGCACCTACTTGAAAAAACGGTTCCTGCACTATTTTTTGCAATTTCAGGTGCCAATTGCATAGACATCTGTGCATGAAGTGGGACAGATGTCAGCCAAGTAGCACCTGAAATCGCACTGACCTGCTACTTAGAAATCACGCTACTTCATGTGAATGGGGGCTAAGGGCTCAGTAATACTTGCTTCGGCTTCAACGCACATTAAAGCTCCAACTGCTTCAACAAGATTTTATGATATGTTTTTGATGCTTCAGTGGTGCTTTGGTGAAGCTTTGGTGATGTTTCAGTGGTGCTCTTTTGAAGCCTTGTTGAAGCTTGGCAGATGCCCTGTGTGTTTGATATCTCACTCCTGCAATTTCTCCAAAACAAAGCAAAGCTAAAGCTGAATTAAAGCTTCTCAAAAGCTTCAAACAAGCTTTGTCATGGAGTTCTATGGATGCTTTGAAGACACTTTGAAGCACCACTAAAGCGACATGGGGTATCATTTTTAACCACTTCAGATCCTAGGACGTCCATGGACGTCCTGGGATTTCAGTGGTGATATCTCAATGATGCCGGCACCTGCACCTGCAGGCATCATTGAGGTATCATTTTTTTCCTCAGGCGATTCCCATCACCGTAAGAATGATCATAGCGGCAGGTCAGCCGCTTGATCATTCTTACAGGCGGCGGGAGGGGACGCCCCCCCCTCCCGCCGCCCTCCGGTGCTTCTCCCGGCTCACCTGAGCGATCGGTGACCGGGAGAAAGAATCGCCTGCCGCCGGATGCTGGTGCCAGAGATTTCCGAGGGACAGATGTCCCTCGGTCATCTCTATGGCTCTCGGCGGCCCTGGCGCACGTCGTGACGTCACTTCCGGGTCTCCGAAGTAAACAAGAGCCGTTAAAGGGGAAGGAAAGGCTGAAATCGTCTGGTTTTTTTTTCTGATCTCAGCCTTTCCAGCCTGTAGGATAGATGTAGGGTCTTATAGACCCTGCATCTGTCCATAAAGAGGACATGTCACACACTTTTCCTATTACAAGGGATGTTTACATTCCTTGTAATAGGAATAAAAGTGATCAAAAAAAAAAAATTAAAGTGAAAGTGTAAAAATAAAAAAAAATAAAAGTAAAATAAGAAATAAATAATAAAAAAATATTTTTAAAGCGCCCCGTCCCTGCGAGCTCGCACACAGAAGCGAACGCATATGTAAGTCGCGCCCGCATATGTAAACGGTGTCCAAACCACACATGTGAGGTATCGCCGCGTGCGTTAGAGTGAGAGCAATAATTCTAGCCCAAGACCTCCTCTGTAACTCAAAACACCTAACCTGTAAAAATTTTTAAAGCAGCGCCTATGGAGATTTTTAATAACCAAAGTTCGGCGCCATTCCACAAGTTTGCGCAATTTTAAAATGTGACATGTTGGGTATCTATTTACTCGGCGTAACATCATCTTTCACATTATGAAAAAAAATTGGGCTAACTTTACTGTTTTGATTTTTTTAGTTCACAAAACTGTTTTTTTTTTAAAAAAAACGCGTTCGAAAAATCGCTGCGCAAATACTGCATGACATAAAAAGCTGCAACAACCACCATTTTATTCCCTAGAATCTTTGCTAAAAAACCATATATAATGTTTGGGGGGTCTGAGTAATTTTCTAGCAAAAAAATGATGATTTGTACATGTAGGAGAGGAGTGCCAGAAATGGCCGGGATATGAAGGGGTTAAAGCGAAGCCAAAGCAAAGCAAACACAAGGTGTAAACAGGACTGTAAGCTAACCATTTTATTTAGTGATATGGGCTTTGACTGGCGTTAAGAGAGCTTTAACAAAGTCTGTCTGAAGCCCTGTTTTGAAGCAAGAGTAAACGAGCACTAATATCCTTTATTGATCATTTGGGTTTTGTAAGTTCCTCGCTTTTGCCAGTAGGTGTCACTGTTACCTCTGCCATTAGTATGATGAGCTGCAGTGAAACTGAGTTATGAATATGCAGACTTTTCTCAGCCAATCAGTAGGAGTTCTCTGACCACTGAGGATGCTGGGAGAGAACATAGTGGGGGGGAAGTCAGGTGATCAGGATCCTCCCACCCAGACTCAGGTGTGGAGTGGATGCGTAAGGATGGGAGAGTTGCTGCTGGGTAGGCCTAAGGCCTGACAATGTGCTCAATGCTCTGCGGGGACATCACAGCGCATGCGCCGGGACAAACACGGCGCATGCGCAGTGACGCTGCAGCTGCTTGGAGGGGCAATATTTCCTAAACTGTACAGGTTTAGGAGATATTCATTTTACCTAGAGGTAAGCCTTATTATAGGCTTACCTCTAGGTAAAAATGCGTTCAAAGCGTAGACAAAACCGCTTAAGGTGTGATGTGGATATGTGAAGATGGGAGAGCTGCTGCTGGGTAGGCCTGAGGCCTGACAATGTTCTCAATGCTCTGCAAGGGAGAGCCTGCTCACTAGCTGGAGGCATAAAGGAAAGTATAGAGGAAGGATAGAGACATAAAGGAAAGGATAGAGATGTAAGTATAGAGAAAGGATAGAGACATAAAGGAAAGGATAGAGACGTAAGTATAGAGAAAGGATAGAGACATAAAGGAAAGCATGGAAAAAGGAAAGGATAGAGAAAGAATAGAGGCATAAAGAAAAGGATAGAGGCATAAAGTAAAGGAGGTAGAGGATGGAAGAAATAAAAAAACAGTTTTGGGTGGCATTTGGCTATAAGATTCGACCCCATGTATACAAGAAAGCTGTCATGGTGATTGTAGGAGGAGGAGGTTATACCACAATAGCGCAGATGAAGCTGCTGCAGAATAGGGTGAGGGAAAGTGATATAGCAATCCTCATGGAGGTCGCCATTGGGCAGGGACCGCAGTCCGCCAGACAAAGGGCACAGTTTTCTTCGACATCATCGCTGCACACAGCAAGGGACAGAAATAATTACTACAATTATACTTTAAGAGCCCATTCACACCAGAAACCTGCGTTCCGTGCGCATTTTGGGCTCTGCATTCAAAACACACTGGGTGTGCGATCGGCTGCGGGTGTCAATGTAAACCTAATGACACCCCAAAATCAGATCGAAAACACAGTGGGTTTGCCTGCATTAGATCACATGGCATCTCAGTACCATGCAATCTGGTTGCATTGCATTTTTAAAAGTAGTGTGTGCTCTACTTTAGTGTGATCCACTACGATGAAAATCGTATCTCACTGAAATGCAACACGTTCCTGTGCAATTCCTGTGTAAACCAGCACTAAAAAATCCCTGATTTACACTAGAACGTGGTGTGGGAAATCCACTATCTGTGAGCGTTTCCAGCACCACGATCAAAACATACTGCCCTTGCAATCTGCACCGTTTGTCTGCACCGGAGTGCATTGTAGAAAACAACCATGCGATCTGGTTGCAGTGCGTTTCCAAAAGTAATGCATGTGGTAATTTGGTGCGATGCGGTGCCAGTTGAGCCCATTCAAAATGAATGAGCTGAAATTGCACTGCACTGAATCGCATGACAATTGCACAGGCATGTGCTGTGCATTCCTTAGCAAATCATAGGCTACTCATAGTGTGAACCAAGGCTTAGGGTTCGTTTAGCCCAGGTTCACAGTGTAGCGATGTGGGAACCAGTGCAATTCCAGCGCATTGCATCTCTCCCTCAGGCAGTTCACACTGCCTTCTGCAAATCGCTGCGGGCGTCAATATAATGGTAATGACACCCATGGATTGCAGTACGAACTGTGGATTCGGACAGGAATTGGATCAAATGGGTGATCCGATTGGTGGGAACACTCATGCGATCCAATTCCAGTGTAGGAAAAATGCAGCATGTTCTATATTTTTTCTGGAACTGACTGCACTGGTGGGAGCTATGCCATTGGAAACCATATAACCTACTTTTCATGCGTCTTTGATACAGCAAAAAAATACACTGAATTGCATATGGCCCGGATAACAATTTAGATAGAAGCCCCCCAGGGCTGGTGACAGGAAGAGGGGTGGAGGTATTTACAAAAATAACTGGAGAACTGGGTTTAGTGGATATGGATGGTGAGGAACCCAGGGGTCCAGCAGTACTCCTGCTTCTCCGGGACACATACCACTCTGTCCAGGATTGATCTGCTACTGGGGAGTGGGGGGGGTATTGATGCCCTGGGTGAAGCACATAGGATATCAGCTAAGGGGCCTCTCAGACCACTCCCCATTGACAGTGGTGATCGGTCAGCGGGAGAAAAATGGGAGAGGAGCGTGGAAAATGAATCCATACTGGCTTGAGATAATAGGGGAGAAAAACAACATGATATTACAGATGCAAGAATTTTTGAGTATCAATGGGGTACAGCATCGGCGGGGAAGCCTATCTTAGAGGATTGCTAATACAACCGGTAGCAAAAAAGAAAAAATAGTCTAGATATCGGGAGAAACGTAGCATGTCTAAAGTGGTAGAAGAGGAAAGGCAATACCTCAATAATCCAACTCCAGAAAATCTCCATAACTGGGTGATAGCTCAGCAGGAATACAGGGAAGTACTTCTGACAAAGGCAGAGAACAGGCACCTCTTCACTTGGCAAAATTATTTTGCAGAGGGGGAAAGGGCAGGAACCTTGCTGGCACGAGTAGTAAGAGCAAACACCCCACACACAGCCATCTCAGCAATAGAAACTGGGTATGGTAAAACCACGGCACGCCTTCCAGAGATCATTGATCTCTTTAAAGGATATTACGAGGAACTATATATGTCCCACAGTACCAGTGGGGAGGGGGAGATGCGAGAATTCTTTGGTTCTCTGTTGATCCCAGTTTTAACAGACGGGTAAAGGTGGAACCTGGACGCCCCTATTGTGCTGGAGGACATAAGACAAGCAGTACTAGCCCTAAACAAACAAAAATCGCCAGGACCAGACGGCCTCCCTGCATAAATATATAAAAGATACAAAGAGGTATTACTCCCCGAGCTGCTAAAAACATTCAATGATGCACTGGAGAGGGGGGAACTGCCCCCATCTATGAGAGATCATTATCATCCTACCAAAGGAGGGCAAGGACCCGCTTAGTCCAGCATCCTATAGACGAAGGATATGCACTTAGCGGACTTCCAGCTGTTGCAAAACTACAAGTCCCATCATGCCTCTGCCTCTGAGTGTCATGCTTCTGGCTGTCAAGAGTCTTGCTATGCCTCATGGGACTTTCTGCAACATCTGGAGGTCTGCTAATTGCATATCCCTACTATAGACCAATAGCACTGCTTTGTACAGATGCAAAAATTCTAGCAAAAATCCTAGCGACCAGATTGCAAAAAACAATTCAAAGGATTATACATCTGGCCAGACAAGGTTTATTCCCAACTGGTCAGCGAGCACGAATATAAGAAGAGTCTTTTTAAATCTACAAGTTCCAATGGTAAATGAGGGCTCAAGGGCAATTCTATCTTTGGACGCGGCCAAGGCCTTTGACAGTTTAGAGAGGCGCTATCTGTGGAGGGCCTCGGCCGCGTTCCAATTTGGCCCCAGTTTCTTGAGGTAAGTTGGACTCCTATACAATAAACCTAGGGCGAAAGTAGAAATGAATAACAGTTGCTCAGAATCTTCCTTTTGATGCGCGGAACAAGGCAGGGGTGTCCTTTGTCACCCCTGCTGTTGGCGCTAGCTATGGAACCACTGGCAGTGGCTATAAGAGGGTCAGCTGGGATCCAGGGCTTCCAGAGATCAGAAGGCGTAGAGAAGTTGGCTTTATATGCCGATGATGTGCTATTGTTTCTGGGGGATACCCAGCCATCTCTATCAGCAGCAGTGGATATAATTGACCGATTTGGCCGGATATCCAGGTTAAAAATGAACTGGGAGAAATCAGTGCTACTCCCAGTGGGACCCCCTAGAAACAGAACCACCATTGAAAGTACCTGATCTGAAAGTAGTTGACAAAATCAAATACCTTGGAGTCTATATTTCCAGAATTAGATACATTTAAAGGAAAGGGAAAGGTGTGGGGTTGGTTACCTCTATCATTAATGGGACGATGCAACCTAATAAAAATGATCTGGATGCCACAACTGATGTATGTACTACATAATTTTCCTGTGTGGATAAGCAAACAGTGGTTTCAAAAACTAGATACTATAATTAGAGAACTAATCTGAAGGAACGGATAGCCAAGGGTGCGGTTACGCACATTGCAACTTCCCAAAGATAGGGGGGGGGCATGGCGGTACTGCACCCATGGTGTTATTTCCTGGCAGCACAATAGCACCACCTACGTGAATAGAACACCATGGGGGAAATTATGAGAATAGGCTCAAGCCATAATACCCTGATAGAGTAGCACCTGAAATCGCACTGACCTGCTACTTAGAAATTGTGCTACTTCAAGTGAATGGGGGCTAAGGGCTCATTTACACTTGTTTTGGTTTCAATTAACCACTTGCTGACCGCCCACCGTTGGATGACGGTGGCAAAGTGGTTAGATATCGCAAACCGCCGTCACATGACGGCGGCTGCGAGATCACGGATTGCACGCTCACTGTGTTCCAGGGGAGCCAGGGAGCGGGTAGGGCAGACTCGATGTCCGCCGGCTACCCGCGATTGCTCCCCCGTAGTGACAGAACGGAGGTCCGTGTATGCAAACACAGGGATCTCTGTTCTGACAGGGGGAAGAAATGTGATCGCAGGCTCCCTGTATATGGGAGCCGCGATCACCCCCCAACCAGCCCAGCCCCCATACAGTTAGTAACACACACAGGGAACACAGTTAACCCTTAAAGCCCCCCAGGTTAACCCTTCCCTGCCAGTGACATTTACACAGTAATCAGTGCATTTTGATAGCACTGATCGCTGTATAAATGCCAATGGTCCCAAAAAAGTGTCAAAATGGTCTGACATGTCTGTCGCAATATGGCAGCACCGCTAAAAATCGCTGATCACCGCCATTACTAGTAAAAAAAATAAATAAAAACCTCATAAATGAATTCTCATCATTCATAAACGCGGCAACTTCTGAGCAAACTAGTCAATATACACCGGTTGCGATTTTTTATTTATCAGAAATATGAGGAAGAATATAAATCGGCTAAAACCGATGAAAACATTTTTTTTTTTTTGGATATGTATTATAGCAAAAAGTAAGAAATATTGTTGTTTTTTTTTTTGCAAAATTGTCGCTCTTTTTTTGTTTATAGTGATGATCAGAAATGACGCAGAGGTGATCAAATACCACCAAAAGAAAGCTCTATTTGTGGGGAAAAAAGGACGCAAATTTTGTTTGGGTACCACGTTAAAGCGACGCAGTGCCGAATCCCAAAAAAAGTGCTCTGGTCATAAAGGGAGAAATCCTTCCGGGGCTGAATTGGTTAAAGCTCCTACTGCTTCAACAAGATTTTATGATGTGTTTTTGATGCTTCACTGGTGCTCTGATGAAACTTCCGTGGGGCTTCAGTGATGCTCTTTTTAAGCTTTGTTGAAGCTTGGCCGATGCCCTGTTTGTTTTTTTGCTATCTCACACCTGCAATTTCTCCAAAGCAAAGCGAAGCTAAAGCTGAATTAAAGCTTCTCAAAAGCCACAGGTGCTTCAAATGAGCTTTGTCTTAGAGTTCTATGGAGGCTTTGAAGAAGACACTTTGAAGCACCACTAAAGCAGCATGGGGTATAATTTTTGAAGGGAAGCCAAAGCAAACACAAGGTGTAAACAGGACTAAGTGAACCATTTTTATTTTATTTAGTGATATGAGTTTTGACTGGCGTTAACAGAGCTTTAACCACTTCAGCCCCGGAAGGATTTCACACTTTAGGACCAGAGCACTTTTTGCGATTTAACTGACAATTGCGCGGTCGTGCGACGTTGTACCCAAACGAAATTTGCATCCTTTTTTTCCCACAAATAGAGCTTTCTTTTGGTGGTATTTGATCATCGCTGCGTTATTTCTGATCGCCACTATAAACAAAAGAAGAGCGACAATTTTGAAAAAAAACACAAATTTCTAACTTTTTGCTAAAATACAAAAAAAAATACAAAAAAACATTTTTTTCATTGGTTTTGGCCGATTTATATTCTTCCTCATATTTGTGATAAAAAAAATCGCAATCGGCGTTTATTGATTGGTTTGCACATGGTGGCCGCGTTTACAGATGATGAGAATTAATTTCTGGGGTTTTTATTTTTTTTTTAATTTTTTGCTAGTAATGGCGGCGATCTGCGATTTTTAGCGGTACTGCGATATTGGGGCAGACATGTTGGACCATTTTGACACCTTTTTGGGACCATTGGCAATTATACAGTGATCAGTGCTATAAAAATGCACTGATTACTGTGTAAACGCCATTGGCAGTGAAGGGGTTAACCTGCAGGGGGCGCTCTAAGGGTTAACTGTGTTCCCTGGGCGTGTTCTAACTGTGGGGGGACTGCCCTAGCAGGGGAAGGGAAGTGATCACAGCTTCCATGTAGTGTAAGGCTGTGATTACAGCCCTTCCCCCTCTCACAGAACGGAGGTCCGTGTTTACTTACACGGACCTCCGTTCTTTCAGTGCGGGGGGCATCGCGGGTAGCCGGCGGCGATCGAGTCCGACGCACCCGCTCCCTGCCCCCCCCCCCCCCGAACACAGTGAGCGCGCGGGCGGGCCTCCGGCGGCGCGCTCACAGTGCACGATCTCGCAGCCGCCGTTGTATGACGGCGGTTTGCGATATCGAGCCACTTTGTCGCTGTTGACGGTCGGCAAGTGGTTAACAAAGCCTGTCTGAAGCCCTGTTTTGAAGCAAGTGTAAACGAGCACTAATAGACTTTATTGATCATTTGTGTTTTGTAAGTTCCTCCCTTTTGCCAGTAGGTGTCACTGTTACCTTACCTGCTTTACTATGATGAGCTGCAGTTATGAATACAGGCGGTCCCCGGGTTACAAACAAGATAGGGACTGTAGGTTTGTTCTTAACTTGAATTTGTTAGTAAGTCGGAACAGGTAAATTTTTTTTAAGTGTAGCTTCAGCCAAAAAAACTATTTTTAACCTTTTTGGATAGCAAAGGGGAGGGGTAACACCCCTGTGATGTTTGTTTTGCTGTCTGTGTTTCTGTTCAGAAGATTTCACCTCACTTCCTGTCCCAATGATAATTGGATTTTGAAAATTTTGGGTTGTTGTGGAAACAAACCTTGGTGATAAAGCCTCAGTGGAGACCCCTTTTTCCCATAATAACTCTTACAGGAGTGAATTTCCCTTCCTAGGGGGAGATTTCCTCTCACTTCCTGTTGTCTCCCTCCGTTTGTAAGTAGGAGTCGTTCATAAGTCAGATGTTTGTAAGTAGGGACTGCCTGTATGCAGACTTTTCTCAGCCAATCAGTAGGAGTTCTCTGACCGCTGAGGATGCTGGGAGAGAACATAGCGGGAGGAAGTCAGGTGATCAGGATCCTCCCACCCAGACTCAGGTGTGGATGTGTGAAGATGGGAGAGTTGCTGCTGGGTAGGCCTGAGGCCTGACAATGTGCTCAATGCTCTGCAAGGGAGAGCCTGCTCACTAGCTGGAGACATAAAGGAAAGGATAGAGAGGATGGAAATAAAAAAAAAAAAAGAAGTTTTATTTGGCTATGAGAATGAATACAAGAAAGCTGTCATGGTGATTGTAGGAGGAGGAGGTTATACCACAATAGCGCAGATGAAGCCACTGCAGAATAGGGTGAGGGGAAGTGCTGTAGCAATCTTCACAGAGGTCGCCATTGGGCAGGGACCGCAGTCCGCTGGACAAAGGGCGCAGTTTTCTTCTGGATTGGAGACATCATCGCCGCACAGAGCAAGGGACAGACATGGTTACTACAATTATACTTTAAGGGCCCATTCACACCAGAAAACCTGCGTTCAGTGTGCATTTCCAGCACCGCATTCAAAATACACTGGGTATGCCATCCGCTGCGGGTGTCAATGTAAACTAATGACACCCCAAAATCAGATTGTGAACACAGTGGGTTTGCCTGCATTCGATTGCATGGCACCTCAGTACCATGCAATCTGGTTGCATTGCATTTTTAAAAGCGCGTGCATTACTTTAGTGCGATCCACTGCGATTTCAGCCCATTCAAACTAATAAGCTGAAAATCGCATCTCACTGAAATGCAACGCATTCCTGTGCAATTCCTGTATGAACCGGCACTAAAAATCCCTTCTTTACACTAGAAGGTGGTGTGGGAAATCCACTATCCCTGGGTGTTTCCAGCACCACGTTCAAGACATACTGCCCTTGCAATCTACAGGAGGTGTCAGATGACACCCCAAACCCAGGTTGCAAACTCAGTGCATTTTTCTGCACCGGATCGCATTGTACAAAACAACCATGCAATCTGGTTGTAGTGCATTCCAAAAGTAGTGCATGTGCTAGCCTACTTTGGTGTGATTTGAGCCCAATAAAAATGAATGAACTCAAATTGCATGGGACTGTACAACCGCACAAACAACCACCCTGATTCCACCCACCTCATAATCATCTGACCAATCATGATAATAAATAAAACCAGGAAACAGAAGTGTGGAAACTTATGGCTGCGGCCCCTTTATTTGGGTTTTAAAACCAAATATAAATAACCTTGAAGTTTAATTTTACCAGACCATTAACACTGAACACACACAAACCAATACCACCGTTAAACTTTCACCAAACCATCTGATCAGTCTTTCAGGACTCGAGCACCCAAAATCTGTACCAACCACCAGGTACCACCATAAACACTGCCCACCCACACCTGGTGGGGTGACATTACCCCGCTCAGTCTTTTAGGACTCGAGCACCAAATAACCATCACCATAAACTGTGTCTGCCCACACCTGTGGGGCGACATTACCCCAATATAGTTAGAGCTGCAACAAGGGGAGGGGAGACGACAGTTTGATTGAAGATTCAGACTATTGTACCAGACCACGGATGCTGGCACCTATAAAGGAACAAACTGTATCCCCATTAGTTGCTTGGTTTACTTTTACTCTAGCCATTTTTTTTTTTTTTTTAGGATCAAAGCAGAGATGATCTTTGGCAATAGCTGTCTTCTTATCAGTGACCAGGCTGCGAGGTGGGGAGGGGGAGATGTCACAGGACCTGAAAAATAGACAGAGAAAGCCAGCAGAATGGATTCTGTACCTTTTTATTGTGCTAAATCAATTAAAGCTGCGAATCATGAGACAGAACAATACTGGAAGGAAAGAAGAGATGGTTGTAGGGGGTGACAGTCCCACGGGGACACTTGGCTATTTTTTTTTTGCCCGTGCCCCTAGCATGGGACTGTACAACCCCACAAACAACCACCCTGATTCCACCCACCCCATAACCATCTGACCAATTATGATAATAAATAAAACCAGGAAACCGAAGTGTGGAAACTTATGGTCGCAGCCCCTTTATTTGGGTTTTACAACCAAATATGAATAACCTTGAACTTTAATTTTACCAGGGATCGTTTACACATGCAGCAAAGAATGGCATACACCTGAAAGGCAATCTGTGGTGGGTAGAGTTGCCACCTCATCCCTTTAAACCGGAACACATATGATTTACCCAGGTTCTGAGGCTAATTTAATGCAGATGAGGCACCAAGTGAGTTAATTACCACATCAATCAGCCACAGAACCTGAGTAATTAATATGTGTTTGGTTTTAAAGAGATGAGGTGGCAACTCTAGTGGTGGGTCACTTTTTGGAGGCAATTGACAGGCAGTAAGGAGGTGATAGGTCACCTCCTCAATGCTTGTTTTAACCTCATAATTGCTGCACCACCGCCCCACTAATAAGTGCATTGCATGCAATTGCAAGGAGATTGCAGCCCAGCCCCATTGACTTGAATGGGTCTCAGCAGGTGGTAGTGCCCACTAAATGCGATGCTTTGCTGCGGCATGTGCACACCTCTGTTCATTGCCTTTGCAGCTTAAGAGGGAGGGGTTGGGGAGGGGGGTGGTAAACGCACAGTTCAACCGCATGTTTTTAAGCCCACCCCAAACTTGGTGCTGCTGTAGTTGCAATCCTTAATAGTCAATCAGATTATTTTCTGCTCACTCACACCATGCCTGCGTGTGTTGTTTTTTTGTGCATTGGACCTGCCATGGACCCTCGTCAAGAGTGCCAACTATGCCCACCCTTTCTCCGCCCTCAATTCACAGAAGCCATACTATAGCTTCCATCAATGAAAAGCACTCTATGAATGGAGGATGTGGACCTTCATCATCCAGAGGCCCCACCTCCTATGTTGTCACATCCTGGGCGGAGCTTGGACACCATAAGGGGGCGTGGCCTCCAGATGATGTCAGTGAGTGGCCCCGCCCCATGCCAATATGAGGCACAGCACATAGCGAAGACGGCATTTGTGAAGGAGATGCGTTGTGTCAACATGGGAAGAAGAAGAGAGGGAGATCAGAGGGAAGAGGACAACGGAAAAGACCGGCAAAAGAGCAGAAGAGACTGCAGAGAGGGAAAAGAAAGAAGACCCCTCAGAAGATAGAAGACCCCGCAAAAGAGCAGAAGAAAGAAGAGCCGGAGAGGGGAGAAGATGCCGGAGCTGAGTTAATAAAGAATTTTATTTGTTTTTATTTTACACTTCTTTTCAGGTGAATGGGTAGGTGTACAATGTACCGCATACTCATTCACATAGGGTGGGGGCCGGGATCTGGGGGGCCCCTTGTTAAAGGGGGCTTCCCAATTCCAATAAGTCTCCGCCCACAGACCCCCGACAACCAATGGCAAGGGTTGTCGGGAAGAGGCCCTTGTCCTCATCAACATGGGGACAAGGTGTTTTGGGGTGGGGGGGAGCACAGAGCCCCCTTGCCCCAAAGCACCCATACTCCCCATGTTGAGGGCATGCGGCCTGGTATGGTCCATGAGGGGGGCACTCGCTCGTCTCCACCCCTTTTCCTGGCCTGCCGGGCTGTGTGGATAAGATAAGGGTCTGGTATGGATTTTGGGGGGAACCCCACACCATTTTTTTTAAATTTGGTACGGGGTTCCCCATAAACTCCATACCAGACCAAAGGGCCTGGTATGCTCCTGGAGGGGGATCCCATGCCATTTTTTAAAAAAATTTGGCAGGAGTTCCCCTTCAAGATCCCCAGAGCGCAAGTCGCATGCCAAAGTCGGATCAGTGAAGACAATGATCCGACTTTGATCCGACTTCAATGCCTTTCAATGAACTGAAGTAGGATCAAAGTCAGACAAAAGTAGTACAGGAACGTTTTTCAAAGGTGGTCCAACTTTGAAAAACACAAGTCGGGCCAGTTAAGACGGCTCTCATAGGGAATCATTGTTTTTGTGATGTAATGCGACTTGTGATCCTAATGTCAGTCCGAGAATCAGACTAGTGTGAACCCAGCCTAAGGGTCCTTTCACCCCAGCCGACCGTTCAGGTCCGCCTGTCAGTTTTTTAGGCGGACCTGAACGGACGCTCCATTGTCCTTTATGGAGCGACGGATGTCAGCAGTGACATGTCCGCTGACATCCAATCCGCCCTGATCCGCTAAATACAGATGGATGTAAACCTTATTTTCCATCCATCGATCGGATCGGATGAACACGGACAGATGGTCCGTGTTCATCCGATCCCCCATAGAGGAGAGCGGAGCTCTGACAGGTCTGTTTCTGCACGAGTGCAGAGACGGTCCTGTCATCCGCCGGCTCAGCGGGGATCAACGGCCTTAGGCTCCTTTCACACCAAAGCGTTGGAAAAAAGCCTGTAAAATCCTGTAAAACGGCATGATTTTAGTGTGTGGTTTTGCCACGCTTTTGAAGCGCTGGCGCTATAAATAGCGCCCCTCTAATGGCTTTTTTAAGCGCTTTTCAAGCGTTTCTGTTTCATTCATGTGACCTTTCCACAGCCTCAGTACACTTTTCAAGTGCTTAACCATTATTTTCAATGGATATGGGCATTTTTGAAGCGCTATTTTGAGCGCATAAAACAAGCTGAAAAGATGCTGCTTGCAGGACTTTTAGCAACGCCTAGCAACCGCGACGCCTCAGTGTGAAAGCATCCGTTGAGATGCATGAAAACGCAGCAAAACACTTGAAAAATGCCTTGGTGTGAAAGGGGTCTAAGTGTTTCGAGAAATGAGATAGGCCGTCAGTACACCAGGTGTGATGAATTTTCACCATAGGTTGTAGACTCTATAACTTTCACACAGACCAAATAATATACACTAATTTGGGTTATTTTTACCAAAGACATATAGCAGTATAAATTGTGGCCAAAATTTATGAAGAAAAATTACTAAGTCGCAAAATTTTTTTTTTCAAAATGTTCGTACTTTTTCATTTATAGCGCAAAAAATAAAGAACACAGATGGGTTTAACCACCTCCCTCATTATGATCACAGGATCCAGCTGAGCAGAGATTGGGATACGGGTGCAGTGACTGGCCCTCCCGATCATGTGACGGCTGTGTCCAATCACAGCCGTCACATTGTAAACAGAGACGAACGTCTCTGTGACAGTTCTCCCCCCGCCAAGCTCAGTGAGAGCTCAGAGCTGGGGGGGGGGGGCTGCAGCTATGTTACAGCTCTCTGCATGATGAGGATTTCATGCAGAAAGCTGTCACAGATCGCCCCCCACACAGTGCACCAAGCACACTGATAACCCTGTCCCCATACACATAAGTGTCCCCATAAAACAGCCCCCAAAACATCTGTATGACCCCCATCACATCTGTCACCATACACAAAACATCTGTCACAGTCCCCAAAACATCTGTATGTCCCCAAAACATCTGTCACAGTCCCCAAAACATCTGTATGTCCCCAAAACATCTGTCACCATACACAAAACATCTGTCTGTCCCCGTCACATCTGTCACCATACACAAAACATCTGTCACCATACACAAAACATCTGTCACCATACACAAAACATCTGTCACAGTCCCCGTCACATCTGTCTGTCCGCCAACACCAAATAAACTCCAATTTGGGTTATTTTTACCAAAGAAATGTAGCAGTATCAGTTTTGGTCAAAATTCATGAAGAGAAATTACTTATTTGCTAAATTTTATAACAGAAAAATGCATTGTTTTTGAAAATTTTTAGTCTTTTTTTAACCACCTCAGGACCGCCCACCGTCAAATGACGGCGGAGCGGTCCTGCTCTCCCAGCGGGTGGACGTCATATGACGTCGTCCCTTTAAGCCGGGATTGCGCGCGATCGGGCGCGCGCATCCCGGCTCTGTCGGTGGCGGTGTGTCCCCAGGACACCACTCGTCACCGACTGGGGTAAACAGCCATTGGGCACGGCTGTTTACCACGTGATCGGCCGTGACAAAGTCACGGCTGATCACAAAACGGAGTTCCCCGATCTACACTGCGCGCGCGCGCGATCGGGCGCGCGCTGCGCGTGTACGTGGGTGGCTGCGTGTTCCCAAGGAACACTGCCTGCCACCCACAGTAAAGAACAGCCATTGGTCAGCGGCTGTTAGCATGTGATCGGCTGTGATCCATTCACAGCTGATCACAAATGTAAACACAG